>CM065334.1:780454-803604 GCA_033032175.1 Saturnia japonica | reverse complement strand
TTTTTAGATATACTAAGGGTCAAGATTTGTGTAGAATATTGTATTTACGTATCACTACTCATTGCGCGGATAAACCAGTTCGGGAGCGCTGTATCCTCCAACTTACTTAAAAAAATACAAAACTTAAAGCTAGCTGAGTGGTGTAGCTTAATTCTAAATAGCTTATACTCGTGAATCAGTCTGTCATATACAAAAATAGTTTTTGGAATCCGACTGGTAGTTACAGAGATTAGGACGTTATTAAAAACAAACAAACAAGAAAAATCCACCGTTTTATTATATTAGTTTAAGATATTCAAGATCGGCAGGAGATGTTATTTTGTTATCTCTTCCGTGTTAACTATATTCAAATTACGTACTTGTTTTGAAATAATTCACGTTCTATTAAACAGCGAAAAAAAATCTAATGTTTTATTTGTTTATTATTGTCCACGTTACTGATTTTTTCTATTATTTAATTGTCAGCTTTAGATGACTATATAAAGAATTTGAATTGTAAATACAAAATAGATACATTCTGAAGCTCGTTTGGAGATAACAAAATATTAAAATGGCAAAAACTACTTTCGTATTATTCTTGGCCGTGGTGAGTATTATTTATTATTGATTATTAAACTTATTAATCATACAGACTGCATGTCGATAGTCGTGAGTTTGAATCCCTGTAATCTTTAGTATTCACTGATAGAAACCATCGTGATGAAACCCATGCATGCATTTTCCATTTTCCAAACTAAATGTATTTGTATTTATTTTTGTGTGTTGAAATATTTTAGACACTCACTAAGCTGGATATTTGTTCGGCTGAAACCTATATTTCCATTTGTTATATCGCCCGTTCACATTATGGATTAGGTAGAGATGGACAAAAAGTCCATTTGTATTGATACCCTGTGATGATATAAACTTAACACGATGTGGGGGATATATGCCTGATGGTATGTTGCTATGTTAAGTGAATTGTAACGCAAGTATTTTAAATGACGGCCGGTGACGTGTGGTGAGTGTAGAGCGAGACAGGCAGAGGTGTGAGTGGGAAAGAGGCGAGGAGTGGCGAAGAGTTATGTGGTGCGGGGATGAGGAGAGGTGAGGTGCGGGAGCGAAGAGAGAGCGGTGTAATTTCTTTTTAAAAAATGGGCATTAAACCTCGAAGAGACTAGCGACATCGATATAGCGACATCTATCCTCGTCATAGCTGACGCGCTCTACATAGAGACATCTATCTCGCCATGTACGACGCATCCTACTTCGTGATATTAAAATTAACTGTACAATTGAGTATATATACAAGAACCCGACAACAACCGTTGGGCAGCTGCCCGCCAGGCATAACACCCGTCTGGTCGGAGAATCCTCCCTTTGCAATGGTTACCCAAACACTATACTCAATTGTTCGGTTAATTTTAATATCACGATGTAGGATGCGTCGTATGTGGTGAGATAGATGTCGTTACAAGACGGTTGTCATGGTTATGGAAAAACAGAGACGTCAAATATAAAATTATTGCTTTACATGTTTTATTATTTTATTAATAAAATGTTTAGTTTGATAAGGTTATTTAAATCTTCTAACTATAAGTACTTAACCCGAATTTAGTGATCATATTAGTGATACGATATGTATTGCCTATCTTTAGGATTGGGTAAGTTTAACTAAAGAATTGATCGGTGTTTCAGGTTTAGGTGGAGGTGTGGGAGGTGTCGGTGGAATACAAACAGGTGAGGCAGTCAGAACCATAGTTATAGGATTCATTTAAGTATCAGTTCCTTAAGGAAAAGCATGCATGCTAATTAGGACTAGATATTAGCAACTCAGCTAAATTCCTTGCGTCATCTCAATGAACCAGACGCAACTTATGCGCCATGGCGCAGTAAAATGTTACATACCGCTGTACTCACTTACAACCCAGCACTCGACCAGCTACGCCTCCTCGCTCGATGTCCACTCGTTGTCGACGGGTGAACGCCGCGTAGACAACTATTCAACTTCGCGTGTCAACGTATTTAGTAGTTAGTCAGTGATTTTCATTTGGGTGTACGAAGTGTCGCGCGGCGTAAACGAGGCATCGTCTTCACGTTGACAACTCGTGGTCCACTCGCCGTCCGCGTTGGGACTGTTTACGTGCGAGTCGATACTGCGATATTACGTAGTTGACAAGTAAGTGCATATATAAGGAACTATATACAAAGAAATCTGAACGGCACGAGGCGACGGGGTGCTGGTCGGGTGTCGGGTTGATACGTCAGTCACGACCTCAAGCCCACTTAGTTTTAGCGCAGAGAGCGCAGTTTGATTCAGCGTTAGCTCAGCGAGTCAGAGAATGAATGAGCTGGCTGTACGGCGCTGTGCTGGCGCTTTGTGTTTTTTTTGTCTCTAACTTGGCAAACAAGCATACGACTCGCCTAATGGTAAGCGGCTACCGTAATCTAAGGACACCCTACATGGTGCCCTAACTCTCTTAAATAAACTTTCTATTGTTTAATATTGGATATTGAATTGAAAACTTCTATAGGCAGGTTTGGATAGGGAGTAAATTCATGTAAATCGTCATCGACATGGTTACGTGACGTGTTAACGATAAACTGAGTCTTTGTAGCAATATAACCTAAAAATTAAACAAACAAAAAAGAATTGCACTCCGGGAGTGCTGCCGACAGAACTGAAAACTTATTTTGGCGCGTTAGACATTTTTTACTAAGGTTATTGGGTAATGAATTGCATTTTATTTATGAATTGTATTTTATTAATTATTAGAAAATTTAAAATACATTTAAAATTCTTTTATGAAAGATGAGTTCGCGGTCTGCTATATATACATGCATATATGCACACACTATAACTGCGTCTCGTAACGGTGTCGCGAGTCCAGAGATTTTATCTCATCTAAAAATATGCGTACGGCGCTAAAAAAGTTTTCACTTCATTAATTAAACAGTTAATTTGGATATCCAAAAATAACAATTGTTTGTTTAAAGTTTTCACTTTTCCCTTTTGTCAAGAGTCCTCATGACTGCTTTGTCTTTTTTTAAAGCTTATTATGTTGCATGTAATCTAATCTCTATAGATATTATGTTATTGCTTATTAAATATGTTACAGGATAAAAATGCTGCGTCCAGTTGGCCGTCCTCTGAGTTCACATCCAGTGACTAACAGACATCACTTGTACCCATTGTCGTATATACTATTATTGTTTTGTTTACCTTATCATGTGTGCTCTAAGTTTTGAGTTATAATATTAATGTATACATTAAAAAAACTGTAATAAATATCTATAGAACAACATTCTGTTAGATTATTTCTTTTACCTGAAAATCAGGCAATTATACTTCGTGCTTTGTCCTTCTAGAGAAGTAACTGAAATATAACACAGGTAGTTTCTCGTCTAGGATTCATTCGAGTGGTGAATTCTAAGCACGGAGTATAATTACGATAGAACTTCATTTCAGGTAAGTTCGCTTAATCACAAATTGTACTGTTATTTTCTCAAACTTTAAATATAAGAAAGAATGCACACATGATGATTACACACATACACATAGCCTTAAAAATATTGTAGACCTCTAATTTGTTTCATATGTACTTTTGATTTCGTTTTGTTGGTTTAATTTTTGTAGGTAAATGAGAAAATATTATTTAATAATATTATTTATAATATATTATTATTATTACTAGCGATCGACCTACTGTCGAAATTCGACCAGCGACTTTTTGATCATAGACTATTTTCTGTTTGACATTTGCGGTATTCATGAACCTAAACAATGAGTATTATCTACATCACTTGCTGTCACTTTACGTTGAGTGACAATGTCAGAATTTTGGGGGTCTAAGTTCAATGACACTGGAAAGATTAGGACTCGCAGTATTAATTTATTTAATTTAATATATTAGTAATAGATATTATAGATAAATTTTAGCTTTCTGCACTCCTCCATATAAACTTTAACCATGCCAAAGCTCACAGATTTCCGTGCACGCAATACGCTTAAAAAGTCCTGAAATCTTTTGCTTCTCGTATTAATATATAGATTTTGGTAAATAACTTTTAATTATTTTTTTACGTGGGGAATATCCTGCATTGGATTCCCTTCTGAGCTGCGCCGATTAGGGAGGTTTTTAATGGACACTTACCGACTAAAACCCCAAGCTGTACTTCTCGCACGTATGGCCGGGGTGCGAGATGTTGCACTTCCTCTCTCTCTACGCTTCCCCTTTCGCGGGTAGCGGGTATAGCTCGCTAGTAAAATAGGGAGATGGAATTGCACGGGAATGGCTAGATTGTCGGAACATTGCGATACTTTTAACATCAGGAAATGGGTATCGGCGACGCGAGGTGATACGAACCCATACATTAAATTCATACAAAAATCGTACATCATGCCTATAGATGTTTTCAGTACAAACAACTTACCATAAGCAAGAAGAACGCTAACGTTGTTGCCGTCAGTTTGATTGGCAAACAACGAACCACCTAGTTAACTAATTTTAAACGAATCGAAATTCTTTATATACTACCGTTTTAATTAAAAGAATAACAAAAAAATGGGTTTCATAATAATTTCTCAATTATTATTTTTTATATTAAGTAATATGAACTAAAAAAAAACGTTAATTTTCCTTTCCACCTTCTCATTTTCTAAATTTCTAAGATGAAGTAACTTTTGGTCATAAGAATTAATATGCCATGTCTAAAAATAATGCTCATAAATCAATTTTAAATTTTCAAGCTACGTTTGTTACAAAATACTTTATTGTGGTTTATATATAAGAGATAGGCATATACTATGCCAGATTTTTTTCTAGATACGTTAAAGGTCAATATTTTTGTAGAACATTGTATTTACGTATCCTTAACGATTACGCCAGTACACGCGGTTAAAACAGTTCGCGAGGGCTTCGACTTCCGACTTACGTAGCAAAAATCAATATTTAAGGCTAGCTGAGAGTTGTAGCCTAATGTTATATAGCCTATACTATTCCTCGTGAAGGAATATCAAACGCAGAGAATCTTTTATTAGAGACAACGAGTCCGTGGTTAATTTATTATTTTCTCACGTATGTGATGTGAAAACATATCTCAAATTTCGTAACTTTAAACTAACTAGCGATCGCTCTAAGCACGAAATTTGACCAGTGACTTTTTTTTTGATCATAGACTATTTTCTGTTTGACAATTTGCAGTATTCATGAACCTAAACAATGAGTATTATCTATATCACTTGCTGTCACTTTTCGTTGAGTGACAATGTCAATATTTTGGGGGTCAATAGAAATGGTCAGGTTAGGATTGGCAGAATTAATTAATTTAATTTAATATATTAGTAACAGATATTATAGATAAATATTTAACTTTCTGCACTCCTTCTCCATATAAACTTTAACCATGCCAAATCGCACAGTCTTCCGTGCACGCAATACACATAAAAAGGGGTAGAAAGCTTTTGCTTCACGTATATTATATAGGATAAAGAAATACTACGAATTCAACTTACAATTAGTTAATATTTTAAATAATTATTTTTTGTTGTTCAAATCCACATACAAAAAATTCATGCGACATCGCCCGCGCCGACACGCTCAATTTAACGGCTCTAATTCCTGGTTCTCTGGGTGTTTTGCTGCCTATTAATTTTTTTATGTGTTTGTTTATATATTAATTGATATTTTTAATATTACCCGGCAATGTGGAACTATAAGAATTACAATAATAATTATTTCCTAAGTGTTGAAGGTAATACCTTAGGGTATGTTTATTATTTTATCGATTACTAACAGGTACACGCGGCTTCGTCTGCCTACAGTAATTGTTTTGAGTTGCCTATTTGTTTCTCTAAGGTTTCAACTGATTTCGTAATTATTCTTTTTTTAGATAAGGACCAAGTACCTAAGAAGTATATCAAACAAAAGTCAAAATATTAGTTTGAGACATTAATGTTTTAGCCCATGCGTACAACGGCTCGGGTGTCGTGTGGTTTTCTTAACGTCGACTGTATCATCCTCATATCATCAGTGCCTCAATATATTAACTAATATACTTACAGGGAAGAGGAATTCCAAGAAAACGGATTTTTCTAGAAAACTGTTTTGACTCTTCAATGACAATATCAATCGCAAAACTACCATGACTTCATTCCGATTACTGAAGGTGTTATAATAAAACGCACGAGTAACTGTGAAGCTTATACAGCTGTGAAATATGTAAATAAACAATCAAAAGCAATTATCTTGTCTTATTGTAGTTCTAAGTACATCAAAATAAGATACAAATATTTAACAAAATAAGGTAAGAAATACAATTGATTGAAAGTTTCTGTAAGCTCGTGTTAGCCTCGCCGAGTCGCGTCGCTTCCTCACTGTAAACCGGTCTAGTTCATAAAATCATTTATACGCCCTTTCTAGACACTATTAGCTATTTTTAGAAAAAAAAACATAAAACTATAATAAAATTCATGTTAAAATAAATTTATATTTAAAAAAACTTTTTTTCTTAATATTCAAATTGGCAGATAGAATGGTCAATTAAGGAAGCATGTATTTCATTGCATAATTTATTTTGTTGTTACTTTTTAAAACCAAATAATCGAGTTAGAAGTACATGGTTCTGTAAATCGTTAACCAGACTTTCTACTGTAAAGATATTTTGTTAGAGGTCGAGGAGATATCTAGGTATAACATAATCAAAAATTACTAAAACCGAAAACATCAATATTGGCCCGCTTGGCGTGGAATACTACCCCCGTGCCGGGGGGTTAATACATTTTCAATTTACTTTGTTTTAGTTTTAGTTTAGTACTTTTTTATTAATTCAAAATTGAATGTACAGAATTTTATGTTTATGTTTTTGTAATAATAATGTGTTTATTTTCATAACTTTACAAAAAAATTTAAAAAAAAGATTTTCATGAAAAATCCTAACTAAGCGAAAATCGAACCAAGGACCACATGTACTGTAGGTACATAGAACAGTCCGACACTGCAGCTTAGCGCATATCCCGCGATAACTAACTTCCAAATCTCTGCAACTACCAGTTGGGTTCTATATATATTGTTTAAGAGATATGCATATAGTATTACAGACTTTTTTTAGATATACTAAGGTTAAAGATTTGTGTAGAACATTGTATTTACGTATCACTACTCATTACGCGGATAAACCAGTTCGGGAGCGCTGTATCCTCCAACTTACTTAAAAAAATACAAAACTTAAAGCTAGCTGAATGGTGTAGCTTAATTCTAAATAGCTTATACTCGTGAATCAGTCTATCATATACAAAAATAGTTTTTGGAATCCGACTGGTAGTTACAGAGATTAGGACGTTATTAAAAACAAACAAACAAGAAAAATCCACCGTTTTATTATATTAGTTTAAGATATTCAAGATCGGCTGGAGATGTTATTTTGTTATCTCTTCCGTGTTAACTATATTCAAATTACGTACTTGTTTTGAAATAATTCACGTTCTATTAAACAGCGAAAAAAAATCTAATGTTTTATTTGTTTATTATTGTCCACGTTACTGATTTTTTCTATTATTTAATTGTCAGCTTTAGATGACTATATAAAGAATTTGAATTGTAAATACAAAATAGATACATTCTGAAGCTCGTTTGGAGATAACAAAATATTAAAATGGCAAAAACTACTTTCGTATTATTCTTGGCCGTGGTGAGTATTATTTATAATTGATTATAAAATTTATTAATTAGACAGACTGCGTGTCGATAGATGTGAGTTTGAATCACTGCAATCATGAGTATTCACTGATAGAAACCATCGTGATGAAACCCATGCATGCATTTTCCATTTTCCAAACTCTCCACATGGCGCAAATTGTAACGGGACATGGGTATTGTACAACAATATCAGTCCATGCGATAATACATCTGTGCAAACTTTTGAACATCTGCTTCAGAGCTGTTGTAGATTTGATTCGAAGGGATTGGATTATTTGACACGCTGCGAAACCCTTCAAGTTTCTTCTTGAAATCTTTTAGATTGATTAAGCTAGGAATCGGCCATCAAATCTTTTGTTAATCTTGCAAAGCGCAATGTGGCCAAACTTAAGTATTTCAACAGACTTTAATTACTGTGACTTTATTTATTTATTTGTGCGATATTATTACGACGTATTAACAGGTAGAGAGTTGGATAGCATCAAATCGCGACAGAGTCTGTCTCACAATATGTTGTTTAAACATAAGGTAACAGAGCGAGATGACAAAAAAATAAAACACCGTCAAGTTGAAAATCTGTAACAAAGAGGCTATTATAGTGTGTTCCAGTAAAAGCACTTGAGACCCAGCCCTCTCACTAGGCTTACCATGTCACCCTCTTGGGCCAAGTCGTCACTTAAAGTCAGGCAAGATTGTGACCAAAAGCTAAACTTATATATAATTTAAAAAAGTTCTCTCAAATCATTAAACAAAATAAATATTTATCCATTTGTATCATGCATGTACATTTTGTAAATTATACGAATACAAGAGAACCCTGAATAGGGTATATTGCAAATCATTACAATTGTTTTTCAAAATAGTATTACTACGTTTGTATTTACCTAACTTACTTATTTAAATATTTATTTATACACAAAATAGATCTGTTTCATTGTAATGCATTTATTTATATTGGTCATTTATCTAACATCATGTCAAGTGTTAATTAAATTAATATTTATATTATTTAGTTTTAC
This sequence comes from Saturnia japonica, assembly GCA_033032175.1. NCBI lineage: Eukaryota > Metazoa > Arthropoda > Insecta > Lepidoptera > Saturniidae > Saturnia > Saturnia japonica. The sequence continues at coordinate 794,909 of CM065334.1, read as the reverse complement.
GTCTAAATTATTCTCCAAAAATGTGGTTGTCTCATTCAAAAATTCTCTTAATGCGTACAAAGATTATTTATTTAACAAATGGGTTCTAAATTTCTTTTAAAATATATTCGCATTTTCTTCTTTTTGAACATTATCTGGAGTTTCATTGTACACAGTAATGGCTTTGTTCTGTACTGTTCCTATATATTTCTAATTTGGACAATAAAGGTGGTAAAACTTGCATACGGCCCGCACGATGGTAAGCAACCCTACACCAAGCAGCTCTGGAAATTCCTACTCACCGCAGGAGCACAATACAAGGGTATTTGACTGCGATCTTGTGACATATCTTTGTGGCTTAGCTCTCTTGTGTGACAGGTCTGATAGCCCGTATGATTAGTATATTACCAAGCATGAAGACTTTATTATAAATAAATGGTAAATGTATTCAATTTTCAGATCCTCGCCGTCGTGAGCTTCGTCACGTCTTCACCTGTTCCTCAAAGTAAAGATAGTATTCTTTCGATGCAATGTATTTATGTATTTATTTTTATGGGTCGAAATATTTTAAACACTCACTAAGCTGGATATTTGTTCGGCTGAAACCTATATTTCCATTTGTTATATCGGCCGTTCACATTATGGATTAGGTAGAGATGGACAAAAAGTCCATTTGTATTTATACGCTGTGATGATATAAAATCAACACGATGTGGGGGATACATGCCTGATGGTATGTTGCTACGTTATGTAAATTGTAACGCAAGTATTTTAAATGACGGCCGGTGACGTGTGGTGAGTGTCGAGCGAGACAGGCAGAGGTGTGAGTGGGAAAGAGGCGAGGAGTGGCGAAGAGTTATGTGGTGCGGGGATGAGGAGAGGTGAGGTGCGGGAGCGAAGAGAGAGCGGTGTAATTTCTTTTTAAAAATGGGCATTAAACCTCGAAGAGACTGTAGCGACATCGATATAGCGACATCTATCCTCGTCATAGCTGACGCGCTCTACATAGAGACATCTATCTCGCCATGTACGACGCATCCTACTTCGTGATATTAAAATTAACTGTACAATTGATTATATATACAAGAACCCGACAACAACCGTTGGGCAGCTGCCCGTCAGACATAACACCCGTCTGGTCGGAGAATCCTCCCTTTGCAATGGTTACCCAAACACTATACTCAATTGTTCGGTTAATTTTAATATCACGATGTAGGATGCGTCGTATGTGGTGAGATAGATGTCGCTACAAGACGGTTGTCATGGTTATGAAAAAACAGAGACGTCAAATATAAAATTATTGCTTTACATGTTTTATTATTTTATTAATAAAATGTTTAGTTTGATAAGGTTATTTAAATCTTCTAACTATAAGTACTTAACCTGAATTTAGTGATCATATTAGTGATACGATATGTATTGCCTATCTTTAGGATTGGGTAAGTTTAACTAAAGAATTGATCGGTGTTTCAGGTTTAGGTGGAGGTGTGGGAGGTGTCGGTGGAATACAAACAGGTGAGGCAGTCAGAACCATAGCTATAGGATTCATTAAAGTATTATTTCCTTAAGGAAATGCATGCATGCTAATTAGGACTAGATATTAGCAACTCAGCTAAATTCCTTGCGTCATCTCAACGAATCAGATGCAACTTATGCGCCATGGCGCAGTAAAATGTTACATACCGCTGTACTCACTTACAACCCAGCACTCGACCAGCAACACCTCCTCGCTCGATGTCCACTCGTTGTCGATGGGTGAACGCCGCGCGGTCAACTATTCAACTTCGCATGTCAACGTATTTAGTAGTTAGTGAGTACGTGGTGTCGCGACTCGTTAACAAGGTATCGTACTCGCGTTGACAACTCGCGGTCCACTCGCCGTCCGCGTTGGGCCTGCTTGCGTGCGAGTCGATACTGCGATATTACGTAGTTGACAAGTGAGTGCATATATAGGGAACTATATACAAAGAAATCTATACAGCACGAGGCGACGCAGTGCTGGTCGGGTGTCGGGTTAATACTTCAGTCACGACCTCAAGTCCACTTTGTTTTAACGCAGAGAGCGCACTTTGATTCAGCGTTAGCTCAGCGAGTCAGAGAATGAATGAGCTGGCTGAACGGCGCTGTGCTGGCGCGATGTGTTTTTTTTTGTGTCTAACTTGGCAAACAAACATACGGCCCACCTGATGATAAGCGGCTACCGTAGTCTAAGGATACCCTACCTGGCGACCTTACTCTCTTGAATAAGCTTTCTATTGTTTAGTATTGGATATTGAAGTGAAAACTTCTATAGGAAGGATTGGATAGGGAGTAAGTTCATGTAAGTAGTCATCAACATGGTCACGTGACGAGTTAACGATAAACGAAGTCTTTGTAGCAATATAACCTAAAAATTAAACCAAAAAAAATGAAACGGTTAATTTGGATATCCAAAAATAACAATTGTTTGTTTATAGTTTTTATTTCTCACTTTTGTCAAGAGTCCTCATGACTGCTTTGTCTATTTTTTTAAAGCTTATTATGTTGCATGTAATCTAATCTCTATAAATATTATGTTATTGCTTATTAAATATGTTACAGGATAAAAATGCAGCGTCCAGTTGGCCGTCCTCTCAGTTCACATCCAGTGACTAACAGACATCACTTGTACCCATTGTCGTATATATTATTGTTTTGTTTACCTTATTATGTGTGCTCTAAGTTTTGAGTTATAATATTAATGTATACATTAAAAAAACTGTAATAAATATCTATAGAAAAACATTCGTTTATATTATTTCTTTTACCTGAAAGTCAGGCAATTATACTTCGTGCTTCGTCCTTCTAGCTTAGTAACTGAAATATAACACAGGTAGTTTCTCGTCTAGTGTCACCACTCGTGTGGTGAATCCTAAGCACGGAGTATAATTACGATAGAACTTCACTTCAGGTAAGTTCGTTTAATAACAAATTGTACTGTTATTTTCTCGAACTTTAAATATAAGAAAAAAATGGTACTAAGTATATATACCTAAATAATTATTAGTGATTGATTACACACAAACACATAGCCTTAAAAATATTGTAGACCCCTAACTTGTTTCATATGTACTTTTGATTTCGTTTTGTTGGTTTAATTTCTTGTAGGTACATGAGAAAATATTATTTAATAATATAATAATATCGAATAATAATCGAAATTCGACCAGCGACTTATTGATCATAGACTATTTTCTGTTTGACATTTGCGGTATTCATGAACCTAAACAATGAGTATTATCTATATCACTTGCTGTCACTTTACGTTGAGTGACAATGTCAGAATTTTGGGGGGTCTAAGTACAATGACACTGGACGGATTAGGACTCGCAGTATTAATTTACTTAATTTAATATATTAGTAACAGATATTATAGATAAATTTTAGCTTTATGTACTCCTTTTCCATATAAACTTTAACCATACCAAATCTCATAGTCTTCCGTAAACGCAATAGGCTTAAAAAGGGGTACAAAGTTTTTGCTACACGTATTAATATATTGATTATTTTTTATAAGAGCTTGGCACATTGACGCTACTGTCCCTCATGGTAACCATAGTAGAATTATAATACAAAGGCGACCACCATTTTTATGATGTTCTATTACCTACTGTATTCTTAGGCATCACACTAGATACAAAATTACAATGGGGTCCTTACAGTAAAACCTTGGCAGGGAAATTAAGTTCCGCTGCATACGCAGCGCGTTAGATTCGTCAGTTAACTGATATTGCTACTGCTAGGCTGGTCTACTTTGCTTACTTCCACGGTTTAATGTCATACGGTATTTTACTGTGGGGTTCAGCAGCTGAGGTAGATACCGTTTTTGTATTACAAAAACGGGCAATTCGAGCAATTTATGATATGAGACCACGCGAATCATTGAGGAATAAGTTTGAAGAATATAGTATCTTAAGTTTACCTTCCCAATACATCTTGGAAAATATAATGTATGTTCGGAAAAATAAAGATAATTTTGAACTTGTAACTAACACGTACAATTTCAATACTAGAAATAAATATAAAATAGTAATTTCATCTTTTAGACTTAGTGAAACAAATAAAAGGTTTTTAGGTAATTGTGTTAGGTTCTATAACAAACTTCCTAAGCACATTACCGATTTGCCGGGTAATAAGTTCAAGAATCATGTTAAGCAGGTTTTATTGTTGAAGGGGTATTATAGGGTGGCTGATCACGTGAATGATGGTGATGTCTGGATGTGATTCCCTCTCTGTACATCTACTGAAAATTATATAACTGTATATGATTAAATACAAAAAATGTAATTAAAAAAAGAAATTAAGATGTTGTTAAACCCGACCGAGTTTCTTGCCGGTTCTTCTCGATGTCTGGGATGTTTTCCGAACCAGTGGTAGTGTTTTCACATTCATAAGAGCCTTATTAGGGTTTAAATTGAATTTAAAAAATTTGGTCTTACTTAGTAGAGGTCAAAAGCTCATTTACCGGCTAACCGGAGGCTCATTTATAGGTTCCTGTTTATCCCATTAATCGCTAGAAAAAAATACGAAATATTTTAAAATTAAATATTGTTTATAATTGCATAATGAAGTGATGACACTGTGTCTCACGGTAACCACAGTACTATATAACAATAACAGTGACTATCAATAGACCAGAAATACAACGACGGTCGTCGCTGTCAACCCTGCAACCCTGCAAGCCTGCAAGCCTTGACGGTGGAACTGCACGTATTTGTTTAAAGTAATATTTCATACCAAAACGGACGTTGGATTTGCTTTGAAAACATTGCTTTTGTTCGATTTTAATTCTTGCCTATTGTGTTTAGACACTCTATTGACAGAATAAAATCCAAAAAATTAAAAAATTCACCTGTGTTAACATTAGTTTTATATTTGACGTAACAACAAATGCTAAAACTGAACAAACAAGTTTACTAAGCCTCCTGGCTAACGCTGAGAACCAATGTGGTACGTGCATACACTTTATTTTTACAAAAAGAGCAAGCTGTGCCCGCGGCTTCGCTCATGTGAATTACAGAATGCTATCGATCGAACACACGCCCCCGCTCCCGGCTATTTTAATGACAAAAATGCTTGTTGTGGCTGTTCCTTAGAAGGTAGACATATGCTCTTGCTGAATTTTATATATGTCTTTTTAATATCTACAATTATCTAGTAAATTAATTTACTATATCCCTTATGTTTTACTCAGTGTAAGCCATTTAAGCGCCCGAATTGATTTACTATGACCAGTTCTTTTATTTGTGTGGAACACTAATTCTTTTTCTAAAACGAAAGTATCCTAAGTTACTCCTTATAACATCAGCTGTGAACCAGTGAAAGTCCCGTCAAAATCGGTCCAACCGTTTCGGTGATTACCCAGAACAAACAGACAGACAAAAATTGTAAAAATAGGTTTTTTGTTATAGGTATCGTATATACTTTCAAATGGATTTAGTAAAAAGCTATTATTTTGACATTACAAACAGACACTTCAATTTTATTAATTGTATAGATATATGACATAATATCAACGGGCCGTCTAAACTACTGCGCCCAGGACCGTGATATTTTATTATATTAAGGAAAGATTTCTGAAAAATCAACCCCAAAAAGGTTGTAAGAAAGGGGATGAAAGTCCCTATGTATAGTTAATAATATGACAGCTTCTAGCAGTAAAGATGTACCTAGCAACCTACAATAAATTATACTAGTCTTTTTAATAATTACTTTTTTAAATCATTATATTAACACGTGAAGCAAAAATTTTATACCCCTTTTTAAGCATATTTCGTGCACGGAAGACTATGAGATTTTGCATGGTTAAAGTTTATATGGAGAGGGAGCGCAGAAAGCAAAAATTTATCTATAATATTTAAATTAAATAAATTAATACTGCGAATCCTAACGCTAACAGTATCATTGAACTTAGACCCCCTAAAATTCTGACGTTGTCACTCAACGGAAAGTGACAGTAAGTGATGTAGATAATATTCATTGTTTAGGTTCATACTGCAAATGTCAAACAGAAAATAGTCTATGATTAAAAAGTCGCTGGTCGAATTTCGATCATTGGGCGACCTCTAGTCATGTATAGTTAGCTGACCCACGCAACTTTGTCTGCATCCCATAAGAGAGAGAGTGGGCAGTAGGCAGAGAGACAAATAACAATTGTCTTAGGCACCTAAAATACAATTTATGGTTGCCGCCTGCCTGCTATATCATTCCGCTAAAATATACGCGCGGTACTTGTTTATTATTTTGCTGCGGAGTTATTGTAATACTGTGACAACTCCTAAGATGTTCATTGAAATCAAATGATGTATGTAAACGACAGTTTTGTCCAAAATTAAATACTTATGATGAATAAAGTTTTTATTTTGATAAGGATTAATACCATGTTTATAAAACACTTTCGCAAATAATGCATTATTTTAGAACTAATTTTATTACCATATAAAAGCTTATATTGAATCAACCTTAAAAGACAGACATATGCTATCGCGGATTTTTTTTTAACTTTTTAAGAGAAACAATTCCTTCACACATACTTGTTTCGCAACTTTAACCATTTACGCAGCGCACACAATGGAAGCCCTCAAGAGGAATTTATTTTTCCCGTTTTTGCGACATTTATCATTAATGCACCGCTCCTATTGGATGTAGCGCAATGTTATATACGCTATAAGCCTTCCTCGATAGATGGTCTATCCAACACTGAAATAATTTTTCCATTCGAATCAGTAGTTCTTGAGATTATCACGTTCAACTAAACAAACAAACAAACTCTTCAGCTTTATATTATTAGTATAGATAAATAATATTTTATTTAATTAAATTCCCAGATCGATATTTTCATAAAATATTGTAGAAGCCACAGCTACAGCGTTAAAGTCGGGTCTTGGTAACTATTAACAATTTTCAAGGTCGGCCGGAGCCGTTTTTCTCTTACCTATTCTGTGGTAACTACATTCAAATTATTTGTTTCAAAATGATTCACGTTCAAACAAAGAGACCAAATTCTAACAATATTTATATTGCATTGTATTATGTACCTATTGTCCATATTAATATTTGTTTTGGATTGTTATATAAAGAGTTTTAGTTCGGAAAACATAATAGTTTTATTGTGAAGCTGCTCTTGAGAAAACATATTAAAATGACAAAAGTTACGTTAGCACTCTTCTTGTATATGGTGAGTATTATATGTGAAAACTACTTTAGCCGCTTTTTATTATTAAATCCATATGAAACAAAGTAACAAATTGATTTGAAGAACGTATATTCCTACAGCTATAATTAAAAGAACAGCTATGGAACTTGACACCCGTTAAAACTGAGCTCTTCTATCGGTGAAATAATTTCAAAAGGTTGTAATGAGCAAGTTTTATTTTGTGTAAATTCCTCTTTTTTATTTGCGCTACAAGCTTTTAAAGTTATTCGATGTAATAGAATTTATACAACATACATTCCATTTTCAGATCCTCGTAGTTATGAGTTTCGTCACCTCTTCACCTCTTCCTCAAGGTAAAGTATTCTTTCGATGCAATGTATTTGTATTTATTTTTGTGGCTCAAAATATTTTATTAAATCACGAAGCTGGATGTTTGTTCGGCTGAATCTTATATTTCTATTTGTGATATCGGCCCGTTCAATTCCTGACCAATTGACTTGTCAGCCACGGAGCTTAGGTATTTTAAGGTAATCTATGCTAATCTATACATTATTTAAAAGTATAACTGACTGACTGATTGATATGTCAACGCACATCCCAAACTACTGGGACTAAAACTGTGATAATTTGAACGCGGGTTCCTTTTACACTGTTGGTGAACATTAAGGAAAGATTGTTTTTAGAAATTCAACCCCTTGGTGGTGGAAAGGGGCATGAAAATCCGTCATTTTTGAAGATATATCTATGAGAATTGGTATTTAGCAATTAAGTTAGAAGGTAAACAAGTAATATTATTGAAAAGGAAACAAAAAGAAATATACAACAACATAACCCTCCTTTTTCACAGTCGGGTAACAAGATGGGACGACATAAATCAACCATTACGTGAAAGAAACCGCGGGCAAAGCGTTAGTTATAATTATAAAGGTAAATTTAACTAAAGAATTGATCGGTGTTTCAGGAGGTGGTTTAGCCGGAGCTGTGGGCGGACCTATGGGAACTATAAATAACGCAATAGGTGGTCTGATGGGAGGAGGGGCACCGGTAGGGGGAGGAGGACTTGGTGGAGCGACGGGTGGTATAAGTGGTATAGGTGGATTACCAGGTAAGGAAGTCATAGCTTTATTTATAGATTTACTACCGCATCGTCCCTAAGGATAGCATACAACTCAGCAACTCTACTTACGTCAACTCAATAACACATACGCAGTTTACTCTGTCGGCGTATTGAGTTAACTGAAATAAGTGCGATGGTGATATAAAAAGATACGCGCCGCCTATAACCTAGGCCTGCTGTGTTTTAATAAAGGCAGTGCACTTTAACTCAGCGAGTGAGAGAATGAACGAGTTGGCTGACCGGTGCGGTGTGTTTTTGTTATCTAAATAATCTTTAAGTTCTTGAACGTACTATGATGCTTTACACAAAACGAAAATAATAATAATAATAATTTATATTTCACAAAATTTTACATTACATCCATTATAGCTGAACCCTGTCACCTTTAAATTTATGAAGGTTAACAATATATAGATTTATTTCAAAAACCACCTTTGTCAAATGTGCTTACTTTTCGGGAGAAAAAAAGTCACCCGCCAAATAAATAAAGAGTTATTTTGATATAATGTCGTCTTAAAAATCTATTTCATAGATTCAGTTTTTAACTGGCGTATGCTTTACGTAACAATTTTTTCAATAGTAAAAGAAAATTAAACATAAATCCAATAAGGCAATGACAAAGAATAGTTAATGCAGGTAATTGTAAATGTTACAAATATTATATATTATGAAATAGCTAGTGCTAGTTCATTGTAGTTATGTTTTTTATAGCATAACCAATTGAAGTCATAGAAAAATATGGTTTTCGAAGCAAACGAATATAACGTGACTGGTGCGGTTGATTTTTATGAAACAAAAAATTGGAATTAGAAACTTTGTAACTCGTTTACACGATAGTGTAACTATTTGATTTCGACTAAAAACTGACAAATTTGATTCTCGAAATAAATCCGTCAATTATGTTTTACTAATATCTCTATACGAAGTGTTCTTAAGTAAAAGGTTATGTAGCTACGAAAAATTTTCACTAACCTAGCCATGTTTTGAGAGGTTGCACTGAAATGCGTTGCGCAAATACATTTGGAATAAGTGAGTCGATACATTCGGCGCATTCAGCTGAGTTGGCGCAATTGAACAGTGTAGTACAGTGTTACCCGTCTCTAGTTAAGGCATGTCTAAATCACTAAGAGTAGGGGTTTATGGTATCACAAGCGTCCATAGACTTCGGTAACCGCTTACCAACAAGCGGGCCGTATGCTTGTTTGCCCTTTCAAATGTCACTTCACGTTATATTTGAATGACTCAATGTTATAGAAAGGAATGACCACACTGTTATTTTTTTGTCTTGTTTAGTGGAGGGTAGAATTGAATCCATCATTTGTTGGAAGTGCAACTTTATGAAGTTACTTCGCTATGAATGTTCATTTTTCATTCATTATTAATCTAAACATATAACTATACAATTAATAAAATTGAAGTGTCTGTTTGTAATGTCAAAATAACAGCTTTTTACAAAATGAATATGAAAGATGATACGAAATTTATAACAAAAAACCTATTTTTAAAATTTGTGTCTGCCTGTCTGTCTGTTTGTTCCGTGTTATTTCTGGAACGGTTGGACCAATTTTGACGGGACTTTCACTGATAGATAGCCGATGATATAGGAAGTAACTTAGGCTACTTTTATTTTAGAAAAATAATTACGGTTCCGCACAAATAAAAATAACTGGTCACGGTGAATCAATTCGGGCGCTTAAATGGCTTGTGCTGAGTAAACCATATGAGATATAGCAAATGAATGTACTACATAATTATAAGTATTAAAAAGACCAATATAAAAGTCCTGGAGAGTATACACCTGTCTTCTAAGGAACACCCACAATAAGCGTTTTTATCTTTAAAATAGCCGGGAGCGGGGGAGCAAGATTCGTACAGGCATTCTGCAGTCCACGTGAATGAAGCCACGTGTAAAGCTAGCTATTTTTGTTATCTGTTATCTGCATACTTTAATTTTGTTCTCGTCTCAATTTTATTCATTGCGTAAAAGAGATTCTTATAAAGGAATCTTGAGCAGTTACATTTTCTAATTATATTTATTAACTAACGTTATATGAAGGTTATATTGTGATACTGATTGTAGTTTACGTGACATAGTTTCTGTTGTTTAGTGTTACTATTTTGTCAATTATTGTCATGCATATTTTTTAAGCTTTTTGTGTTGCATATAATACAATCTCTATTGATATTATTTTATTACTTATTAAATATGTTACAGGATAAAAATGCAGCGTCCAGTTGGCCGTCCTCTGTGTTCACATCCAGTGACCAACAGACATCCCTTTTGCATATTGTCGTATATAATATATTTAATGTTACCTAATCATGTGTGACCTATGTTTTGAATTATATGTATTAAAATAAATTTATTTTATTATACATCTATGTACAGAAACGTTTCATTTCAATTATATTATTTAAATTGAAATCAAGCAATTCTCAAACCCTAAACGCAACAGCACAATTGTGCGTTTTAGTTCTGATGTTTGTTTGAAGTTAAATTATTTTTAATACCAGCGATCGCCCTAAGGTCGGAAATCGACCAGCGACTCTTTGAACATAGACTATTTTCTGTTTAACATATACAGTATTCATGAACCTAAATAATGAGTATTATCTATATCAGTTGCTGTCACTTTTAATTGAGTGACAATGTCAATATTTTGGGGGGTCTAAGTTCAATGGCACTGGTCGGTTTAGGATTTGCAGTATTGATTTATTTAAAGAAATATATTAGTATCAGATATTATAAATAAATTTTAGCTTTCTGCACTCCTTCTTCATATAAATTTTAACCATGCCAAATGCCACAGTCTTCCGTGCACGTAACACGATTAAAAAGGGGTAGACGGCTTTTGCTTCACGTATTAATATATAGATATTAAATTATTAATTGCGCGGAGGGACAACAAAACCACTTCACTTTCTTTAACACTTGTTTTTGCATTATAATTTACATACAGCGGGCAGCGAGCTGCGGATGATAAAAATCGATTCTCTTAAGGAATAAACTACAATAACGTGAGAACTTGTGAATAAAACTTAAATAAAGTAGCATAGTAGATATAATAATAATAAAAATAACATAAATATGAAAATAAAATATTGTTACAGCTTGACAAAAATAGAAAAACTCTACTATAGTTGAAATATGTGGAAACTTCTAGAATCGACTCGAAACATCGAGTATTTGTATACGTAGATTCGAAAAGATATCGCTGTTCAAACAAACATTTAAAGCTTATCGGTCCCGTTACGTAATAAAACAATGGTCTAAGATGGTAATGGTCTTTCACCTTCTTTTAATAAAGTTCGTATAGTTCAAGTAATTTGTAGTCTCGTTTTTTTTTGTATTTCACAAACTCGCGACTGAACTAATGACTGACTCGCCCGGTGAAGCTGTCAAAGCCTTCCGAGGCTCCTAGACGTGTTCTATCCTCAATCAAGTGCTCAGGGATAAGCATTTAGGTGCAATGGAAGAACCAAATAGGAATCCTCGTTGGAATGAAGGTTGATAAAATATTAGCCTGCGTTTCGCAGGGCTGGAATATATATAACAATTTATACTACAAAATATTAAAAGTTATAATAAAAAAAATAAACTCACCGCTCTTGGCGCTGGTGCTGACGAGAGAAGATATACAATTGACAGGTAGGTCAAAGGGATAGAAATGAAATATGAAAAAATCAGTCGGTTAAGTCGACACCTCCTCACACTAATTCTCTCGTGGTGAGATTATAAGTTTATACAATACCCCAATACAACAAATGGCATCATTTTTCAATTTGGCAAATACAACAAATAAAGGGATCTCTCGTCCCGTGGCCCAGACACAGTTCAAAAACAACAATTACAAGAGGTTTTATCAAAATTATTATAGGTAACGCACAACTAAAAATCGCCACATTGACCTCTCAAACAAACCAAAACGTCGTGGCGATTGACTTGAAGTGACAGCCGTCGAAAAAACTATAGAAAACCTGAGCTGCCAGACACCGGTTCCGAAAAAAATGTTTATAGCTAACTGCGTAGTCAGCCGAAAGAGCCAGAACAATATATAAATGTAGTGTAACAGATTCAAATACTACAAGAACATTGGTAAAGCGATCAGGTTCCCTCATGGCGTTTTCCTTTACCATCATACCATAGTGTTTGAATGAGTAATTGTACGTGAGTTTGTTGGCCAATTCTGCTGGTTTAGACCACCTCGACTTTCATATTATGCACTATTTGATAATTATCCTACTTAGAGGGTTTGTGAATTAAAATTGTTTTCAGTTTTATCAGAGTTTATTGTGAATGTTTGGGTCCGTGACTGAAGTGATCCCTGAAGAGAAGGCTAGCCTCAAAGCCTCGCCTGGATCCAGGAGACAAAGGAGGTGACGCGAGCATACCCGCCTGGGAATCCAATGTCGCAGCCGCCGGCAGCATGGAAGGAGACCACACCGATCTGAATAAGACAATCAACACAAAGTTACTAAACGTATGTTGGTGTCTTTATAAAAAAAAGAGAGATAAGAGATAGGATACAGAATAATCTCTTTGGAGACTCTTGTTATCTCTTTACTGTTTAAAGGTATCATTGGAAGCCCTTTCCAACTGCATACGATTTCTATATTTTGATTTGGCTTTTTGACGAGTATAGGCCGATATTGTATTAAGTTTTGGAAAGAGGTTTGTCACTCAGAAATGTCTTTGAAGATTTATCTATAGTTGGAGCAATAATTATGCTTGTAAAACCAAATGTATCAACTAGCGCGCTGATGAACCTGAACCCTACTATACGGAGCTCTAAAAACCCTACTCACCACAAATTTCTCAATTCCCTACCTCTCTCAAAAGCAAATTTAAAGATGTATTCATGTTAATAGAAGTTTGTGACTCACGAGAGTTCTCTGTCCGCTGAGGGTGACGGCGAGAGGTCCGCCGGAATCACCACCGCAGGGTCCGACGCGCCCCTGTCCGCTGGTGCAGAGGGTGGAAGCGATTACGTTGAACCCGTACACGGAGGCACAGTCGAGGTTATTGACGACCATCGCGTTGACGTGACGTAGCACCTGGTTGTTGCTGATATTTTCAGCTGTAATAGATACACAAAGGTAAATCCAAAATTTATTAATCTCCCGACATTGATACCATTCCAATGAGGCCGAACACGATATCTCTGCTGTAAGTTGGCGAGGAATTAGGTATCCTACAGATTCCAGATGACGCTGCAGCATCAGGTATAGTTTTTCCTAATATCATTGAAGTAACAGAATACCAAATCTCGACAAAATCAGAACTGTGGAAGACGCTCACATCTATTTAAGAGCCGATAATCTTCAAACGGCTGAACACATTATCTTGAATCATAGCTAAAAACACTTTCGATAAAGACACCTATCAAACAAACAAAACTAGATTAAAATCGGTCCAGCCATTTGTAAGCTACGATGTCACAGTCGGACACACAGATACATAGCTTAAACAACACTCCTCTTTTTGTATCAGATGTTTAAAATAAAGTCCTCCGCCGCGTCTGTCTGCCTGAACGTGGAAAACGCAAAATCTAGAAAACAGATTTTCATACGGTTTTTATAAATAGACGGAGTGGTTCATGAGGAAGATTTAGGTGTATAATCTATTAGGGTTTTGTATAACTTCCTCATTAGCCCAGTGGTCGTAAGCGCGTCTGCTATGGTCGAGGTCCTGAGTTTGATTCCCAGCTCGAGCAAAGTGTTATTGGGTTTTTCTATGAAATTTTCAGTAGCAACTCGGAGTTTGGGTTTGTGTCCGATTAATGCCTATTACACGGGACCTAAAAACATACACGGCTAGCTGTGGGTGGTGTACATTAGTACATCTCTGCCTAACTCTGCAGGCGTGATGGTATGTTATGTTTTGTGTTACTTGGCTGAAATATAAAAATGATTGTTGAAGGTGTCGGAAATAATCACGCCGACTGGGAGCTTTAATTGCGTGCGCCGCGTAAACCAAAGAGTAAGAGTAATATGTATTACGAAAAATCATTAGACATATAATATGATTCGCAGCCCGTGTGAAGCCTGAGGGCGGAGAGGGGGGGGGGTGCTAGTTCTTTATAAAAGATACATTTACAGACAGATCTACACATTTGGCAAAATAGATGAAATACTTTTAAAAATAGTGAAAGAAAATAATAGCTATAATTACTCTAAATATATTT
>CM065334.1:722900-780354 GCA_033032175.1 Saturnia japonica | reverse complement strand
TTCAAAGGTAAAGTACGCAATGATGACAGTGTGGGCCCTGCTGGCATTTGCTCCAGATTTTCAGAAAAAACGAAAGAAATAAACAATTTTTTTTTTATTATCAGATGAAAAACAACATTAATCCTTAAAATAAATACGCAACGAACCGTGCTATCGTTTATAATAAAACAAGCTGTCCCGCGCAACTTCGTCTGCGTCACATAAGAGAGAAAGGGTAGGTCGTAGGCACTTATAATAAATTCTAAAGGAGCTGAAACTTTCTTTGTTTTATCTCCGAACCATTTGACCACCATTCGCTCTCCCACCCAATATTCAAAATTCCAATATTCACATACATGCGGTAACGACGTCTGCCCTCACATTATCGAAGTTTTTAGTTCTTTAAAATTAAAAGAAGTTTCAGTTAAATTTATTTCGTATGTAGATTATGTATTATGTAACAATTTCAGGGATTTTGTTTTTAGTGATATTTGTATCTACCTTCAATTAATTTCTAGTTTGCGTTGTTCTACTGCATATATTATTATTCGTATTATAGTCTCTTACTTTTTTACCTTTCATGTTATTTCTATGTGGGTAGGATTATTTATTATATTCTTGTAATTGAAATAGATAATGCATTTGTTACTATTCACATAAAATACATTCCTTTTCTCACGATTTATTTTTCTGTTATTATTCTTTTTAATTTGCGTTTAATTCTTATTGTTTTTTTATTTCTTATTGTGTTATTATAATTAACTCTTTGTTATTTTTTAGTTTCATATTTATACTCAGATAATGAGATATGTGTTTATTATATATATTTTCTTTTTCTTTTTGCCAATGTTATTTTTCATTTATTTTTCCTTATTTTTTATATATTCTTACCAATAACACTGAACCGTTTATTCATTTATAAATAATTAACATTACCGTTTTTTTTATATATATATTTATATTCTCTTAATTTAAGTACACACTTTATCATTTTTTGTTTTTGTATACAGATTAAGTAAATTACACCCTAATTATGACTGATTCTGGGCACAGTAGTGATACTTATGACTCTCTTTCAACAAGCAGTGATTCTGACAGTTTTGCTAGCATACCCTCGTTAAGGGAGATCCTGGAGTGTCAGTTTTCAGATGTCTCGAAGACTTTTAATGTGGTGCACATAAATGCTCAAAGTATTCCAGCACACTTCTCTGCTATATATTGGCAAGTTTTGACAATAAAAACATTCATGCTATCCTCATCTCTGAGACATGGCTTAAACCATGTATTTCATCTAGTTCATATTCACATATGCGGATGATTTGTGCTTTGTTGAAGATACGTTGGAAGGTTTGCAGAACCTTATCTCAGGTCTTGACGAAGTATGTGTGAAGTTTGGCCTTAAGATAAACGTCAAGAAGACGGAAGTAATGACAGTGAATGCTTATAGCAGCGTAGTCCCCGTTATAACAATTGGAGAGAAAATTCTGAAATTAGTGGAGAAGTTTAAGTACCTAGGTAGCACAATAACATCTAAGTGTGACTTAGACAACGAAATAAACAGCAGGATAGGAGCTGCCGCTGCAACTTTTGGTAAATTGCGGTCAAAGGTATTTCGTTCGCATGACCTCAAACTATCCACTAAGATCAGTGTGTATATGGCCACTATTTTACCAAATCTCCTCTACTGCTCTGAAGCGTGGGTTTTGTACCGGAAGCACATTCGATTACTTGACAGATTTCATCTTAAATGCCTACGGGATATCATGAACATCCGATGGTCGGACCGAGTTCGGAACTCCAATGTACTGAGGCGTGCAAATGTCGGCGGCATTGAAATGTATCTAATGCGACGACAGCTACGTTGGTGCGGACATGTGTCTCGTATGCCGGAAAGTAGAGTGGCGAAGCGCATCTTCTTTTCAGAACTCCAGTATGGTAAGCGTAAGCGCGGTGGACAGTACCTCAGATATAAGGATGTTCTAAAAAGGCACATGAAGCGATGCAAAATAGAGCCCTCTCAGTGGGAGACAAAAGCAGCACAGCCCAATGAATGGAGACACCTTGTTCAGCTACAGGCAAACGCCTTAGAATCTCAGCGCTGTGATAACCTCGATAAGAGACGAGACGATTTAAAGACCAGACCATCTGTGGTCATACCTTGCAGTTATGTTGGTAGAGTTTTAACATGCCCGACATGCACTCGTACCTTTATCAACAAAATTGCGTACAGTAGTCACTACAAAGCACATCAAAGGGCAGAACAGCAATGTCCTGATTAAGTTATTTTATACATATCCAGAGAATCAAAAGTCGCTGTAGCTGAAATCGGCCAGGATGACACACACATTCACTGGCTGGGTATCAGTTAATTAGAAATGATCGTACGAGTGGTGTTGGTGGCGGGCGGTGTAGCGATATACGCAGCGCACACATATTCCGTTTTATGTTGTTGATATGTCGCAACAACCGCCGCCGCCAAGCGCTGGTGAACATCTCTTTATAGAAATAGATCATAACCATACGAAAGTTCTTCTTAGCGTTGATTATTGCCCCTCACCACGTATTAATTTTTTCAGTTCCTTTGAAAAAAATCTTGAACCTTTAACCCCTTCGTACAAACATTCCATTATTATTGGTGATTTTAACACTTGTCTTTTGAAAGATCATCATCGTTCCCAGTCACTAACCACTATTATTCAGTCAACTAATTTGAATATTCTTCCTCTCAATGCTACACACCATTTTCCAAACTCAGTGTCTTCGCTGCCTGATTTTTAATATTGTCGGTCAATGCCCAGCTGATGCTTTCTCATATCGTGATTTAATATTTCTCTCTTATAGGGTCCGTCCGCCTAAAGTTAAATCAAAAATTCTTTTACAACGCAATTTTAATGGCATAAATCTTGACAAGATTTGTGATGATGCAAAAAACATTGATTGGAAATACCTTTTAAACGCAGTATCAATTGATAAAAAACTAGACATTTTTAATTCTGAAATAACCCAACTCTATGACAAACACGCTCCAATTCGTGATATAAAAATTAAACCTTTTCCATCGCCATGGCTTAATGACGATGTCAGAGCAGTTATGCACAAAAAAATTGTAGCTAAAACTAGGTTTATTAAACATCGATCAAATCCTTGAAACTGGGATAAATATGTGAGCATACGCAATTATTGCAATAAATTGTGCAGGGATGCCCAACGTCAATAGATACATAAACCCGTAGAATCGGGTGATTCGGCTAAAGTCTGGAGATCTCTTAAATCAGTAGGTATTGGGAAATCTCGACAGGCCACATGTTCTAAAAACTTGGATATTGATTTATTGAATTTACATTTTTCTACTTCATCTAATTTTAATGGAACACTAAAATTTAGTACATTACTATATTTATCGTCACTTCCTATTCTTAATTATTCCCAATTTATCTTTGAACAATTATCAGCCTCTGATGTTGAGAAATTAATTATGAAAATATCGTCAAATGCTGTAGGGACAGATGATATTAGTCGTAAGATGATCCTTCTGGTTCTAGAACAAATACTTCCTGTAATTTGTCATATTCTTAACTATTCTCTAACAAGCGGCCTATTTCCAACAGCCTGGAAGGATGCTCAGATTATACCGTTACCTAAAAACCCAATCCTGCTTCTTTCTCCGAATATCGTCCTATTTCTATACTGCCATTTCTATCTAAAGTCTTAGAACGTCTAGTTTATGTGCAACTACATTCCTTTCTCTGTAAAAACTCCCTCATTAATTCATTTCAATCTGGTTTTCGTCCCGGTCACAGTACTGTTACTGCTCTAACACTCATTACCGATTACTTCCGGTTAGGCATGGAACATGGTAAACTTACTATGCTTGCGCTGCTTGATTTTAGTAATGCTTTCAATACTGTAGATTACGATGTCTATACTCTGTTCCCTTAATATTTCTTCAGTTGTTATCGACTGGTTTCGTAGTTATTTGTATGGCCGCAGACAGCATATTCGCATTGATGATACTTTTTCCTCTTGGTATGCTCCGTCTACTGGCGTTCCGCAGGGTGGTGTTTTGTCTCCATTACTTTTTGGCATTTTTATAAATTCAATATCTAATAATTTACTGTCGTCCTACCATCTGTACGCAGATGATCTGCAAGTATATTCACAGACTTCTCCTGATATATTAATGCAAGCTATAAGCATTATTAATAACGATTTAGAGCATATTTGCGAATGGAGCAATTCATACGGTCTAATAGTTAATCCAACCAAAACTCAAGTCATTATTATTGGAAGTCCCAGATTGATTGCAAAAGTTGACTACCAACAAATTCCTCCTGTCATATTTAATGGTACTATTATTCCTATAAGTGACAAAGTAAAAAACTTAGGGATCTATATAGATACAAATTTGTCTTGGGGTCCTCAGTTACAAGAAGTCAGCCGGAAAATGTATGCATCTGCTGGATTACTGATAAGATTGCGTAACTTTCTCCTTATTGCCACAAAAATTACTCTTGCTCAATCTCTCCTTCTTCCAATCCTTGACTATGCTGATACCAGTTATCTAGATCTGACAGAAGCACAACTTGATAAACTTGAGCGACTTCAAAATTTTGGCATGCGATTTGTTTATGGGTTACGCAAATTTGACCATGTATCTGAATTCTGTACTAAACTCAAATGGCTACCAATAAGGTTACGCAGGGATTCACATATCTTGGTGTTACTTTATAATATTCTGTTTAATCCGATGACCCCTTTTTATCTTAAAAAACCGTTTAAATATCTTCGTGATTTACATACATGTAATTTGAGATCGTCTGAAGATCTAACTTTAGAAATACCTGAACATACGACTAGTTTTCTTGGCAAGTCTTTTTCAATCCAGGCATCTCGGTTATGGAATACATTACCTTTATCAATAAGACGTGCGCAATCACATATATTTAAAAACTTAGTTAAGGATCACTATTTATCGCTTTAATCAGTTCTCTTGGTGTTTGTATGTTTTTGTATGCGTGTGTTTATGTATATATAATTTCATACTATATACATAGAATTGTAGCTTTTATTTTTATTACTAATGTTATTGTTTATATATTTGTTCTTGTATTTGTGTATATACGAAATTAACTAGTCTATCTTTATATTTTAATTGTTTCGTTCTTTCTTTCTTCCAATCCTTTGTAAGGTTGCCTGGAAAAAATTGCTTTAAGCAATAAGGCCGCCTGTTGTTTCTGTTCTGTTATTTTTTCTACTTTTGATTTTTATTGTACAGTGTATGTTTGAAACAATAAAGTATTTTCTATTCTATTCTATTAATTTTCATATGTTTCAATTCTAAATATTAAGTAAACAATTAAATTATATTTATACTACGTACGACTTAAAACAGAATACATACATTTACCATGGACGTATAAAAAAGCAATATATACATTCATGACATAAAAGTTTCCATCTAGTAACAGATTATTGAACTACTTATTTAAAAGATAGCTGTCTAACAGTCATCAATGTATTCAAAAACACATGATGAAATAAACTTTGTATAAGCTACACCTTTTTCTTAAATTTGTGAAGCTACAGTTATTTTTACGGAATAAATATCTAATGAGCACTTATTTAGTTGTTACTGCATATACATCTATAACTGTTGCTGAAATCCGACAAATCAAAAGAAAATCATAGATGGGTTTAGCACTATGTATATGGTGGTCGCAATCCCTAACACTCCGCTGTATTACTGCAAATGCATCATCTGATTTCGGAACACGACAAACCAAAAAAAAATCATAAATGGGTTTATCATTGTGTGTATAGTATCGTCATTATATCCCAATATGAATCCAACGCATTAACGGTCCCAATAAAACTTCTAAAATATAATTATATTAATAATTAGTCCCTTATTGTAACGGCTTGAGCATAAATATGAATAACCATATCCCTAATTTGCGACATGATGGATTCTCCATACAAACTTTCATCCAAGTTTTATTTTCACCACACGTGGAATAACACTATGAAATAATTAGCTTGTAGCAAAACTGTATAATACAGATAATTTAGAATAGGTATATTGCTTAGAATATAGAAATTCGCACGAGCCGTGGTTTGACAGCGCACGTCACATTTCAATAATAAATAAAACAGTAATTATGCGGTACTGCGTAGTTAACGTGTTTAAAAACACTTCAGCCAATCTTAAAAAGAATACTGGACTATCATTTTATGTGTAAGTATTAGAAATACAATACATTTCTTATTAAGTATAACAATGTCTGCAACGTTGTCATTTCATAATTACCGCACATGCGCATAATAAATCAACGAATAGTTTGTTACGGAAGCTGATGATATTTCACTATAACTGCACATGCGCGTTGATGTTCCCATATTTCCCTCTTACAAACTTCCCTCCCTTACTTTCTACCCTTAAAGTTTTATTTTTTATATAAAAAGTATCCAAGGTCTAATCTGCCTCTATAGCAAAATTCATCAAAATTGGTTCAGTGGTTTAGGCGTGAAAACGTAACAGACAGATAGACAGACAGAGTTACTTTCGCATTTATAATATTAGTATTGTTTATTGTAATGCTTGGATAATGTTAATAATGAAATTATGATAATATTATTCAAATTAATTTTAAAATATTAGGAATCTTTTTTCTTCCAATTTTTTTGTCAACTTTAATAATATTTTTTTGTTCCTCTTAGTAACTTTTTTAATTTAATTTTAAATATTCTTTGTCTTGATTCATACATTTTTATGTTTCAATGTACGGAGCTATGGTAAATGCTGTATAATCCTATATGTATGTTCGAGAAGGTTCGCGTAATATATGCTGGGCCCTTAATTCAATCAATCGCGAATCACTCCCTTTCGAAGCTATTGCTGCGATACACAGTAATTTAATCTAATAACCAACAAAAGAGACTCACCTCGTCAGGAGTGGGCGGTGA
The DNA here is from genome assembly GCA_033032175.1 of Saturnia japonica. Lineage (NCBI taxonomy): Eukaryota > Metazoa > Arthropoda > Insecta > Lepidoptera > Saturniidae > Saturnia > Saturnia japonica. Next base: position 773,412 of record CM065334.1, on the reverse strand, counting down.
CCTTGACCTTGCCCCGTCAACCTGGACGGCAGATTGTGAAGTATTTGTGTTTGTCAAGTGAACTGTATGTATGTGTGTGTGGTAGCCTCAAATCCCAGGAAACTATCACTCAAGCAATCAGTTCATCAAAACCTCCTTGTTCACCCACTCAAAGTTATACAATGCAAAAACTTCAACCTCTGTAAATCAAATATATCTCAGCGCTAGCCATACGTCCGGAATGACATAGCACGTACAAACCAAACAAACGCGAGTTCACAGCCAAAGCAAGAAGTAGTCTGGCCTACGTACCAGCAGAGCTAGGGAGCGGGGCGGCGCAGCGCCTGCGCAGAACGATTGCACCTGTCATTAGCCCGCCTATTACAGGCCTTCCCGCGATCTCGCCATCTCACGATGCGAGCTAATGTACATTTCCAACAATGTAACATACGCATCAGGTATTTACTTGTACATATACATCATTATACAAACTAGCGATCGTCCTAAGGTCGAAATTCGACCAGTGACTTTTTAATTATGGACTATTTTCTGTTTGATATTTGCAGTATTCATGAACTTAAACAATGAGTATTATCTACATCACGTGTTGTCACTTTTCGTTGAGTGACAATGTCAATATTTTGGTCGGGTTGGGATTCGCAGTATGTATTAATTTAATTAATAGACTAGTAACAAATATTATAGATACATTTTAGTTTTCTGAACTTCGTCATATAAACTTTAACCGTGCCAAATCACAGACTTCCGTGCACGCAATACGCTTAAAAAGGGGTAGGAAGCTTCTACTTCACGTATTAATATATAGATTATAAAGCGGTCTAACTGAAAGTGATGTTCTGAACTCGACAGTAGCTTTTATAAAGTTAAGTAGATGGCAACAACCTCAATTTACCATGAAATACCACAAAAGTATAAAGGGTTTCTATGTGACACACAAGTGATATGGCATGTGGAATTTTATTTGGCAATGTTGCTATATGTATACAAACAAAAATGAAATGCCGTTCCTTAGTAAGTGCTTCACTTGAGAATAGTTCGACTAATTTGGCTATTTTTTTTAGAAATGACGACGAAGATAGAATCTAAAATAACAAAATTACAAGTTGACGCGGCTACAGATTTTTTTTTATGAGGTCCTATATGTTTTTTGTTAGTAACAAGTTTACTGTTTCGATAATATTTAGAAATGTGATCTGGTTTCTAATTTATAATTTAAAAATTTCAAGAGCAATTCCTAGTCACATTGAGCATCTCTTACACGTAAACGGATACAGCGTCACTTCGGGGGCCGGGGCTCTTGTCCCTTGTTTATTGTAAAGACGGAACTATGTATACAATCAGCTCTATTGCTTAAGTTATTAAAAGTAAATTATTGTTAATTATATAAATATTATTCATAATATTAACCAAGCGTTACAAATTATATTTGTGACCTTCGGAGGGGAATCTCTCGTGCGGATTATCAAGTCATTTATTTTTTTTAACAATTTTTGTTTAATTCAAATCCAGACGAATGAATAATTGAAAGACCGTATCAAACAACAATCAACCTATATCCCCGATGGTTTAGGCAGAGATGTACACCCACAGTTTGCCGGGTATTAATTTAATTTATAAAGCGAGCGTGAATGAGAGCGTTGGAAGAGTAAGACCTTTTTTTTTAACGTGGAGAAACCCGTCATGGGTACACACTCGCCCGGGGGGTTGGGGGGTTGTTGTTTGAGTTTTATTGAGTTGTTATGTGAGACTGGAAGAGTAAGACCTAGACGAACCTTCCACGAGCAGGTCAAGAGTGCTTTAACCAGAGGAGCATGTATGAAAAGATTGATGAATGTTGAAGAAGCGAAAGATGTATTTGTCATGATCGTAGTAGGATGTGGTCTCTGTCTGTCTAAAACTATCGATCTATTGGATGTTGTCTTTGTCCTTATTATTTTTCCTCAAATATCTTTCATGTACAGTTTTCGACTATTAACTCTTTTATTAAAAATATAGATGATCAGACTTGTACGCACTGTTGAATGATGGATAAGTTCGAATCCCGCTGATTTTACAAAGAGATTTTAATAAAGAAGTTTTTATGTTTTCTGAGGGTTTTACTTTTACCGCGTGTGGACTGCATACATGCAGTGATACTCTTCAACACGGAGTAGAGCTGAACTATTTGTGTTACGGCTCTGTGGTGGATAAAGAGACCTGTTACGCTACCACAACACAATATTCCACAACAGTCATCTTCTAGCACACTTATAAACCATAAACTCGATATTAACCTACAGCAAAAACGGAGGGTTATGTATTTCGAACGTATGTCTTGTATGTATGTAGGATGTATGATAGAATGATCTTTGCGTACAAAAGTTTAAATAACTATGGTGTGTTTTGTTGATTATTGTAGAGTGAAAGATGATGTAAAAGAGATGACGTTATGAAAGAACCAAGGGTGTGAATGAACAATATGATTAGATGGAAGGGGGTATGAATGAGGAAGAGAGATGACAGGGGTGTGACGACGATAGCGGGGTTAAGAGGTGTTTGAATAAGATTTGTATATTTAACACAATTACCTATTAGTGTGATTTTTAGTACACGACCAAACAAATAATATTTCATTTCACACCCACAACACTACATGCATGTCTATTTCTTTGTCACGCTCTGTAACCTAAACGGCTTGATGGATTTTAGTATACGTGGTGTCGTTAGATTCGTCTTAATTGTGGGAGTGACACATGCTATATAATATTTAAGTACGACGTCGAGGTATCAAATAAAAAGGAAATAATAGAAAAAAATACTTTTCCAGTCAAGAGTTTTTATTGCAATTGGTTTTTTATATCCTTTTTAATAATTTATGGCTTTACAGATATCTGAAGAAGGGGTAGTGTGGAAGGCGAAGCAACGAGTTTCGCAGAGCGGCCGGCGTGGTGAGGAACCAAGCTCTGTTGCGAAACAATCTTTTAAAGAATTCTCTAATATTAGAGCAGTACTAGATTCCTGAGCAGACACATTTATACATTCTGTATACCGTATTTCACTGTATTTCTAAGCACAATATCGCCCTCTATCGATAACATGGATTAACAAAAAAAGTTTAACCGCATTAGAAAAGTAAGACTGTTAAATAACGACGGGTGCAGTACAAATCTAAGAATAATGGAAAAAATATAATTATATATAAATCATTGTTATTATTGTACATTTAAAATTCTATATATATATATATATATATATAAATTGTTTATATTCATTGTAAACAGCGCCATCTATGGAGCAAATTGCGAACTAATTAACTTTAAAAATAATAATATGGTAGTTTTCTAATTACAGCACTAAAGCCCAATGCTCAACGTTGAATGTTTCAACTACCTACAACAACGCCTCGCACAATCGAGCACTTTCAAAAGTACTGCTATCGCGTGATGCGTGTAAGAAAAGTTTTGAAGTGAAAACTTCTTTTAGCGGGGTACGCATATTTTTAGCTGAGATAAAATCTCTGGACTCGCGACACCGTTACGAGACGCAGCTATAGTGTGTGCATATATGAATGTACATACAGCAGACCGCGAACGTGTCTAAATAAATAAAATAAAACATTTATTGCTATAAAATTTATATCAACTGTTTTGCCTAGTGTTTAAACAACCGATATTACAACAATTGTTAACTCCCGATTAATAATTTTTTTTTACTAAATCTAATGTTATGATACCACAGCAACATATACCGAGTATAGACGTTTAGTTTGGGCGTTTCGCCGTAGGGGTCAAGTTTTCACTTCTGTCAGCACTCCCGGAGTGCTACATCGTAATTTTTTTTAAAGCTTTCGTTTCGTCGTAGTTTTTTGGAAATAATAAAAGTTAATTCGGGCTGTGTTAAAAAAATGTGCCTTTAACCTTTACGCGCGATTGAATTAAAACTTCTTTGGCGTTGACGGTATATATCATGGAAATGATTAAATTTTATTATTGAATATTATAGAATGTCACAATCGTCAGAAAATTTATTAATCGTTTATTTATTACAAAAGCAATCAATAAACAAGTATATTTAGAGATTTTCTAAAAACTTTAAAATATAATATTATTTTTTTAAACTATTAAATATTTATTCACTTTTCTATTCACAATTGATCCGTTTGAAAATATTTGAAATAAATAATCCTAATTGATTATAATATTTTCCACTAGCTGGTGTATAAGTCAAGAAGCGTGGAGTATATGACATATAGGTACATACGACCAATCCAAATTATTATTTTTGAATACCGGAAACTACGTAAGCGTTACTTCCGTTAGAAAAAAAATATGAGTTACTCCCTAGTCGCGCCTAAAGAAGTTTTACTTCAATAATAAATATAAGTATGGATGAAAGTACAAACTTTGACTATTTTGAAAATTTTGCATTATTATGATAATTATTATTTTGTATTTAAAAACTAATTCACGTTCCAATTAAGCATCGGCACAAATCGGCGTTGTGCGTCACTGAGTACCATTATGCTCTGTAATTGGAAAACTAGGAATATGTCTAGATAGCGCTTGTACCTAAAATAAGTAGATTTCCGTATTTGTCAATTATAATATTCTAAAAAAAACTGAATTTAATTATGTTCGGTATAAATACTCGGAGCAATGTGCTAGTCGAGGAATGGAAAAGTCGTGAAGAAACACTTTTTTCAGTTTTTCAAAAAAATGAACAGTGATAGTTCGCGATACTTCTCACGCAGAGAGCAACTAGACCAATAAGTAAGTCTATTCGATCTGTGGTCTGCTCTTTTGATTTTATGACATGTATATAATCATATGTCTGATCATGATGATGTCTATATTTTTGAATATAAAATTTAATATTATAAATAGGTATAAGTTTTATTGAAAATCTATGAAAGCTCTTAGTCCTATTTCTAAATCGACGCCATTGATCTTTAGAAAATATTTCTCAATCAGAGTATATTGACCTTTCTCAGTGTTAGGTACACTCTGTGTAAGTATATAACATTGTAAAAAAATACGCAACACTACAAATTCTTTTTACAGTAGTTTTAATATCTGTGGATATAAAAGTTAAAAAAATCTATTAATCGACCAATTACTCTGTTTATATGAATGTATGTGCAATCCTGACTGTTTTATTGTAAATCACCGTCTCTTTGTCTCATATGAACACAATAATTAAAAACTATATAAGTACGTATTGTTATAGTATTTTTATCTAATGGTTTTTATTATTAATGCATTTCCATTTTGCATTCAAATCGTCATAAAATTTCGGAGTGCACGTTGGCATTATACGCCACCATATTGGATTAGTTATTTATGACGTCATAAGTAGACGTTAGACGGCGCCATGTTATAAGAAGAGCGATCATAATGTTTTATATATTAGATCAGGAAATTGAAGGGCGAATTCTAGAGCGCGCTAGTGTCGCTAATGTCACAAGTTAGCTATAAAAATAGTTTTTTTTTTTCAATTTCTACGTATTTTAAGAATTATTCAAATATACATTACTATAATTTCTAAGACAGTCGTAGAATATATTATAATGAGTTAATTGAAAAATTAACTTAGGTTATATAGGTACATTTGAAATGGTAAAAAGTAAATGTGAATTTTTATTACGGTCTATTTGTATACTTATTTATTGCTTGGACCCTAAACTTGTTAGCTATATTAAAATCATTATTGATTTATTGATATTATTGATTATCTGGAAATATATTTCTATCGCAATGTGGTAAACAAAGTAATAATAAACAAAAGTTATGAAATTGACATAAGTTAACGGAGCGATATTCTGTTGGAAAATTAATGAAAATAATGTTTCCTCTGTTTTCTGTATGGATTCACTGTACAGTCGTCTATGTCGATCGTTTTTCTTATATCTAGACCCTTTTTATTAAACTATCTCTCTCTCTATCTCTCTCTTTCTTTAAGTTCATTATTACGCTTGTACCTTTGCAAAAAAACCGACCCCTAAGGAAATTTACGTTCTAAACTGAATTAAATTGTTTGATGCGGTCTGTATGTTTATAATCGTGTAAATTAATATTCGTGAAGTGAATTCTGGTAATTTATTCATTGATTTTCAATGAATTCCATAAAACCGATCTACGCAGAGATTAGCGAGTTCAAACAAACAAACTCTTGATGATGACTCTTGTATGATGTCAAATTCAGATCATGAGTTAAGGTCATGCGTTTACTGGGTTGGTTGTCGATGCTTATTCTGTACCTTAATAACTTGGCTCCCGGGGTTGGCGTTTATGCCAATTATACGTACATTTTTATGACGTCGGGAGCAAAACGGATAAATTCAACTTTTAGTTACTGTGCGAACAGATTTTAGTAAGAGAGAGAGATACCTAAGTTTACAGGTGAGAGCGCAGACAGAATCGCGGCTCACAACTAGTATTCTATCTATATTATATCTAGTGTAAGTTATGACGGCAATAAATATTTACTGCAATTACTTGTATAATTATTTTATTATTTATTTGATCCTGTTCTTACCCTATGAAGTTATTTGTACGTAATAAGAAATAAAAAAATTGAGAATTCTAACTTTTTTGTTGGTCTTTTTAAGGTCTACAATTATGTACTACATTAATCTTCTAAAAAATTAATAAAATTAAAGTGTCTGTTTGTAATGTCAAAATGACAGCTTTTTACTAAATGCATAAGAAATTATATACGGTACTTATAAGAAGAAGCCATTTTTGGACCGATTTTGACGGGAATTTCACTGGTAGATAGCAGATGTTATAAAAGGTAACTTAGGTTACTTTTATATAAGAAAAAGAATTAGGGTTCCTGCAAATAAATAAAAACTAATCATGGTGAATTCGGGTGCTTTAATTACTTACACTGAGTAAAACTTATGAGATATATCAAATTAATGTACTACATTAAAAATACCTACAAAAAAGTCTCTAAGGGTACATAATATATTATGTCTGTATTTTAAGGCTCAACTACAATAACTATATAACCGGGAGCGAGAGTAGAAAGATTCGCACGTATGACCGATCGACGGTATTCTATAGTACACGCGAACGAAGTCGCGGGCACAGCTAGTTTGATATATTTCTTATGGTTTACTCAGGCCAAAATAGTCGTTTTTATAATATCAGAACTTTGATTACATAAACGTCTAGATACCGTCTCGCCTTGAGACCGATGACATTTATCTGGGACGGCTTCGCTAGCCTAGTGTGCGTAATGGTGTTGTTGTACACGCGCGGCAGTTGTGTTTGCATGCGGTATAGGGGTTACCAAGTTAAATCATTTTACTTTAAAAGCGGGGGAATTTGTGCATAGATATTGATCAGTTTTATATTTTCTTTTAGATGTGCCCGCGACCCCGTCCGCATGATATTTCGTATATAAAAACAAACAGGCAATTAATAAAAGTCATAGATATATAGTTTTATTGAAATTCAATATCGGTGAGTTAATCATGTCTTTGCTCTGTGAATAACATCGGTGCTACTCACAAGTTAGCAGCAACTCATTCACCCTTCCCTCATACTCTGTGAGTGAATGCCTCTGACTCCCTAGCCGAAGCGTGAAACTTACAGTCTGTGGTAGGATTAAAGAATTACAGTTATTGAGACTTTCTATTAATGTATTAGCAATTAGCGGGATATTCTAGGCAACAGGAAATGAGCTATATATTTCTTAGTGTCGTTTTAGTAATTATTTAAATACTCGTGTGCTCCGTGCGATAAACAAACGCGTATTCATCTGTTGTTCTCGGGTTTAGTTATCGAGACGAACTAATGACTCGACGAAACAATTAGGAACTACTGGATCTCATCAAGACGAATCTAACGAGTACAAACTCAATGTTCTTGCGGTAAGGCATTGAGGAGTTCCTAGGACTACCTCTTACCTACCGATATAACCAATTACTTCAAAAGTACATTTATCCACGTAATTTCAACGTATAGTTATTTATAGTTAAGTAAATCAGTTTTTTCAGAAGATTGTTAAATACGAAGGTCGATGCATATAGGAAACAAATTGGAAACGTGAAAAAGCTCGAGAAATGAGTACCGTATGAATTGTCTGATGCACACCAACAAACATGTATTGAGTGCTGCGTTACATTACTTAACCGTCACAATAATGATGGAATTTTGAACCATATTGTTACTTGTTAAAAAAAATGGATTCTTTATGATAATCGGAAACACTCTTCGCAGTGGTTGAACCCAGGAGCACCGGGCAAATCCGATAGAAATCGGTTGCGCGTGCCGCAACGTTTTTATCCGTGTTCAACGCTCGCATGTCTGCACAAAGCGGCGTTCGCTCGCCGCTTGGACCTCTGACGAGGCCTCTCTGATGCCGACCTGGATGTGGCCGACGAGGGAATCGATCACTAAGTCGGCATCTGCGACTGACTGCAGTGCGTCAGGGATCCTATCTAAACTGTCCGAAGACGGCCTGTCCGCGACATAGTGTTTGAGTTTCGCGTAGTCGACCACCTGGACGGTAGGAAGACTGTGATTGGAGGGGGGTCCTATTTGGTGGATGACCGGGTGGTGATCAGAGTCGAGTTCATGTACGACTTCTTTAAGTTATAACCGAAGCTCGATATCTTTGAGGGGGACCTCATTAAGCACTGTCGGACGACAGTTATCTTGAGAGTGGATAGGTTCTGAGGGAACTATGATGTAAACGTTCATCACATTGCATAACTGATCGAGTATCTTCCCGTTAGAGGAATCGCTCCAAATAATAAAGTTAATGTGACCACTGTCGAGGTCACCTGCTATGATTACGGAGGAACCCAGGGAGTAGAGTGCCTCCATATCGGACCGTAAGAGTCTTTTAGACGGCTGTAGGTACGCGGATACGATTGTGATTGACGGACGGTCAGTCATATCTATTCCACATTTAGAAACTTCCATATTAGTAAGTTTGGGATGATCAATTGGTATGCAATAAAGGGAACGCTTGTAGAATGAGAGTGCGGCCACCTCCGGTTACACGGTCATTTCAATCTATATTACAGTTTGCAATCCCAGGATTGCGTTTACTAGGTCTTAAGAGTGTTTCTTACACGAGAAACATATCTATATGGCATTCTTTAAGGAAGTAAGCTATGAGATCACGATGAGGAGCTAAATTCCTCGCGATAATGAAGGATATGTTAAGACTTTTTGGTTTTAACCTATCCATCGAGAGGCCTTTGGTTAGCGGCGATGCGGTCGAGAGGCTGTGAGCCGGGGGAATTTCCATACGGCGATTGCCATGCCGTGTTCGTTTAAGATCCGACGTATGCAAAGACCTTTTGGACACTGTGCTCTCGGAGCAGCGCCTGTGACGGGAGCCCGTGGAGCGGAAGTCTGAACAGCCATAAGGGAATAGCCAAAACTGAATCGGCCGTGCTCAGTTAAGCAGGCTGGCATCTCTCATTAAGCATCTTATGGTATTAGATTAATTTTAATAGTAAATAAACACTGGTTCTTCCTATGGTGTACCTCGAAAATTTTCTGATTTTTAAGGTGTACTTTGAACAGGAAAAGTTTGCAGAACACCAATTGACATGGAGTTTAAGTAATTTTACTTCACACGATAATAAACAGGAAAATAAATGAAATATTGCTGACATTGTAGTATATTAGAAAAATAATAATATTTCAAAGACATTTTATTTATTAATACAACAACCAATTCAAAGTAAAAATAGATAAATACATATTACCAAAATATTTTTTTTGTGAATATCAGAAGTCCCAACTAACGGCCATGGTCAGCTCCCCAAAATATAGGCGCAGTGTCTTGAGAGTCCAGAGCTTCTGGTTCTGCGCTAGCAGTGACCGTTGCTGAAGAAAATGCCAGCAGGGCCCACACTGTCATCAATGCGTACTTTACCTGAAATTGAAAATACTAAAACTGTAGTTGTTATTATAAGTATCTTATGGGGGGGGGGGTGCGGGCGCTTAGTGAACTGTATTTTTTCTATAGGTCACGTTGAACTAAGTTTGAAATAAAAATATAGCGGAATCCCTCGTGCACTTCGATGACTCTAATAATAGGGCAAAACCACTTACCTTGAACTCCGGTTTCTTCCTATATTTAGAGAATCTCTTGCGCAGGTCCAGTTACACAATCGCACTGCAGACACCAATAGTTTATAATATTTTGTATCTCTTAATAGTAGAGATGGTTACGGCGCGGCGCGGGGCGGCGCGGCGCGGGGCGGCGCGGTACACACACGGCGGTGCAAGCCGTATCTAACACACGTCCTCCCCGCATGGCGCGGGGTGAGGGAGTCCAAGGCAATGAGCCGTGCCTTAAGACGCGGAAGAGATCTTGCCACCGTCATTCACGGTAGGGTTGTACCCGATTATTAGGTCATTGAGTACACGTTTAGGCGCAAACATTCCCCCCGCCTAGAAGGACAAAGATCTCTTTGTTCTTATATAAAAGAACATGAACAAGAATGCAGCGAGTAATTATAACTATGATAAAAAATATTATGAAGCGGTAATAACAATCAAAATAAGAAAAGAAAATATAACGTTATAAGAAATAGTGGCGATAACATAATATAACAAAATTTAAAGCGGTTTATTGAAGAGGTAAAGGAGAAACCTTTACCACAGGCCTTTGATAAGTGCCAGAATTTGTGCGTACAGAAACCACACGAATAATCCCATCCTTCCCAGGATGAACTTCGCTTATGACACCTAATGGCCATTTTAAAGGAGGGACATTGTCATTGTTAATTAGGACTACAGTGCCGGATTTAATAGGTGAAGTTGGAGTATTCCATTTTTGGCGATTCTGGAGTGTATGTAGATACTCCGTTTTCCAGCGTTTCCAGAATGACTGGATTATTTTATCTAGAAGATATTTACGTTTCACTAAAGGTAACGATATTTCGGATACCTCAGCAATATGTAAGGAATTTAAAGGACCTAGGGTAAAAAAATGAGCAGGCGTCAAAGCCGTCGGTTCGGACGGGTCTGAACTTAAAACTGAAAGTGGGCGCGAATTTAATAACGACTCAATTTGCGTAAGCACCGTTTGCATCTCTTCGTATGTAAGCAATTGATCTCCTATAACGCGTTTCAAGTGTAGTTTGATACTGCGAATGTTAGCCTCCCAAGATCCAATTACCAGTAACAAATTATCTTTAAGAAAAGGACAAAGAGAACGTAAATATTTTGGTGGTAATTTGTTTTTTGAAATGTCATTGATTTCTTCGTGAAAATAAAGAGACTGAACTGCAGCGAGAATTGCCCTTTCAGCTACTTCTAAATCAGAAAAAGTGATGCGGTTTGACCGCGGTAATTTTTTTGTAAAGCGAAATACGTATACTACTACACGAAGGAGTTTGCTCCATGACGAAAAACGAGATGCAATATCACAAAGAAAAGGTAATTCGCGACTAAAACCCAAAAATGTTTGAGTTTTAGTTTTAACCTCTGGTGGAATAAAATCGTCTTTAAAAACAAAGTGGTCAAGAGGCCACTGCGTAAGCGGTTGCCTGGTCCAAGGTGGACCATGAAGCCAAAGCGAATGACCTAGTAATTGATTAGGGGTAAGTCCACGTGATAAACAATCACACGGATTTTCTTTACCAGAAACGTAAAAAAAGTGAGATGCAGGCAAGTATTCGTTAATTTGAGCGATGCGGTTACTGACAAAAACATTAAAACGGTGCGGTGACGAATGAATCCAGTGTAAAGCGACACTGGAATCAGAAAATGCAAATATCTTTGAAATAGTAAATTGGCTTGATATACTATCAGCAACATAGCGCAGAAGTTTAGCGAGCAGTAATGCTCCACACAATTCCAACCGAGCCAAAGTTAGCACCTTGACAGGAGCCACCCTTGATTTAGCACAAACTATATTTACTATATTGTTTGGCAAGTTAGGATTTATAACGCATAAATAGACGACTGCACCGTAGGCGGAAGTACTCGCATCAGCAAATCCTAAAAGAACCAATTCACAGTCAGTGGAATTGATACCTAGGTGACGCGGTATTTTAACATTTTCCAACTGTGAAAGTTCCGCCTTAAATTGCATCCATTGTTTACAAATACAAGGGGGAGGTTCTTCATCCCATTCTAGTTTTAGTAACCAAAGGGATTTTACAATTAATTTTGCGTATAAAATTACAGGCGCAGCGAACCCCACTAAATCCCAAAGTTTTGCTATTGTAGATAATATTGTTCGTTTAGTAATTACGTTATGCGAATTTAAATTAACGGTAAGCGAAAAAACATCCTTAACTGGGCACCAACGTAATCCTAAAATCTTCAACTCGTTATTGTCAGTGATATCTACTGATGTTCGCAATTGATGCTGTTCAGGTAACTGTTCTAGTAAGGCGCGTGAATTACTTGTAAATTTTACCAATTCTAAATCAGCTTTTAGAAAAAGATTAATTAAATCGCGGGAAAGAGAAATAGCGGTACTTTCATCCATAAAAGACGTCGCTAAATCGTCCATATAAAAATTGCGGGAAACAACATCCGAAGCGGCAGGAAATGAAGTACTTTCGTCTTCAATAAGTTTTTTAATTGTGCGCATCGCGAGATACGGACTACATTTTAATCCAAAACAAACGCGGTTAAATTCATAAAATTGCGGTTCCTGCTCATCAGAAAAGCGGTATATAATGCGAAGATAGCGGTGGAATTCCGGAAGAACCAAAATTCTTAAATACATTTGACGAACGTCAGCGGTTATTGCGATAGGAAATAAACGGAAATGAATAATAATTGTAAGTAAATCCGATTGTAAATTTGGATCCGAAAACAGACAATCGTTTAAAGATAAATTAGTAGAAGTAGCGGCGCTTGCGTCCAGAACAATACGAACCTTAGTGGTGAGCTTATCGTTTCGTATTACAGGGTGATGCGGTATAATATAAAAAGGTGTAATATTTTTATCGTTTGAAACTGAGGTGATATAACCCTGTTCTAAATAATCTCGAATAATATTATCGTACTGTTTGTGAAGCGTGACATTATGTTTGAAACGTCTTTCTAAAGATTTATATCGACGAGTAGCGGTCGTTAGAGAATCGCCTAACTCATGCGGGTCTTGGCGAAAAGGTAAAGGTACAATATATCGGCCAGACTTATCTCTAATTGTTTGTTGTGAATATATTTGCTCACATTTTAAATCATCTGCAGACATATGTTTTCTAATAGGGACTTCTTCAACATCAAAAAAGTTACAAAGAAGATTGTTAACATTTTCTGTAGTAACAAATGAATTTCTTATCAAGGGTAACGTATCATTATATGTATAAGCGGAACCAGAAACTACGTATCCAAAAACAGTATTAATTGCATCAGGAAGGCCAGGCGGACCTATAATTCGCTCATTCTTTAAGATGCATTTTATAAAATCTTCAGCGCCTAAAAGAAGATCTATCCTACCAGGAACATACCACTGTTAGTCACTCAAATTTAAATTATTTAAATAACTAATAGACGCCGTGTCTATCTGACATTCGGGCAGATTACCAGAAATTTTATCGATAACCAATGCTTGCAAATCAAAAGAAAAATGTTGATCAAAGCGAGAAAATAAAGTTAAATTAGTAACACTCTTTATACGTTGAGTGTTTTGGCCTATACCGTAAACTAAGGTATTCTTATTGTGAGGATGAATTCTCTACCCTAACGTGCGTAAACAGCGTGACGTAATAAAATGATTCTGTGACCCCATATCAATTAATATTCTTAAATCCCGACGATTTCCGAAATGATCTAATACTTGTACTATTGCCGTACCTAGCAATACGGTTTTATGCGAATCGCGTTCAGTAGAAGCGGATCCAGTGAAAAAAGACGCGTTTACGGAACCACCGCGGTCGCGCTGGACATGCTCCGCTCTCGCTGGCACGCTCAACCTTGGCGCAGGCGGTAGCGGCGCGGCTGGACTGGGCTGTACGTCTGAGTCAGTGAAGCGTGCGGCGCGTGCGGGCGACGCATAAGGCGCCGGCCACGGGGGCGCGGGGTTTCGCGCCTGAACTTCAGACGAACTATTATAATCACCCGTTGCTAATCTACATAATTGCGTATGATGGGGTTTATTACATTTTTTACAAGTAGATTTCGACTTGCATATTTTAAACGTGTGACGAACACTTAAACAATTAACACAACAATTAATCCGTTTGACGACATTATATTTATCAGTAGGAGATAGTTTTAGAAATGATTCACATTGATATAAGTTTAAATGATTTTTATTACCACAATATACACAACAGGTAATATTGTTTACTAGAAATGATAATTTATTTTGCGGAAAGCGAGCGGGTGCGATATTCATATCACTTCGTCTAGATTGAACCGGCTGCGATGACGACCCGGCTGGCGTCGTACGTTGTAATATCTTGGTCTGTTCACGAATAAAACTTACAAAATCATCTTAAGGCGGTAATGACTTACTACTTCTAATAGACATTTCGAATGCCATCGAAGTTTCTGCATCTAGTTTTCGTAAACCTAGATGAATAAATATAAAATCGAGCAAATCCTGAATTTTCAACTGTTTTAATGCGGCAACCGACGTGGCAAACTGATCAATAAAGTTATCTAACTGACCGGCAGTTGGCTTATTAAGCGTTTTTAAATTTAAAATTGTTTCTAATTAAGAAATAGCGATAGCACGTTTATCTTCATACTTCGTTATTAACGCGTCGTACAGTATGTTGTAGTTGTCGGGGGTAGGTTCAATACCTACACAAATGTTCTGCGCTTTACCCTTTAACTTAGATATTAAGTAATGAATGCGCTCGACGTCGGTTAATTGCGTGTTATTATGCACAATTGCACGAAAAGTTTCGATAAAAAGTGGAAACTTCTGAATATCCCCATGGAATTCTGGGATTTCAATTTGAGGAAGTTTCAAAAGAGATGAGCGATTTACACCCTTCTTGTTTTGTTTTGAATCATTCCACTGAATATATGCATTTTTTATTGCGTAATACATATCATCAATCGCCCATAACGATTCAAAATTGGGCTTATACTTAATTTGAATCTAATGCTAAACTCTTTTCATTTAACTTATCAACTATATTAATGAATTCCGTTCGTAATATATCTATGTTTCCAGCCTGTAACAAAAACGTAGGCAAGTTTTTGTCGCTTTCTAACTTGGGTATCGAATCATAAATTACTTGAATGCGTGCGAAGTATGAATCCCGTTTACTAGATAAAAGCGTAATTTGATGCGTCATATTGTATGTTGCGTATTGTGCGTAATCGAACAAGTAAATATATACGAAGTTGCAACCAGTGCTTGCGAAAATTAAAATATAAATTAATTGAGTGCGTGCGAAATAGGTAGCGGATATTACCGATCACAATGATCAGCGATATTATTTTTTAAACCATCAGCGATTTGACAGCTATTTTAATACGAAGGGTGCGGAGTTTGGAATTAATACCATATATGGGATCCAAGCGAAAACGAGTCGACGTTATAATTAGATAAAAGTAAAAAGTATTGTGAAATTATAAACCACAGGTGTCAATGCGAGACAAATAAATATATTTTATGTAAGTGCGAGCGGGATAATCAACGAATGCGATAAGCGAGGTACATAGTCGTGTAATTTCTGAACACAATTAATTCCAGGCGAAAATAACCAATTACGAATTTCAATACAACGAGATTTGCGGTTTTTACTTTTAACCAAAGTATGATTAAAAATAAATAATATAGCGGTATAAACCCAAGCCTTTGGCCTATAGGTACTGCGGTGATAAATAATGCGGGGGTATGCGAAGAAAAAGTGCGATATAATTATTATCGCTTATGGCGGTTCGTTGCTTGAAATTATGGAAAATAATTATTTTTATTGAAACCAAAACCAGATCAACGTGCAGTTCGAACACCAAATTAATAAATATTAGGCTCGAATCGGACCATAAATGGGGGGGGGGGGGGGCGTTTAGTGGACTGTATTTTTTTTTTATAGGTCACGTTGAACTAAGTTTGAAATAAAAATATAGCGGAATCCCTCGTGCACTTCGATGACTCTAATAATAGGGCAAAACCACTTACCTTGAACTCCGGTTTCTTCCTATATTTAGAGAATCTCTTGCGCAGGTCCAGTTACACAATCGCACTGCAGACACCAATAGTTTATAATATTTTGTATCTCTTAATAGTAGAGATGGTTACGGCGCGGCGCGGGGCGGCGCGGCGCGGGGCGGCGCGGTACACACACGGCGGTGCAAGCCGTATCTAACACACGTCCTCCCCGCATGGCGCGGGGTGAGGGAGTCCAAGGCAATGAGCCGTGCCTTAAGACGCGGAAGAGATCTTGCCACCGTCATTCACGGTAGGGTTGTACCCGATTATTAGGTCATTGAGTACACGTTTAGGCGCAAAAATCTTATCTTATTTTATTTCAAAGGCGATGACGATTCATTGGTAGTTTCGTCAGACAACCTCGTCATTCGATGCGCGTTTTAACTCTAAAATAATAAGTATCAAGATTTCAGTCAAGATCACGGCCTAATGGCAACATAGTATGATGGTAAGATATTATCTTATTGCTCGTCTGGCTAGCTAACAATCTCCAGCTGAAAATCTATTGACAGTCGTACTTGCAAGCCAACTCAATGTCTGTGTCTTCCGCGATATCGTCACTTAACGTCAGGTAAACTCACCTGAAATAAATTGACAGCAAAAAGGGACTTTTCCATCTTATTTCACATCCATTATATAAATAAAAAACCTCCAGGTATTCTCATCTAGTTCCTAATAATATGTCTTATCAAATTAAACAGGTAGGTACCTATAAAATGTGTATATAGTTACTAATTAGATGCATCATAGCCGATCGAGACTTTGTTATAAATATGGCGTGTTTTTCCCATGGAAGAACCCGAGGGAAAGGCCATCTTCCAGCTAGAGACGGTGTGCGGGCTCTCCGGGATTAACGTGGAGCCCCCATACAAAAACCACCAGCCTGCGCAGTGCCACAACTGCCAGCTGTACGGGCACGCTGCTCGTAACTCTCATTCTCGTCCGCGGTGCGTAAAGTGCCGAGAGGACCACCCCACACGGGAGTGCACGCGCGAGCGTGACTCCGTCGTCCCCCCGAGCTGCGTGTTATGCGGGGAGGAGGGGCATCCCGCGAATTACCGCGGTTGCCCCAAGGCCCCGCGCACCACGCGGCCACGCACGCAGAGGCAGGCGGCCCCCCGGGCGGCGCCCCCCGCCTCAGCCATCAAAGCGCAACCCCCGCTGGCGTCAGGGGAATTTCCCGCGCTGCCGGTCCCGCGCCAGTCCCCGGCCGCCGCCGGCCTCTCCGCACCCCGCGCGGTGCAACCGCAACCCGTGCGTTCATCGCAGAACGCATGGGGCCCCCGTCGCCCCAATCCACAGCCCCTTATGGCTATGGATATTCCCGCGCCCCGCGCGCCCGCTAACGTTGTCGTTAATAGTAACGACTTAATGATACTGCTCCTTCGCGAGCACGATATCCGCGAGCTCATTGACTACAATGACCATCTGGAGCGCTTCGGTCTCATCAAGACCGCTTGCGCGTTCCCCCGCCTCTCAGAGACACTACAACGTCTCGACCGTGAGGCGTGTAATAATAACTTAGGGCCTTTCAATGGCAAAGTTTAAGCCGAAAGCGTTAAATATTTCTTTTTTTAACGCGCGAAGCCTACTACCGCAGCGTGATCTCGTCGCGACCTTTCTTAAAGATCACCAAGTAGATGTTCTTTTAGTGCAGGAGACGCTCTTAAAGCGTGCTAAACGTGATCCGAAAATCGCGAACTACAATATTGTAAGAAATGACCGGGCCGGCCGCGGGGGCGGCACTCTCATTTATTACAAACGATCGTTATATTGTACGCCGGTAGATCCTCCGATACTTACCAATATGGAAGTATCCGTGTGTAGACTAGGAATGACCGACCACCCGTCCATAACGTTAGTTTCAGTTTATCTCTCGCCGAGGAAAGAGCCTCTCAGGTCTGACCTAGAAAAGCTACTTTCGCTCGGTGAATCGGTCATTATAGCGGGTGACCTCAATTGTGGACACACTTCGTTTGGCAATTGGAGAGACTCCAGTAATGGGGTTAAACTCGAAGAGCTAACGAACGTGCTAAACTTTGATGTCATAGCGCCACCCACTCCCACCCACTTTCAAGACAACTGTATGCCGACAGTGCTTGATGTAGCTCTCATTAAAGGTATCGCGCTTCGGTTACGACTCATTCGGGTCGTATACGAGCTCGACTCCGACCACCGTCCGGTCATCATGCAGCTAGGTCAACCAGACGACTCTAGCCCTCCTTCGGTCCAAGTGGTTGACTATGCCAAGCTAAAACATTATCTTGCGGACAGGCCGTCCTCGTCCAGCTTAGATGGGATCCCGGACGTATTGGGGTCCGTTGCGGATGTAGATCTCGCGATCGATTCCCTGGTCGACCACCTGCAGGTCGGCATCGGAGAGGCCTCGAGAGAGGTCGAAGAGGCGAGCGATCGCCGCTTCGTACTCCCTGCCGACGTGCGGGCGTTGTTGACGGAAAAGAACGCGGCGACTCGTGCGCACGACCACTATCCGACCGAGGAAAACCGCGCACGCTTACGCGCGCTTCAGAGAGCGGTTAGGGCCCGCATATTAGAACTCAGGAGTCACAGATGGGACGCCCTCGTCGAAGGGCTAAGGCCGTCGCATCTGGCTTACTGGAAACTAGCTCGCAGCCTCAAAATAGAGGCTTCTTATCTTATGCCCCCCCTCGAGAGGGGTCCCGGTATACCGCTCGCCTTCGATAGCAGCGACAAGGCGGAGTGCCTCGCCACTTGTTTGGAGAGCCAGTGCTCTCCGAACAGTGTCGATGCAAATACCGACCGGGTCGAGGGTATCGATGGATGCGTGCGGGAGCTGGATAAGCTCCCCGCGACAGCCTCCCTGTCCCCAGTCACGTCTGAGGAGGTTCTTTCCATTATAAAAAGCCTTAAGCTCAGAAAAGCACCAGGTCCCGACGGGATCAGGAATGAAGTACTTAGGCTTCTTCCTGATCGCCTCATAGCTCTATTGGTCTGCATCTTCAATGTAGCCATAGTCCACTGCCATTTTCCAGCCGCCTGGAAAAAGGCAATAGTCATAGGTATCCGTAAGCCCGGCAAGAGCGCGTCGCTTCCCGACAGCTATCGCCCGATCAGTCTCCTAAATACGTTAGGGAAAATTTACGAGCGGATCCTTCTGAACCGTCTCAAGCCAATAATAGAGGAGAAAGACCTCTATCCGCCTGAGCAATTCGGTTTCCGTGCTAGATATTCTTGCACTCATCAAGTGCACCGCCTCACGGAGCACGTTGCATTTAATTTTGCTGAACTTTATAAACCCCGCCGTACACTTGCGGTCTTTTTCGACGTGGCCAAGGCCTTTGATAAGGTCTGGCACGAGGGATTGATGTACAAGTTGTACCGCTTTGAAGTCCCCGATAGGCTAATTAAAATAATTCGCGACTATTTAACAGATCGCACCTTCCGCTATAGAGTGGAAGGTGAATTGTCCACGCCCCGTCCAATACGCTCAGGCGTTCCCCAAGGTTCGATCCTGGCTCCTATCCTATTTAACCTGTACGTCAGTGACCTACCTCGACTCCCGGAGGTCGAGGTAGGGCTATACGCTGACGATACAGTCTTATATGCCTCAGATAGGAATAAATCCCACCTCAGACACAAAGTCCAACGCTCCGTGACCACTCTCGGGAAGTGGTTTAACGAGTGGCGTATAGCCGTTAATCCCTCGAAGAGCGCCGCGATGCTCTTCGATGCGGATTCGTCACAGATACCGTGGAAGCTTAAACCTGTTAAGCTCTACGATAATCCGATTCCGTATGTAAGAGAGACCAAATATCTAGGGGTAACCCTAGATAGTAGGCTCTCCTTTAGACCCCACATCCGTAAGGTTAGGAACAGGGCCGCGTGGGTCCTGGGCCGGTTGCATCCTCTGTTGTGTTCGGTGAGTAAAATGTCCACGCGACATAAGCTCACGCTCTACAAGACGTGTATTCGACCAATTTTGACATACAGTTGCGCCGTGTTCGCACATATGTCCGAGTCGAGTTTCAAACGGTTACAATCGATACAGAATAGGTTCCTCTATCGTCTCACCGGGGCCCCGTGGTATGTTCGAAGCGTAGATCTCCATAGAGATATGGAGCTTCCTTCGATACATGCCTACGTTAAACAGCTCTCCCGTTCGTATTTCGACACCGCGTCGAACCACGCGAATCCGTTAATAAAAACAGCCGCCACTTATGTTCCGGCACCCACGGACATCCGGTGCAGACGCCGGCCGCGCAATATTTTTATTGATCCCGACGATCACATCGAAAATTCGAATAAATATTACACATCCGTCTCTCCAAACAGAGCATGCCAGCGCCCACGCCCGCGTAACCACCGTTCTCTCCGCAGAGGGCGGGCGGTCAATTTCGCTCCAGCACACCCGTCACGTCCACCCTCTCTAGCGGTAACCCAAGCCTAGGTCCGTTCCTCGGTGTGAAACCCTTGGGTCAGGCAACCGCCCGCGCGATACAAGTGACACTGTACGTGCATCACTTAGCTACCTACATACAACACTACACACGTATGAACATACACACGTGCACACCACACAGGTACATAGGTTCTGTGAGGGACCTTTTTTTTTCTTTTTTACGCTAGTTAGTTAGCGCTAGTTAGTGTAGAAACATTCCGATTACTGAATACACATACGCACGGTTCCTTCCTTCCTCCCAGGAGAAAGGGAACGTGCCTAGGTGTATATTTAGTTAGCTCGAATCGTAGGTGTAGGGATTCGAATAGATCGCGACCTATTTGCGAACGCGACGACCGCTCGAGCCGAGGTCCGGCCACTTTGGCACCCTCGTGCGAGTCGTCCACAAAACTTTCGCGGCTGAGTGCCCTCTGCGCTCGCCCCCAAGTCCGGTGAAACTGTAAAAGCCGCAGCGGCTTTAGGGCCCCTAAGGCTAACAGTGTAGTCAGTTAAAAAAAAAAAAAAAAAAAAAAACCATGGAAGAAAAATATTGATTTTTATTTACTTATCTGATAAGAACAAATTTGCCTTCATTTCTTATGTTTATAAAATAATTATGAACACATTATATGTACATGTAGATTACTGTATTCAATTTTAAATATAATCTACTTGCTGTGCCCTACGGTTTCACTCGTGTTCATTTTATACGACAAACATCGCCAACGCACCCCTGTGTAGACAAATACTTTATGTATAACTACCGATATTTTTATGAAGAATAAATTAATGTTTCAAATTATAATATAGCCTATGTTACTTGCTGATTCTGTAGCTTTATATTAGGGAAAATAAAAACCCAAAATTTTGGGAAATAAACCCCCAAATTGAAAAATTTAAACCTACATTAAAGGAAAATTTATTTAAAATTCCGGTAAAGAAAAGAAAATTTACAAAACCAAAATTTTAATAAATCCCAAATTTTAAAAAATTGAGGCCCAAATAAAACCCTTGCAAACGGGGAAAAAGGCACCCCAAACCAAATTTCCTTTGCCTAAACCCCCAAAATTTTTTTAAAGGGTTTTTAAAAATTCCCCAAATTTAATTTTTTTAAAAATCAAATTTTCAAATAATCAAAAGGGGAAAATTTGGGATTTAAATTTCCCGTTAAAGATTAAATTTTTTTAAAGCCCCCCTTTTTTTAATTTAAAATTAATAAAGGGGCAATTTAACCGCCAAAATTTAAATTTTTTTTAAAATTCTTAAAGGCCTATTAACCCAAAAATTTTTAAAATAAATTTTGGGTTTACAAACCTGGTTTAAATATTTTTTTTTTTAAAAGAATATTTTTTGAAAATTTAAAAAACATAAATTTTAAAAAAAAATTTTGATTTAAAAAATTTTTTGGGGCCCCCATGAATTTTTAAAGTTCACCAATTTAAAATTTAAACTTTAAAAATTTTAAATAATTTTTTAAATTTTTAAATTTAATTTTATTTTTTAATCCTTTTATTTCAAAGTATTTTTTTAAAATTTTTTTGTTTTTTAAAAATTTTTAAAAATTGGAAATTTGGGTTTAAAAAATTTTTTGGTTTTGTTGGGTTTATTTAAAGTTTTGCAACCCTTTTTGGTTTTTTTAAATTTTTTCAGGAAAATCTTTAAAAATTTTAAAAAGTTTGGGAAAACTTTAAAAAATTTCCCTTTAAAAAGGTTTTTTTTAAAATATTTTAAATTTTTCAAATTTGGAAAATTTTCAAAATTTTTAAAATAAAAAAATTTTTAAAAAAGAAAAATCCAAAAAAAATTTTTTTGAACAAAATTTTAAATTACAAAATGAAGACTTTGTGTTTAAAAATTTTAAAAACCGGAAAAAAAGGAAACCCCAAACTGAAAATGGAAAATAAATTTAAATCTTTGGATTTAAAATATCCTTTTCTTTTTTTAAAAAACCCTTTCTATTTCTAAAATTTTAAAGGGTCCCTTTTTTAAATTAAATTTAAATTTTTATTCCCCTGGGAAATAAATTTAAAAATTCTTTTGGTTTAAAAAACTTTTAGGAAAACATTAATCCCGATTAAAAAGTTTTTCCCCAATTACCCTTCCTGTTTTTTCAATAAAAAAAAAGGGGAAAATTTACTTTTCCTTAATTTAAAGATAAAAATTTTTGGCTTTTTGGGTTTTAAAATTTTTTTAAAAAAATTGTTTTTAAAAATTTAAATTAAATTTTTTTATATAAAATTTTTTTAATTATTTTTTTTTTAAAAAAAAAAAAATTTTTTTTTTTTTGGTTAAAAATTTTTTAAATTTTTTTAAATAATTACTAAAAAATTTTCTAATTTAATTTTATAAAATTTCCCTCTTTCCCTTTATTTTCCAAAATTTTAAATTTAAATTTCTTATTTTTTTTTTTTTAAAGGGTATTTATTTTTAAATTTTTAAAACCAAATGTTTAATTAGAAATTAAAATTTAAATTAACCCTTTTAAAATTTAAAATTAAAAACCAACCCCTTTCCCTTTTTTAAATTTTTAACCAAAAAATTTTTCCATTTTAAAAATTAGAAAAATACTAAAAATTTGGTTTAAAGGATTTAAATTTTGGTTAAAAAATTTTTTTTAAAAAATAATTTTTTTTTAAAAAAACAAAACAAAAATTTTTTAAATAAAAAAAAAATAAAAAATAAATTTTTAAAAATAAAATTTTTTTGTACCCCAAAATTTTCCCCCGAGGAAATTGGGGTAAAGTGCCCGGCTGGTGCAAGGGGTTTTAAAAATGCGAACCCTGTAAAAACCTTTATGTTTGTTCTTATCTTATTTTTTGTGTTTTAATTTTTTTTAAAACTTTTTTATCTTTAAACCCAAAATTTATTTTTTTAAAAAATAAAATAATTTTAAACAAATAATAATTTTATTTTAAAAAATAATCTTTCCCTTTAAAATTTCCTTCTTTAAATTTTTTTCCCTTAACCCTTTTTTTTGCCCTTAAATGACCCAAAATGGCACTTTTTATTTAAATCTTTTTAAATTTAAAACCTCCAAAAAATTTAAAAAACCCTTTCAATTAAAATTTAAACTTATAAAAAGTTTTTTAAAAGTGATTAGTTTTTAAGGGTTTAAAACTTTTTTAAAAAAAATTTTTTTAAAAAAATTTTTTTTAAAATTTCCCAAAAAATTTTTAAATAAATTAAAAATATAATATTAAACATGATTTTTTAATTTTAAATTAAATTTTTTCCCTCGGTTTACTGGATTTTTAAAAAACCCCCCCAAACCCTTTTTAAAAATTTTAGAAAAAAATTTTTAAAGGGAAAAATTTTTTAAATTTAATTAATTTTTTTTTGGGGATTTTTAAAAAAATTTTAAAAAATTTCCAAAAAAAAAAATTTTTTAAAAAAATTTTTTTTAAAATTTAAAAATTCAAATAAAAATTTTAAGAAAAATAATTATAAAAAATTTTTTTAAAAATTTTTTATTAAATTTAAAAAAAAATTTTTAATTTTTAAAAAAAAAAAAAAAAAAAGCTTTTTTATAAAAAAAAAAAATTAAATAAAACAAGAACCCTACCGTTTTTTCCCAACGCCCCCATTAAATTTTAAGAAAAAATTCCCCATGAAAAAAACCCATTTTTTTTCAAAAATTTTTTTGAAAAATTTTTTGTTTTAAAAAAAGGTTGGGTTTGCCCACCAATGGCGTTTTCCGTGGGAAAAATAATTTGAAAAATTTTAAAATTTTTTTAAAAGAAATTTTTTAAATAAACCCTTTAAATATTTTAAAAAAAAAAATTGTTTTTCTTTAAAATTTTCCCCTTTTTTTTTTAAATTTTTTTTTAAAAATTTTTATTTTACCTTAAATTTGTTTGTTTTATTTAAAAACTTTTTTTCAATTAATTTTTTTAAAAATTTAACCCAAAAGTTTTAGCCAAAGGCTTTAAAATAAACGGATTTATTTCCCAATTATAGTTTTTAATTTTCGGTTTTTAAATTTTTTTAAAAAAATACTTAAAATAAATTTATTTATTTCTTTTCATTTTTTTTCAAAAATAAATAAATAAAATTTTTAAGTTTTTTAATAAAAATTTAATTTAAAATTTTTTTTAATAATTTTAATTTTATTTTTAAAAATTTCCTTTTTTTAAATAAAAAGTTTAAAATTAAAAATTTGTATTAGGCCCTGGAAAATCCATTTAAAAAAAATTTTTTTTTTTTTGGGTTTTAAAATCCAAAAATTTTTAAATTTCTAAAAAATTTTGAAAAAATTATTTATATAACTAATTAAAAATAATTTACTTAAAATTAAAAATTTAAAATTAAATTTGTGAAAAATTTTATTTTACAATTTTTAGAAAAAATTTAAAAAAAAAAAAAAAAATTAATTTAAAAATAACCATTTAAAAAATTAATATACCGATAAATAAATGGCACAAAAAGCGTTTGAAAAGAATGCCATCGGGGCCAGAATTTTTTTTTCCAAAAATTTCCAATATTCACATAAAAAAACCCTGGATTTAGGTTTTTTTCATAATTTTTTATTTTTACAAATTAACTTTTCCTTTAAAATTTTTTTAAGGTAAATGGGAAAAGGTCAAATTTAACGGGCCGGGGAAACAAAGAAAATTTTTTAAAATTAAACGGCCGGGGTTTTACCCCAAAATTCAAATTCTTGGTCGACTCTTCGGGGTTCAATTTAAAATAAACCCATGGTTGGTTTTAATTTTTTTAAAATTTTTTAACTTTTATAAATTTTTTTTTTAAAAAAAAATTTTTTTCCCAAGGTTAATTTTGTTACCAAAATTAAGAAAACTTTGGGGTTTGGCGTAAAATTGACAAAGGAAACTTTTCCATTTAAATAATTTAATATTTTTAATTTTTTTTTGGTTTTTTAAATTTTTACTTAATTTTAAAAAAACCTTTTCCCAATTTTTTTCAATTTTTATTTTTTTTTTCCTTTTTATTTTATTAATTTTAATTTAATTTAAAACTTTTTATTTTATTTTTATTTTAATTTAAAGGGGAAATTGGATATTTTTTAGTATAAAAATTAATAATTAATTAAAATTAAAGTGTAAGTTTTTCTTTAAAATAAATAAAAAAAATTTTTAAAATTTTTAATTTTAAAATTAACTTCCCCAAACCTTTAAATTTTTTCCCCTTTTGGGAATTTGGGGTCTTGGAAATTCATTCAATTCAACCGCCACCCCGGGCACCGCCTTTTGGCTTTGGGGTTAGAAGGTTTTTTTAAAATTAATTTTAAAATTAAAAAATTAAAGTATGTTATTTTTAATTTAAAATTTTTAAAAAAATTAATTTTTTTCCGGTTTTAATTTTCCCAAAAACCTTTTTTAAAACCCAAAAATTTTAAATTTATTTAAAATTCCCTTTTTTTGGGGAGAAGTAAACCCCAAAAAATTTAAAACCCAATTGGTGTTGATTTGAAGGGGAAATTTAATTCCAATGGTTTTTTTAATTTTAAAAAAAGAAAAGGGGTTTTTTTACTTGTTCCTTAAAACTGTTGGCCCCGGGGTACCACAGGAAAAAAGGGGGAAGATTCCACCCCCCCCATTAAAAAAAAAAATTAAATTTGGGGTTTTGAAAAGAAATATTTTTCTTTTTTTATTTTTATACAAAAAAATTTAAAAATATTTTTTTTAGGTTGATTTAAAGGGAAGGTTAAAACCATTTTTTTTTTGGAAACCAAAATTTTATTTTTTAAAAAAATAAAATTTTCAAACCCAGTGGCCCTCAAAATTTTTTTTTTCCAAAAAAACGGCAAAAATTTTAAAACTTTTTTTTTATGAATTTAAATTTTTGTTTTAAAAAAATTTTATTTAAAAGGAACATTAATTTATTAATTGAAGAAAATTTTAAAAAATTTTTGGGGAATTTAAATAAATTAATTAAAATAAAATTACCCAAAACCGAATTTTTTTTTATGGGAAGGTTTATTTTGTAAAATTTTTTTCATTTTTAAAAATTGGTTTTTTTAAATAAAAAAATTTAAAAATTTATCCAACCTCCTTTTCCCAAAAAACGGAATTCCGGCCCCCAAAGGGGACCCGGGGAAGGTCCCTTTCCCTTTTTAAAAGGTGGCCCACTTTTTTTAATTTATTAAAGTAATTATTTTTTAATTAAAAATTTAAATAAACCAACTTAAAAATATTTTACCCAGGGGTTTTTTAATCGCTTAATTTTTTAAAATTTTTAAAATGAAAAAAATAAAAAAATTTAACAAGGAAAACAAAGTTTCCCCCTTTTAATTAAAATTAAACCCCCTTCCCGGGAAAAATTTTAAAACCCAAAAAAAAAATTTCGGAATTTTTGGAAAATTTAGGGTCTTAAAAAAAAGGTAAAATTTTGAACCAATTTGTTGCAAATTGGTTTTTTCTAAACAATTAGGTTAAATAATGAAATATTCCCCAAAAAAAAAAAAGGTTGGAAGTAAAACAAAAGAAAATTATCGCCGGTCTTAAATAAAAAAGTTTTTCAAAAGGGGAAAAATTAAAAGTAATTAATTCCGAAATTTGAAAAAAGATAATATTCATTCGGGTAATTTAAAAATTTAGATTCCAATTTAAAGGAAAATTTTTATTTATGTAAAGTTTTGGGATTAATTTTGGTTAAACATTTTTCTAAAAGGGTGATGAACATTTTTGTTTTTAAAAAACAAAATTTCTTGAAGGAAGTTAAAAAATATTGGTCTAAATCAAAATTAATTAAATTGGTTAATTTAACAAAAATAAATTGGAAAGGAAAAAAGTTTTTCAGGTCAGGGGAATGAAAAGAAAAAAAATTGGATTAATTACCAAATTGGGTTTAAAGAAAAATCAAACAAAATGTCAATTTACTAAATAATTATTATTTAAAAAAGGTTAAAAAAAACTTAACATACGGAACCCAAATATTAACCCCGAAAGGGGGAAAGGCCCGCCGAAAATATAAAAATGGAATTTTATAATCCCTTTTTAAATTTTTTTTTAACTTTTGCTTCTAAATGAAAAGTTTAAATTTAAAAAATAAGATTTTAAAAACCACCAAAAAGGGGAAAGTTTGGGTTAAATTTATTAAGCATTAGGTTTTTAAGAAGGACGGGTTCCCAATTTCCACCTTGTTTAAAATTTTTTTTTAATTTAAAAAGTTTAAAAACCCGGGAAAATTTCCCCCTTTAAAAATCGGAAAAATTTGGGTTGCTGATTTAGGGGGAAAAGTTTATTGGTTTTAAAACTTCTTTAATTGTTAAACCATTGAAATAAAAAAAAATAATAAAAAAAAAATTTTTTGGGAAAGGGCTTTTTTTTACCGGCCCCATTAAATTTTAAAAAAATTTAAATCAAAAAAAAATAAAATTTAAGTTTTAAATTTTAAAATAATTTTTAAAATTTTTAAATTTTAAATATTTTCCATTTTTTTTTTTTTTATTTTTTAAATTTTTAAATTGGTTTAAATAAATTTTGTAAAATTTTAAAAAAAATTGGGTTTAAAATAAAATTTTTTTTACCATTTTTTTCGGGTTTTAAATTTTTGTTCCAAACCTGTTGGCTGGGGTTAGAGGCCCCAAAAAATCCCAAAAAACAATAAGTTGGCTTAAAATAACATTTTATTTTTAGTAAATATTTTTTCGAATTTGGAAAAAATGGGAAAAATTAAAAAAAAGAAAATTTTTTTAAAAAAATTCCAAAACAAATTTTTTTATTGAAACTAAGGTTTAAGCAATTGGAAAGAAAGAGTTTGCCCCTCGCAAGGGGGTAAAAATTGAAAAATTTCCCGACCAAAATTAAAAATACCTTGTTTGGGAATATCCTTTTTTTAAAATTTTCCAATTTTGCCCTTTCCCTCCCAAAAAGGGTTTAAAAGGGTTTAATTTATTTTATTAAATAATCCAAAACCAACCGCTTTTGGAAAATTAAAAAAAAAAGGAAATATAGGTTCCGGAAAGGGAATTTTCTAATTACGTACCATCAATTTACCTTCTTTCCCTCAATTTTGGGTTTCTTTTTGCCATTTAATAAAAGGAAATTTTTCCAAATTTAACCCTTTAAAAATAAAAATTTTTTCTCAATTTATTTTTTTTTTTATTTTAAATTTAAAATTTTTTTTTAAAAATTTTGGGTTTTTTTTTTTAAATAAAAAAGAAAAATTTTTAAAATTTAATAATGCTTTTTTTCCCAAAAAAAAATATTATTTTTTTATTTACTTTTTTGAAATTTTTTTTATTTTTCTTTTTTATTAAAAAATAATTTTTTAAAAACCCAATAAAAACAAAAATTTTAAATTAAAGGGAAATTTTAAAATTTCACTTTTGGTTTCCCCTTTCCTTTTTAATTTGAAGGGTTTTTAAAAAAATTTTTTAAAAAATTTATTTTTTAAGGAAATAATTTTCAAAGGGTATTTGTTAAAATATTAATTTTTATATTTAAAAATTTTGAAAATTTAAAAAAAAAATTTTTTAAATTTTAAAAATTTAAAAATTTTTAAAAAAAAAATTTTTTTTCTTTCCCAAAAATTTAAATTTTTTCAATTTTTTAATGGGTTTTAAACCCCTTATAATGGTATTTATAAATTTAAAAAATTTATTTTTTTTTAAAATCTTTTTTTAAAAAGGATGGAAAATTTTTAAATTTTAAATTAAAATTTTTTTTTAAAAAAAAAAAAAAACAAATTTCTTTTTACCCTTCAAATTATTAAAATTAGCCCCCTCTTCCGTTTTTTCCCATAATTTCCCCCCCAAATTTACATTTTTTTTTTAAAAAAAAAGCCCTCCTTCCAAATTTTTTTTATAAAAAAAAAGGTTTCCTTTATTTTAAGAAAAAAATAGGTTTTTTTTTCTTTTTTAAAAAGGGGTTTTTTTAAAAATTGTTTTTTTTTTTTAAAAAAAAAAAATTTTTTCCAAAATTTTTTTTTTTTTGTTTATTATAAAAAAAACAAAACTTTTAAAAAAATAATTTTTTATATAAAAAAAAAAAACCCCTTTTTTAATTTTCCCGGAATTTTTTTTAAAAAAAAAATTTTTTATTTTAAAACCCAAAATTTTTTTTTTTAAAAAATTTTTTTAATTTTAAATAAAAAAATTTTTTTTTTTTAAAAATTTTTTTTTTTAATTTTTTCAAAAATTTAACTTTTTAAAAAAAATTTTTTTTATTTTGAAAAACAAAGCCCAAAATTTTTTTTTAAAAAAAATTAACCTTTTAAAAAAAAAGGGGCATTTTTCCTAACCCCCCTTTTTGGCAGGGATAAAAAACGTAATAGAGAAAAACCCTTTTTTTAAAATGAATTTTTTAAAAAAACGGGGGTTGGGAAAATGTGGGCCCTTTCCCTTTAAATTTTTTGTTAAAAAATTCTTTATTTTTTTTAAAAAAATTTATTTATTTTTTAAATTAAAAATATTTTTTTCCCAAAAATAAAATTTTAAAAAAAAGGGTTTTTAAAATTTAAATTTTTTATTAAAAATTTTTTTAAAAATTTCCAACCTTTTTTTTTTTTGGTTTTTTTAAAACTTTTTTCCGAACCCCAACAAAAAACCCAAACCTTTGAGGATTTTTTAAAAAATTTAAAAATTTTATTTTTTAAAAATTTTTTTAAAAAATACATTTAAAACTAATTTATTTTATTTTCTTTAATTTCCTAATTAAAATAAATAAAGAAAATTAAATAAATATTTTAAAAAACATAAAAAATAAAATTAAAAAATTTTCAATCAATTTTAACGTAGGTACTTATTTTAATAAAAGTTTTTCCCAAATCAAAATGATTTAAAATTGGAACAATTGGTTCGGGGAAAAAATTTTGAAAACAATTTTTTTCTTTTGTCTTTTATTTAAAAGGAAACACAAAATTTCCCGGTTTTCTAAAAATTTTTAAAAATTTTTCATACAATTAAAAATTTTCTTTTTCTTAAAATTAAAATTTAAATTTACAAAAATTTTAGGCAAATTTTCACGAAAAAAGAAATTAATTTTAGTTTTAAAAAGTTTTAAAAAAAAATTTTATAAAAAAATAATGTATAAAAAAGAGGGCCAAACCCCGGTTTATAAAGAATCCACCTGGTAATTTAAATTTTTAAAAAATATTCTTAAAAAAAGGCCATTTATTTTTTTTCATATTTTTTTACATTTTTTTAACACCTTCTTTTTTTGGGAAAAAAGGGGGCTAAAAAAACTTGGGCCCTCAAAAAAATTATGTTAAAAAGGGCAACCGGTTTTTTCCTTAAGCGGAAAATTTTTGGGTGGAAAAAGGGGTTTTGGGTTTATTTAAGTAAAAATAACGTTGGTGTTTATATTTTTTTCAAATTTTAAATTTCCCCTTTTTTTTTTTGTTAAAAAAAAAATTTCTTTTCCCAAGTTAATTTATTTTTAAATTTAAAAAATTTTTTAAAAATTATTTTAGTAAAACGACAAAACAAATATTTCCTTTAAATATTAGTTAATTATTTAATGCTTTTTTTTTTTATTATGTAAATTTTAAATTAATTTTAAAAATTTTTTTTTTTTTAAAAATTTTTGAAAAATTTTTTTTTTTTTAATTTAAATTTCAAATTAAAAATTTTTTGTTTTAATTTTAGGGTTTGCTTGGGAAATTTTTTAATAAAAATCAGGAAAAATTTTAAAATTTTAATAATAAAAATTGTTGGTTCTTTTATAAAAAAATTTTTAAAAAAATTTTAAAGATTTAAAAAAAAAAAAATCGTTTATAATTTTACTTTTCCTATTATAATTTAAATTTAAAAAATTTTTAATTCAACCAAATTTTCTGCCCTCAAAAAAAACCCTTGGGGTTTGGGCCTTTGAAGGAACCTTTTTTAATTCAATTTTAAAGTAAAAAAATAAAATAATTCCCTATTTTAAAACCTTACTTAAAAATTAGTTAATTTTAATTTCAAATTTAATTTTGGTAAAACCCAAGGTTTGCCCAATTGAAAATCCAAAACTCGGGTAATTTTTTCCTTTTTAAAAAAATTTATTAACGGGGTTAACAGGTTACAAATTTAAGGTTAAATAATTTTACCATTTACTTGGGTGTTGCCGGAACGGAAAACCCTCCCTTGTTTTTTTAAGCCCACCAACTTGAGGCTCCATTTTTTAAAATTAAAACTTGGGGGTGTCAGGTAAAAATGCTTGGTCCCAAAGACTTTAAACCCCCCCTAGTTTATTTAAAAAATTTAATTTTGGGGTATTTTAAAATTTAATTTTTATTTTTATATTAATTTTTTAAATTTTAAAATATTTTTAATTTTTTAAATTTTTATTTAAATTTAATATTAACAATTTGTTAATTTGTAAATAATTTTATTTTGGAAAAAACCCAAAAAAACCTTTTCAAGTTTTTAAAATTCGAGAAACATTGAAAAAATTAAAGGGTTTTTCCGGGAGCCCAAAGGGTTTATTTTTTTTAAAATTTTTTTTACCCCTTAGGGGCCCTTTCGTCCGGGCCCTTTTAAAAACCAAATTGAAGAGAAAATTTCTTTCGGATGTTTAGGGGAATGCCGTCTATTGGCAATTGGATTCCTTTTTCCAGGTGGATCGTTTAAATGAAAAATCACAGGATGCAATGACTTATGTCAGATATTACGGTAAACCTAATTTAGTTATTACTGCAAATGAAGTCGTTCCAAACTCAAACATCTACTAGCGATGACGGATATCCCAAATATCGTCGACGATCGCCAGAACAGGGCGGGCAAAGTGCCACCGTCCGAAACCATGATATTGATAACCGATGGATAGTTTCCTATAATCCGCTCCTTTTGAAAGTTTTTGTTGCCCACATCAACGTAGAGTTGTACAGTTCAATAAAGTAGATCCAACATGTTACTAAATACATTACTAAAGGTAGCGATCAAGCCATTTTCAGCATACAATCACCAAATGAAGTGGAAAGATATCAATCCGGACGTTAAATTTGCAGCTCTGAAGCAGTGTGGAGGATTTTATAATTCGAAGTGCACGACCGTGCTCCCACTATTGTCCACCTTGTCTATATATATATATATATATATATATATAGAAGTTGTCAATAACCAGCGGGACACAATATTAACCGCTCTCTTTAGAAAATCGTTAAACGCAGTACCTGCTAGGTTACAACGCATGATGTTCAGAGTGCAGAGATATAGCTTTGAGGTCGTGTACAAACCTGGTAAGCATATCTTCGTTGCTGATACGTTGTCTAGAGCACCACTAGCTGAAATAATGAAAAATAAAGTAACTGATGAAATAAACAAACATGTTTTTGAGGTAACGCCGCATGGGTCATGTTTTATCGTGCGTGCAGCCGGCTCCATCGAATTATAAGACGTTGTCACGTCAAAAAAAGTTTAGAAATCAAGATAACGTTTAAAGATTAAATAAGTATAGTTTTTACTTTTAAATACGCATACCTGAAATTTGATACTAAAGATACCTACTATTCTATTTACCAGTTGTTATTCCGTTTGTCATAAATAGTATTATTTGTCCGTTTAAATAATAAGGGGAAGATGTGGTGGTTACACATAATATGTTTGTAATATGTTCACGTGGGTACATAAAAATAAATTCGTTTTTGAGCTACCCCATTTTGTTGTTTACTTCAGGGTGGATGCACAATTCTGTTCTCATGAGATTTTCGTCAAATCCTACCAGTTGTGACTCGAGGAACACGTGCTGACGAGATAAATGCTTCCCTAAAAAGATCCAACATTTGACCACACGTCAATAAGTTAGAGCTTAAAACTAACATGAAGGTTTCATTGTCTTCACGTGAGAATAGGCTTTTTTCAGAGATGTTGCGAAAATTGGTAATGGAGAGTTAACACAAAGTGATGGAAGAATAAACCCAGAAAACCTTTGTGTTTTGATAGACACAACATCCGAGAATTGATCAACAATGTCTATCCTGACATTGATAAGTGATAACATAAGTTGTAAGACTATATCGTGGTTTAAAGAAAGAGCAATTCTGTCACCAACTAACGAACAAGTGGATAAGGTAAATAACTTGATTCTTTGAAAGATTGATGCGCCGACGCAAATATAATACACGGTCGATACTGCTATCGATTTGGAAGAAGCTATCCATTTTCCTACAGAATTTCTCAATTCTTTGAACCCGTCTGGACTCCCTCCTCATAAAATGGTGTTGAAAGTAGGTTGTCATATTATTTTATTGAAACCTGAATCCACCTAAACTTTGCAATGGCTCGCGTTTGCTGGTAAAATCACTAAAAACGTTCATAATAGAGTGCACAATACTCACCGGATGTGGTACCGGAGAAGACGTATTAATTCTCCGAATTCCACTGATACCATCAGATTTACCGCTTCAATTTAAACGCCTACAATT
Organism: Saturnia japonica; assembly: GCA_033032175.1. NCBI lineage: Eukaryota > Metazoa > Arthropoda > Insecta > Lepidoptera > Saturniidae > Saturnia > Saturnia japonica. The sequence continues at coordinate 739,595 of CM065334.1, read as the reverse complement.
TCCGGTAAAGATATCTTTTGCAATGACCATTAATAAATCGCAGGGTCAAACTTTCAACGTTGCGGGCTTAGATTTGAGAGTTGAGTGTTTTTCTCATGGTCAATTATATGTCGCTCTTTCAAGAGTAACTTCTAAACAAAATATGTTTTTATAATCAAATGTTTGCATACAGTCTGATGTCTATATTTTTTAATATAAAATTTAATATTATAAGTAGGTATAATTTTTTGTTGAGAATATATAAAAGCACTTATTCTTATTTTTTAAATCGACGTCATTGATCTTTAGAAAATATTTCTCAATCAGAGTTACCCATAATGAACTTTCTCAATGTTACACTCTGTATACCTACATAATGTTAAGACCTACTTATTATTCTCCTTATTTATTCTCCTTAATTTTGTTAATATGTTTATTTACTTATTGTCTAATTCTTCTTCATTGCAAGTGACATATGTCTATAGCATTTTAGTAATAAGGTTCAACCAATACACAATTGGCATACAATTAAGGGAACACTTGTAGTAAATTAAAGTGCCGACACCTCCGGTTACGCGGTCATTTCTAACTATGTTATAGTTCGCAATCCCTGGGTTGCGCTTACCAGGTTTTAAGAGTGTTTCTTACACGAGAAACATATCTATCTGGCATTCTTTAAGGAAGTTAGCTATGAGATCATGCTGAAGAGCTACATTCCTCGCGTTAAGGAAGGATATGTTATAGTTAAATAGCGTTGATATTTTTCGTATATTCGAACAAAAACAATAATTCAAGGACATTTTATTTATTAATACAACAACCAATTGAAAGTAAAAATAGATAAATACATATTACCAAAATAAAACATATTTTTTGTGAATGTCAAATGTTTGTCTACCTACGAGTTATGGCCACATAATAGGAGCAGACTCTTGAGTGTTCAGAGCTTCTGGTTCTGCGCTAGCAGTGGCCGTTGCTGAAGCAAATGCGAGCAGGGCCCACACTGTCATCAATGCGTACTTTACCTGAAATTGTAAATACTAAATCTGTAGTTGTTATTGTAAGTATCTTATCTTATTTTATTTCAAAAGCGATGACGTTTCATTGGTAGTTTCGTCAGACAACCTCGTCATTCGATACGCGTTTTAACTCTAAAATAATAAATATCAATATTTCAGTCAAGATCACGACCTAATGGCGACATAGTATGATGGTAAGATATTATCTTATTGCTCGTCTGGCTAGCTAACAATCTCCAGCTGAAAATCTATTGACAGTCGTACTTGCAAGTCAACTACATGTCCGTGTCTTCCGCGATATCACCACTTAACGTCTGGTGAGTTTGCCCATAAATCGACAGCAAAAATGGACACTTTCCATCTTATTTCACATCCATTATAGAAATAAAAAACCTCCAGGTCTTCTCATCTAGTTCCTAATAATATGTCTTATCAAATTAAACAGGTAGGTACCTATAAAATGTGTATATAGTTACTAATTAGATGCATCATAGCCGATCGAGACTTTGTTATAAATATGGCGTGTTTTTTCCAAAGAAGAAAAATATTGATTTTTATTTACTTAGCTGATAAGAACAAATTTGCCTTCATTTCTTATGTTTATAAAATAATTATGACAATATAATATGCACATGTAGGTTACTGTATTCAATTTTAAATATAATCTACTTGCTGTGCCCTACGGTTTCACTCGTGTTCATTTTATACGACAAACATCGCCAACGCACCCCTGTGTAGACAAATACTTTATGTATAACTACCGATATTTTTATGAGGAATAAATTAATTTTTCAAATTGTAATATAGCCTATGTTACTCGCTGATACTGTAGATTTATATTAGGGAAAGAATTTATTAAAAAACGGTTCATTAAATTTTGAGTTTATCCATTACAAATAAAACATCAAATCTTTCCTCTTTACAATATTGGTATAGATAATCCAATTAATAAAATGTTTCACACGATAAAATAATTAAGTAAAATAATATTTCTACTTACAAAGTTCATGTTTGCAGATCTCGTAGAATTGTGAGTGGTCAAATTTAACAAATTTCTCATTATATATAGGTTTCATTTTCAGAAAAAACGAAAGAAACAAACCAATGTCTTTTTTATCACATGAAAAACAACATTAATCCTTAAAATAAATACGCAACGAACCGTGCTACCGTTTATAATTACACTAGCTGACCCGCGCAACTTCATCTGCGTCACATAAGATAGAGAGTAGGTCGTAGGCATAGAGTAATAAAGTCCGCTCACTGTACCTAGAGAGTGCAAAACTTGTTATAAGTATCGAAACAATGCGATTCATTTACGCGGGTGTAAGGAAGGGCACGGGGTAGGGGTGGTTTGTCCCTTATCTCTAAAGTGATGTGCGTTGTTCGCTGGTACGGAGATTGTATCGATATATTCGTTGGTGTTAAAAATAACTTCGACAAATGTTTATTTTACTTGTTTATTATAATAATGATAACATAATTATCTTAACCACTAAATACATAATATATATAAAAACAAAAAGTTAAGTCTGTCTCTTTTCCTAAAATTTTCCGAGTATTTCTTTTCATTGGGAAGATTTTTACTTTTAATAAACTGTCTCTTAATTATTTCAGCACTTGAGATATTGATTCCGCTTAATATAATTGGACATCGGTTTTGTTCATTAAATCTTTTTTTCAAGTCTTGAATCCTCCATACGAAATAATTTACGCTTCAAACGCCTTTGATGGCACTGTAGGCGTTTTATTTTTAATAAACGTTGATGCGATATACGTTCCAGGCATTCTATACGTGATTTTAGTTTTTTTGCGAGGAGAATCAATAATCATATCTGGTACAAAACTAGCAGTGACTTCAACATCCATTTCATTTTCATTTTCTTGTACAGTTTCCTCAATCTAAAATAAATACAATGAAAATTAAAGTAAGTATAGTTTTATAGTGACACTAACCATGAACAATTAATGACAATATAAATAAAATTTCTCACATCAAGTTTTAACGTAGGTACTGTATTTGGTAATAAATATTGCCTTTTCTTGCTCAAATCAAAACATGATTCCTCAAAATGCTGAGAACATATTGTAGTTCGAGGCCCTGGAAACCATCCATCTTGAAGAACTACATCTATCCATTTCTCTTTTGTCTTTGGGTATTTAGGAAAGCTGCAAGATCACAAAAATTCTCACTGAGTAAATTTCTAAAAACATTTATGTAAATAAATTATATTCATACTAATTCAAATAACTTAAATATCATATATTATCATTACAATATGGAAAACATTATATTAGGTACTAAATATTGTGATAGGACAAATTAATATTCTTTACTAATGAATATTTAGAAAGAAATTATATTTAGAATCATACTTAAAAGAAACAATATTAATTAAATAAGGTAGGACCTAGTCTATATTCATAAAATACGGTAATAGTCACTCGATACAATCAAGAGTAGGCACAACACTACAGCGTCTTGAGTAAACTGAACTGCCATGGCGGCGTGTCATGTAATTAATAATTATTTTGACGCAAAATAATATTCCATCAGTACTTACACATGAAAAGAGATACCACTGGATTTCAGGTTTTTCTTTCTATAATGGTTTTTACATGTTTTCACTGCACAATTAGACATTTTCCTTCGTAAAAGTATTATTTTGACAGAGATAAGCACTGGACGAAACGCGTGAACAGACTGAGCGTAGGTACAGGCGTCGGGGAAGACATACATGAAAAATTCATGTATAAGTGGTAAGAGAGGCGAGACCGTTGTTCTGGTTCTATACTCTAAGACGCCGAGTTCATAATTCTATGGTCGTAGGCATCTAAAATCGGGTGTCGTGGAAGCTGATGTCATTTAAGTATAAACGCGCATGAACGTTGGTGTTTCCATATTTCCTTCTTACAAATTTTCATCCACTACTTTCTACCCGTAAAGTTTTGTTTTGTGCTATAAAAAAAACCCTATGTCTTTTCCCAAGGTCTAATTTATCTGTATACCAAAATTAAGCAAAACTGGTTGAGCGGTTTAGGCGTGAAAACGTAACAGTCAGACAGACAGACAGAGCTACTTTCGCATTTATAATATTAGTATATATTATTGTAATGCTTGGTTCTTGTTAATGGTTTTATTATGATAATATTATTCACATTAATTTTAAAATATTAGGACTCTTCTTTTCTTCCAATTTTTTTGTCAACTTATAATAATATTGTTTCTTTTTCCTGTTAGTTATTATTATTACTATTTTAATTTAATTTGAAATATGCTTGGTGTTGATTAATATATTTTTATGTTTCAATGTACGTAGCTATGGGAAATGCTGTATACTCCTTTAAGTAACATACGCATCAGGTAAACTATATGACATAATTATATTAATAATGTATAATGTGTAATGTTGCTGAAGTATCTATTAAAATAAATAAAACAAAATGTTTTGAAAAGTATTTGTAATTAGGTACCTAATTAACAAATCCTGCCACAGGAGTCGTTTATAATTTTAGCTTTCTGCCTATGTAGGTAATTTCGGGAAAGTCAAGTGTGATAATTACACTTCTAATTCAGAGCCAAAGTTACTGCACCTGCAAATAAACAGATTGGACACTCTGACGCTTTTGTGACTTTGGGCCTGTACTGAAGACGAACTCTTTTTGTAAGTAATCAACTTTTAAAGACTGTAAAAAAATTAAAGTATAGAACTCTCGATTTTTCCAACTTACATACATTTTTAAATAAACAGTTCAATTTATATTTACCGAGCTATTTTATTCTGGCTCACCAAAGCAACTGCGTTTCGACCAATGGACGTGCAATACAGTCCAAGAATCTCTGTATGGTAGTTATCATTATGCCTGCCTACAACTATATACCACTATATATTAACTGGTGGTACTGAAGCTAGTAGTACATAATACCACAATACGATATATAGTAATTTTCACCATGTGTACTGTGGTCGTGATGCATTCTGAATCGAGAGGATCTTACCACTTCGCTAATGGTTTTTCCTTATATTTTATCCAACACGGTATACAGTACACAAGTGAGGTTCCATTCTTACTTGATATCAACTTCAAAACTCGCTGTGCCCGCGGCTACGCTTACATGGACTACAAAATGCCGTCGATCAGGCACACGCCACTCGTGCTACCCCCGCTCCCAGTTATTAAAAAAAAAAATATACTCATTGTGGGTGATCCTTAGAAGATAGATATATATGGTATTGATGACTTTTTATATGTATTTTTAATACCTACAATTATATAGTACATTAATTTTAAATATCTCTTAGGGTTTACTCAGCGTTAGCTATTTAAGAGTTCGAATTGGTTCACAATGACCAGTTTTTATTTTATTTGAACGAAACGGCGGAACCTTAATTACTTTTCTGAAATAAAAGTAGCCTAAGATACTCCTTATAACATCAGCTATCTGCCAGTGGAAATCCCGTCAAAATCGGTTCAACCGTTTCGGAGATTATTCGAAACAAACACACTGGCAAAAATTTTACAAATGCTTTTTTTGTTATAGATACTGTATATACTTTCATATGCATTTAGTAAAAAGCTATTATTTTGATATTACAAAGAGACACTTCAATTTCATTAATTGTATAGACCTATGAATCTCTTAAAGGGAATTGAATATGTACCTGTAGGGTATATCTAAATATAATTAATCTAAAATGAACCAATTACAAGGTGACGCGACTACAGATATTTTTTTTTTACTGGGCATAGGTTTATTGTTAGTGAAAAGTTTACTGTTTCGATAATATTTAGAAATGTGATCTGGTTTCTAATTTATAACTTAAAAATTTCAAGAGCAATTCCTAGTCACATTGAGCTTCTCTCTTTTCCACGTAAATCAATACAGAGTCACTTCGGCGGCCCCCTAAAGCCGGGAGCCCGGGGCAAGCGTCCCTTGTGCCCTTATTGTAAAGACGGAACTGCGTATACATACAGCTTTATTGCTTAATTTATTAAAGTAATGTATTGTTTATTATATAAATATTATTCATAATATTAACCAAGCGTTACAAATTATATTTGTGACCTTCGGAGTGGAATCTCTCGTGCGGATTATCAAGTCATTAATTTTTTTAACAATTTTTGAATAATGCAAATTCAAAGTAATAAAAAATTTAACAAGTTGACATTAACATAACGTATCATCACGCCTGTTTCCCCGAAGGGTTAGGCAGAGATGTACACCCACCGTTCGCCGGGTATTAATTTAATTTATAAGGCAAGCCAAAAAAAAAAAATTGCTGTACTGGAATTTGTAATGGATAAATTGGATTGAGAATCATGTGGCTTAAAAACCAAAGGTAAAATTTTGAACCACTTATGATTCGCAGACGATCTGGTTTTACTGTCTGAAACTAGTGATAGGTTACAATATATGATAGATACTCTCCACACAGAAAACAGAAAAGTAGGTCTGGAAGTAAATTTATCAAAAACGAAAATCATATCAAGCAGCTTTAATGTCGTAATCCATGGAAATAAAGTTCCTGTTCGAGAACAGAGAGGACGATATAATGCGCCTCCCACGAGTGAAGTAGCAGTGGTAATAGCTGGACAGAAATTTGACAAAAGAGATATTATATTGCATAGTCGTGAAGATAATTTGCAAAAGATTTCAGAGTTACACAGATCTTATGACAGCTTACAATATCCTTTGATGTTATGTCGCGGAGAAGATGGTTATGCCATTAATGTGTCTCAGGTTGACCCAATCAGTGGTGCACCTTTGCGTAAAACAGTGTCGTGTATGAACTACTATTGCTACTGTATATTGACAAGACGTAACAATTTGAACCCTTTGCTTAGATATGGAATGTTGACAAACAAATACTTGGTCGATCAATATGCGAAAATTGAATCTGAGAGATTGGCTTACATTCGTAACAATCAAACTAAATTGAGAGCAGAAAATAACGTTCTCCTTCAGGATGCTTTACGGGCGAATGAACACAGTAACAATATTGGACAATTGGTTATACTACCTTCATCATTCACAGGTGGACCTCGATAGTTAAATGAAAAATCACAGGATGCAATGACTTATGTCAGATATTACGGTAAACCTAATTTAGTTATTACTGCAAATGAAGTCGTTCCAAACTCAAACATCTACTAGCGATGACGGATATCCCAAATATCGTCGACGATCGCCAGAACAGGGCGGGCAAAGTGCCACCGTCCGAAACCATGATATTGATAACCGATGGATAGTTTCCTATAATCCGCTCCTTTTGAAAGTTTTTGTTGCCCACATCAACGTAATTTGTACAGTTCAATAAAGTAGATCCAACATGTTACTAAATACATTAAAAGGTAGCGATCAAGCCATTTTCAGCATACAATCACCAAATGAAGTGGAAAGATATCAATCCGGACGTTAAATTTGCAGCTCTGAAGCAGTGTGGAGGATTTTATAATTCGAAGTGCACGACCGTGCTCCCACTATTGTCCACCTTGTCTATAATATATATATATATATAATATAAAGAAGTTTCAATAACCAGCGGGACACAATATTAACCGCTCTCTTTAGAAAATCGTTAAACGCAGTACCTGCTAGGTTACAACGCATGATGTTCAGAGTGCAGAGATATAGCTTTGAGGTCGTGTACAAACCTGGTAAGCATATCTTCGTTGCTGATACGTTGTCTAGAGCACCACTAGCTGAAATAATGAAAAAAAGTAACTGATGAAATAAACAAACATGTTTTTGAGGTAACGCCGCATGGGTCATGTTTTATCGTGCGTGCAGCCGGCTCCATCGAATTATAAGACGTTGTCACGTCAAAAAAAGTTTAGAAATCAAGATAACGTTTAAAGATTAAATAAGTATAGTTTTTACTTTTAAATACGCATACCTGAAATTTGATACTAAAGATACCACTATTCTTTTACCAGTTGTTATTCCGTTTGTCATAAATAGTATTATTTGTCCGTTTAAATAATAAGGGAAGATGTGGTGGTTACACATAATATGTTTGTAATATGTTCACGTGGGTACATAAAAATAAATTCGTTTTTGAGCTACCCCATTTTGTTGTTTACTTCAGGGTGGATGCACAATTCTGTTCTCATGAGATTTTCGTCAAATCCTACCAGTTGTGACTCGAGGAACACGTGCTGACGAGATAAATGCTTCCCTAAAAAGATCCAACATTTGACCACACGTCAATAAGTTAGAGCTTAAAACTAACATGAAGGTTTCATTGTCTTCACGTGAGAATAGGCTTTTTTCAGAGATGTTGCGAAAATTGGTAATGGAGAGTTAACACAAAGTGATGGAAGAATAAACCCAGAAAACCTTTGTGTTTTGATAGACACAACATCCGAGAATTGATCAACAATGTCTATCCTGACATTGATAAGTGATAACATAAGTTGTAAGACTATATCGTGGTTTAAAGAAAGAGCAATTCTGTCACCAACTAACGAACAAGTGGATAAGGTAAATAACTTGATTCTTTGAAAGATTGATGCGCCGACGCAAATATAATACACGGTCGATACTGCTATCGATTTGGAAGAAGCTATCCATTTTCCTACAGAATTTCTCAATTCTTTGAACCCGTCTGGACTCCCTCCTCATAAAATGGTGTTGAAAGTAGGTTGTCATATTATTTTATTGAAACCTAATCCACCTAAACTTTGCAATGGCTCGCGTTTGCTGGTAAAATCACTAAAAACGTTTAATAGAGTGCACAATACTCACCGGATGTGGTACCGGAGAAGACGTATTAATTCTCCGAATTCCACTGATACCATCAGATTTACCGCTTCAATTTAAACGCCTACAATTTCCGGTAAAGATATCTTTTGCAATGACCATTAATAAATCGCAGGGTCAAACTTTCAACGTTGCGGGCTTAGATTTGAGAGTTGAGTGTTTTTCTCATGGTCAATTATATGTCGCTCTTTCAAGAGTAACTTCTAAACAAAATATGTTTTTATAACAAATGTTTGCATACAGTCTGATGTCTATATTTTTTAATATAAAATTTAATATTATAAGTAGGTATAATTTTTTGTTGAGAATATATAAAAGCACTTATTCTTATTTTTTAAATCGACGTCATTGATCTTTAGAAAATATTTCTCAATCAGAGTTACCCATAATGAACTTTCTCAATGTTACACTCTGTATACCTACATAATGTTAAGACCTACTTATTATTCTCCTTATTTATTCTCCTTAATTTTGTTAATATGTTTATTTACTTATTGTCTAATTCTTCTTCATTGCAAGTGACATATGTCTATAGCATTTTAGTAATAAGGTTCAACCAATACACAATTGGCATACAATTAAGGGAACACTTGTAGTAAATTAAAGTGCCGACACCTCCGGTTACGCGGTCATTTCTAACTATGTTATAGTTCGCAATCCCTGGGTTGCGCTTACCAGGTTTAAGAGTGTTTCTTACACGAGAAACATATCTATCTGGCATTCTTTAAGGAAGTTAGCTATGAGATCATGCTGAAGAGCTACATTCCTCGCGTTAAGGAAGGATATGTTATAGTTAAATAGCGTTGATATTTTTTCGTATATTCGAACAAAAACAATAATTCAAGGACATTTTATTTATTAATACAACAACCAATTGAAAGTAAAAATAGATAAATACATATTACCAAAAAAAAACATATTTTTTGTGAATGTCAAATGTTTGTCTACCTACGAGTTATGGCCACATAATAGGAGCAGACTCTTGAGTGTTCAGAGCTTCTGGTTCTGCGCTAGCAGTGGCCGTTGCTGAAGCAAATGCGAGCAGGGCCCACACTGTCATCAATGCGTACTTTACCTGAAATTGTAAATACTAAATCTGTAGTTGTTATTGTAAGTATCTTATCTTATTTTATTTCAAAAGCGATGACGTTTCATTGGTAGTTTCGTCAGACAACCTCGTCATTCGATACGCGTTTTAACTCTAAAATAATAAATATCAATATTTCAGTCAAGATCACGACCTAATGGCGACATAGTATGATGGTAAGATATTATCTTATTGCTCGTCTGGCTAGCTAACAATCTCCAGCTGAAAATCTATTGACAGTCGTACTTGCAAGTCAACTACATGTCCGTGTCTTCCGCGATATCACCACTTAACGTCTGGTGAGTTTGCCCATAAATCGACAGCAAAAATGGACACTTTCCATCTTATTTCACATCCATTATAGAAATAAAAAACCTCCAGGTCTTCTCATCTAGTTCCTAATAATATGTCTTATCAAATTAAACAGGTAGGTCCTATAAAATGTGTATATAGTTACTAATTAGATGCATCATAGCCGATCGAGACTTTGTTATAAATATGGCGTGTTTTTTCCAAAGAAGAAAAATATTGATTTTTATTTACTTAGCTGATAAGAACAAATTTGCCTTCATTTCTTATGTTTATAAAATAATTATGACAATATAATATGCACATGTAGGTTACTGTATTCAATTTTAAATATAATCTACTTGCTGTGCCCTACGGTTTCACTCGTGTTCATTTTATACGACAAACATCGCCAACGCACCCCTGTGTAGACAAATACTTTATGTATAACTACCGATATTTTTATGAGGAATAAATTAATTTTTCAAATTGTAATATAGCCTATGTTACTCGCTGATACTGTAGATTTATATATTAGGGAAAGAATTTATTAAAAAACGGTTCATTAAATTTTGAGTTTATCCATTACAAATAAAACATCAAATCTTTCCTCTTTACAATATTGGTATAGATAATCCAATTAATAAAATGTTTCACACGATAAAATAATTAAGTAAAATAATATTTCTACTTACAAAGTTCATGTTTGCAGATCTCGTAGAATTGTGAGTGGTCAAATTTAACAAATTTCTCATTATATATAGGTTTCATTTTCAGAAAAAACGAAAGAAACAAACCAATGTCTTTTTTATCACATGAAAAACAACATTAATCCTTAAAATAAATACGCAACGAACCGTGCTACCGTTTATAATTACACTAGCTGACCCGCGCAACTTCATCTGCGTCACATAAGATAGAGAGTAGGTCGTAGGCATAGAGTAATAAAGTCCGCTCACTGTACCTAGAGAGTGCAAAACTTGTTATAAGTATCGAAACAATGCGATTCATTTACGCGGGTGTAAGGAAGGGCACGGGGTAGGGTGTGGTTTGTCCCTTATCTCTAAAGTGATGTGCGTTGTTCGCTGGTACGGAGATTGTATCGATATATTCGTTGGTGTTAAAAATAACTTCGACAAATGTTTATTTTACTTGTTTATTATAATAATGATAACATAATTATCTTAACCACTAAATACATAATATATATAAAAACAAAAAGTTAAGTCTGTCTCTTTTCCTAAAATTTTCCGAGTATTTCTTTACATTGGGAAGATTTTTACTTTTAATAAACTGTCTCTTAATTATTTCAGCACTTGAGATATTGATTCCGCTTAATATAATTGGACATCGGTTTTGTTCATTAAATCTTTTTTTCAAGTCTTGAATCCTCCATACGAAATAATTTACGCTTCAAACGCCTTTGATGGCACTGTAGGCGTTTTATTTTTAATAAACGTTGATGCGATATACGTTCCAGGCATTCTATACGTGATTTTAGTTTTTTTGCGAGGAGAATCAATAATCATATCTGGTACAAAACTAGCAGTGACTTCAACATCCATTTCATTTTCATTTTCTTGTACAGTTTCCTCAATCTAAAATAAATACAATGAAAATTAAAGTAAGTATAGTTTTATAGTGACACTAACATGAACAATTAATGACAATATAAATAAATTTCTCACATCAAGTTTTAACGTAGGTACTGTATTTGGTAATAAATATTGCCTTTTCTTGCTCAAATCAAAACATGATTCCTCAAAATGCTGAGAACATATTGTAGTTCGAGGCCCTGGAAACCATCCATCTTGAAGAACTACATCTATCCATTTCTCTTTTGTCTTTGGGTATTTAGGAAAGCTGCAAGATCACAAAAATTCTCACTGAGTAAATTTCTAAAAACATTTATGTAAATAAATTATATTCATACTAATTCAAATAACTTAAATATCATATATTATCATTACAATATGGAAAACATTATATTAGGTACTAAATATTGTGATAGGACAAATTAATATTCTTTACTAATGAATATTTAGAAAGAAATTATATTTAGAATCATACTTAAAAGAAACAATATTAATTAAATAAGGTAGGACCTAGTCTATATTCATAAAATACGGTAATAGTCACTCGATACAATCAAGAGTAGGCACAACACTACAGCGTCTTGAGTAAACTGAACTGCCATGGCGGCGTGTCATGTAATTAATAATTATTTTGACGCAAAATAATATTCCATCAGTACTTACACATGAAAAGAGATACCACTGGATTTCAGGTTTTTCTTTCTATAATGGTTTTTACATGTTTTCACTGCACAATTAGACATTTTCCTTCGTAAAAGTATTATTTTGACAGAGATAAGCACTGGACGAAACGCGTGAACAGACTGAGCGTAGGTACAGGCGTCGGGGAAGACATACATGAAAAATTCATGTATAAGTGGTAAGAGAGGCGAGACCGTTGTTCTGGTTCTATACTCTAAGACGCCGAGTTCATAATTCTATGGTCGTAGGCATCTAAAATCGGGGTCGTGGAAGCTGATGTCATTTAAGTATAAACGCGCATGAACGTTGGTGTTTCCATATTTCCTTCTTACAAATTTTCATCCACTACTTTCTACCCGTAAAGTTTTGTTTTGTGCTATAAAAAAAAACCCTATGTCTTTTCCCAAGGTCTAATTTATCTGTATACCAAAATTAAGCAAAACTGGTTGAGCGGTTTAGGCGTGAAAACGTAACAGTCAGACAGACAGACAGAGCTACTTTCGCATTTAAATATTAGTATATATTATTGTAATGCTTGGTTCTTGTTAATGGTTTTATTATGATAATATTATTCACATTAATTTTAAAATATTAGGACTCTTCTTTTCTTCCAATTTTTTTGTCAACTTATAATAATATTGTTTCTTTTTCCTGTTAGTTATTATTATTACTATTTTAATTTAATTTGAAATATGCTTGGTGTTGATTAATATATTTTTATGTTTCAATGTACGTAGCTAGGGAAATGCTGTATACTCCTTTAAGTAACATACGCATCAGGTAAACTATATGACATAATTATATTAATAATGTATAATGTGTAATGTTGCTGAAGTATCTATTAAAAAAATAAAACAAAATGTTTTGAAAAGTATTTGTAATTAGGTACCTAATTAACAAATCCTGCCACAGGAGTCGTTTATAATTTTAGCTTTCTGCCTATGTAGGTAATTTCGGGAAAGTCAAGTGTGATAATTACACTTCTAATTCAGAGCCAAAGTTACTGCACCTGCAAATAAACAGATTGGACACTCTGACGCTTTTGTGACTTTGGGCCTGTACTGAAGACGAACTCTTTTTGTAAGTAATCAACTTTTAAAGACTGAAAGAAAATGAAAGTATAGAACTCTCGTCTATTACAACTTACATACATACTTAAATAATCAGTTCAATTTATATTTACGTAACTATTATATTCTGGCTCACCAAAGCAACTGCGTTTCGCCCAATGGACGTGCAATACAGTCCAAGAATCTCTGTATGGTAGTTATCATTATGCCTACCTACAACTATATACCACTATATATTAACTGGTGGTACTGAAGCTAGTAGTACATAATACCTCAATGCGATATAAAGTAATTTTCACCATGTGTACTGTGGTCGCTATGCATTCGGAATCGAGAGGATCTTACCACTCCCGCTAATGGTTTTTCCTTATATGTTATCCAACACGGTATACAGTACAATTGTGAGGCTCCATTCTTAGTTGATACCAACTTCAAAACTAGCTGTGCCCGCGGCTACGCTGACATGGACTACAAAATGCTGTGGATCAGGCACACGCCACTCGTGCTACCCCCGCTCCCAGTTATTTAAAAAAATAATATACTCATTGTGGGTGATCCTTAGAAGATAGATATATATGCTCTTGGTGACTTTTTATATGTACATATTTTTAATACCTACAATTATATAGTACATTAATTTTATTTTAATTTTGGTATTTAATATTTCAACCTATAGTACAGTATGTATAGTTATGTAAATCAGTTATTTTAGTTTGCATCTATGAAAGCACCTAGGTATTCAACAACTTTGTTACAATTTGTTATTAAACCAATTACTTGTAGAAGAACTATTGCAAAGAGAGAATCCTCCGACCAGACGGGTGTTATGTCTGGCGGGCAGCTACCCAACGGTTGTAGTTTATTTTTTTTATTTTTTAATGACTACACTGTTAGCCTTAGGGGCCCTATCGTCAAACAGAGCCGCTGCGGCTTTTACAGCTTCACCGGACTTGTCGGTTGTAGTCGGGTTCTTGTATATATACTCAATTGAAGAGTTAATTTCTATTGCGCGATGTAGGATGCGTCGTATGTGGCTCGATAGATGTCGCTGTGTGTCGCTATGTAGATGTCGCTACATCACTCACCTCCGAGACCGGAGGTTGATAGCAGGTTGAGTCGTCCATACATCATCTAGTGATGCTTGCCGGGCCAGTGGGATGTTCCAGTGAGTCGGAACCAGATGCCGCATAGTTCACGGTGAGTCGGAACTGTCTGCGGTGATGCCCCAGTGAGTCGGGGTAATGCCCCCAGTGAGTCGGGGTGATGCCCCAGTGAGTCGGGGTGATGCCCCAGTGAGTCGGAGTGTTGCAGTGCTGCGTAGTGACTGGCTGCTGCGTCGACCAGGAGAGAAGTGCGTCTCTGCTTGCTGACCAGCCGAAGTGCAGTGTGCTGTGCCAAGGTCGCTGAGAAGGCTGTGGGTGATGACCAGGAATGCGTGCGTCCGCTGCATGCTGGTGGTCAGAACACCCCGTAGTAGCCGTGGATGCTGGCTGGCTGTATGACTCGCTGCTCGAAAGCTTGTGGAAGTGATGATGACGTCACGATGTAGCTGTGCAAAGAAGGTTGCGCTGACGTTCATGCTCGGGGTCACCAGTGTGGAAGAACTATTGCAAAGGGAGGATCCTCCGACCAGACGGGTGTTATGTCTGGCGGGCAGCTGCCCAAAGGTTGTTTTTTTTTTTTTTTTTTTTTTTTTTCGAACTTACTACACTGTTAGCCTGAGGGGCCCTAAAGCCGCTGCGGCTTTTACAGCTTCACCGGACTTGGGCAAAGGTTGTAGTCGGGTTCTTGTATATATACTCAATTGAAGAGTTCATTTCTATTGCGCGATGTAGGATGCGTCGTATGTGTCTCGATAGATGTCGCTGTGTGTCGCTATGTAGATGTCGCTATATACTTATCAACATTTATAGTGACCGTATCAATATTAGATTAGAAGATTGTTAAATAAGAAGGTCGATGCATATAGGAAACAAATTGGAAACGTGAAAAAGCTCGAGAAATGAGTACCTAATGAATTGTCTGAAGCACACCAACAAACACGTATTGAGTGCTGTGTTACATTACTCAACCCTCACAATAAAGATGGAATTTTGAACCATATTGTTACTTGTGAAAAAAAAATGGATTCTTTATGATAATCGGAAACACTCATCACAGTGGTTGAACCCAGGAGCACCGGGCAAAGCCGATAGAAATCGGTTGCGCGTGCCGCGGCGTTTTTTTCCGACATCAACGCTCCCATGTCTGCAGGGGGCACAAAGCAGCATTCGCTCGCCGCTTGGAACTCTGACGAGGCCTCTCTGATGCCGACCAGGATGTGGCCGACTAGGGAATCGATCGCTAAGTCGGCATCTGCGACTGACTGCAGTACGTCAGGGATCCTATCTAGACTGTCCGAGGACGGCCTGTTCGCGTGGTAGTGTTTGAGTTTCGCGTAGTCGACCCCCTGGACAGTAGGAGGACAGTGATTGGAGGGGGGTCCTATTTGGTGGATGACCGGGTGGTGATCGGAGTTGAGTTTATGTACGACTTCTATAAGTTATAACCGAAGCTCGATACCTCTGAGGAGGGCCTAATCGAGCACTGTCAGACGACAGTTATCTTGAGAGTAGGTAGGTTCTGAGGGAGCTATGATGTAAAAGTTCAACACATTGCATAACTGATCGAGTATCTTCCCGTTAGAGGAATCGCTCCAAATATGAGAAATAATTTTTTTTTACATATTATAATATAGTCTATGGTACTCGCTGATACTGTAGCTTTATATTGGGGAAAGAATTTTTAAAAATGGTTTAGTAGTTTTTTGGGTTTATCCATTACAAACAAAAAATCAAATCTTTCCTCTTTATAATATTGGTATAGATAATCCAATTAACAAAATAAAACGATTAAGTAAAATAATTTTTCTACTTACAAAGTTCATGTTTGCAGATCTCGTGGAATTGTGACTAAAATATGTCAAATTTCTCATTATATATACGTTTCATTTTCAGAAAAAACTAAAGAAACAAATCAACTTATTTTATTATCATATGAAAAACGTCATTATTCTTTAAAATAAATACGCAACGGGCCGTGCTACCGTTTATAATAAAATTATTGTAATGCTTGGTTCATGTTAATAATTTTATTAAGATAATATTATTCGTATTAATTTTAAAATATTAGGATTTTTTTCTTCCAATTTTGTTGTCAACTTATAATAATA
>CM065334.1:623391-722800 GCA_033032175.1 Saturnia japonica | reverse complement strand
CTTCGGCCGGTCAGCAAGCAGAGACGCACTTCTCTCCTGGTCAACGCAGCAGCCAGTCACTACACAGCACTGCAACACTCCGACTCACTGGAGAATTCTTGCAGCATCACCCCGAATCACCGGGGCATCACCGCAGACAGTTCCAACTCACCGTGAACTATTAAATTGTTGTAAATTGAAGGAAGCAATCGTGCGACCAATATATAAAAAAGGTGATTACACAAATATATCTAATTATAGACCTATAGCTATACTTTCAAGTTTAGATAAAATAATGGAAAAATGTATCGTCAATCAGCTGGAAAAGTACCTACAACAAAACAATATAATTGATAGTTGCCAACACGGGTTTTTAAGAGGTAAAAGTACAAGTACATTGTTATTTCAGTTTACTGATAAAATTAATAATCACCTGGAGAGTAAAAAAATTGTAATAGCTATATTTTTCGATTACAAGAAAGCATTCGATACATTACAAAAAACAACACTTTTAAATGCCATGAAGGAGTGCGGAGTGGAAGAACCATTGAACCAGTGGTTCCGTGACCGCTCTTATCGCGTTAAGCTGGGCGACACGCTCAGTGATAGGGTGCCGCAAGGCTCCGGGTGTGGTCCGGTCTGCTACCTCATGCATGTCAACAGCCTATGCAGCGTGCTGCGGCATTGCACCGCAAACATGTATGCCGACGAACCTGTGTGTGCTGCGGGCTGGCACGGACATCACGGAAACCTACCAGCTAATTCAAAATGATATCGATGCAGTAGTCAAATGGTCGCATGATAATGGAATCGTTTTAAACTCCGAAAAAACTAAACTTTTGGCTATCCGCTCACCTTATACACAACTTTTTATCTCACCTCTAGACTTGTTTGCTCACGAATACTCGTGTATACATAACAATAAAATAAGCTGTAAATGTAAACCTATAGAAAATGTAAATTCAGTTACTTACCTCGGTGTTAAAATAGATAATAGCTTCTCGTGGTCTCAACATATAGATTATATTTGTGCTAAATTAAGAATATTACTTGGTAAAATCTATCACCTAAGTTTCAGAGTTCCTATTAATATTTTAAGATGTCTTTATTTCACACTAGTCGAGTCAGTGATAGGTTATGGTCTTGACAGTTATGGATTAACATTTAAAATATATTTGGATAAATTGGAAACTTTGCAAATAAGATTTTTAAAGCTAATGGTAACAAAAAAGACTAAAGCCAGTTGTAAGGGTGATTATAGAAAACTATTTGAAATATGTGGTGTCTTGCCTGTCAGCCTAACACATAAATATCTTTTGCTTATTAACCAGCATACCAGGCGGGACCATGACTTATCACTGATAACAAATAGTCATAATACCCGGTCGATGTCTGCCGGTAGATATATTGTGCCGAGAGTAGGTAACTACTACGGCGATAGAACACTTAATAAACGCGTACCCTACTTGCTAAATAGCCTGCCGGCGGATATCCGGAATGAATTAGAATTTAATAGATTTAAAAAGAAAATGAAAAAATATTTATTAGGTTTATAATGTAATTTTGTTTATTTTATTTTAATATTTTAAGAAAACTTACAGCTAAGTACTTATTTAAGTTACATGTATAAATTAATGAAGGCCATTTACAAGTTCTCACATATAATTATGTACTTATATAAAAAAAAAAAAAAAGTAGACGGAAGAACACAAAAATATTAACAAAAGAAATAAGAATTCAAAAGAGCTTTCAACTTCTGCACAGTTGTATCAGATATATCAATGTCTAAATCACTAACTAATTTATTCATACTGCTGCTTACTCGAATGAAATAGGAATTTTGTCTGTAAATAGTTCTAACTATAGGACTATAAAGTATGTTAGGGTTTCTAAAAGATGCTGCCGGTACACGTAGGTTAATTTTGCTCAGTATCTCCGAACAGTCAACTAGGCCATTGAGTATACACAAAAGATATGATACATCAGCTATTTCTCTTCGTGTATACAGCGGGAGCATATGAAATTTTTTACAGCGCGATGTGTAATCTGGTACAATTATTTCAGATTTAAACTGTAGGAAACGAAGAAACCGCTTTTGTATTTTCTCAATGCGTGTGATATATATATTATAATTGGGGTTCCAGACTTGAGATGCGTATTCAAGGGGTTCGAACAAAAGCACAATAAAGAATTTTAAAAGTTTTAACACATTTAAATTCATTGGATAATCGAAATACAAACCCTAATGCTTTAGAAGCTTTTTTGACAACATTATCAATATGCTTATCAAATATTAGTTTGGAGTCAAAAATAACACCTAAATCTCGAACAGCATTAACTCGTGATAATTTAGTATTTTTAAGAAAGTAATTGTGCAGAATCGGATTGAGTTTACGGGTATATGTTATAACTTGACATTTCGTGACATTTAAATCTAATTATTTAGAGTACAATAATTTTGAAACTTATCTAAATCATATTGAATACGAACTACATCGGAAACAGTTTTAACAGGACATATAATTTTAAGGTCATCAGCGTAGAGAAGAATTTTGCAAGTGGTAAAACAGGATGGTATATCATTAATAAAAATGTTAAAGAGCAGAGGACCCAATAAAGATCCCTGAGGAACTCCTGAAGGAATCTGCATCGGCGAAGATGTATAGCCATTTAAAACTACAGTTTGGCATCTGTTCTTGACATAAGATGAAAACCACCTAAACAAATTACCCCGAATCCCTATATCTCTCAGTTTGCAAAGCAGGATTTCATGATCTATCCTGTCAAATGCTTTACTGAAATCAGTATAAATTACATCTACCTGGGCAGGCTCTGACATGTAGTAAGTTATGTAATCACTAGACAGGATAAGATTTGATGTAGTAGATCTTGGCATAACTTATTTATTACTTACGCGAATCGCCCACAGTCAAACCGCTAAACCGGTTTTGTGGGAAACTAGCTTAAAGTTTAAATGTAATAGATTATTGTGCAATTTCTCAAATAAAATAAATAATAAAATAAATGCGGCATCTGGTTCCGACTCACTGGAACATTCCACTGGCCCGGCAAGCATCACAAGATGTATGGACGACTTACCTGCTATCGACCTCCGGTCTCGGAGGGGAGTGATGTGGCGACATCTATCGAGCCACATAAGACGCATCCTACTATCCTACATTGCGCTACAGAAATTAACTCAATCGTGGAGTATATATTCAAGAACCCGACTATAACCGTCGGGCAGCTGCCCGCCAAACATAACACCCGTCTGGTCGGAGGATCCTCCCTTTGCAATAGTTCTTCTACAGGCCGATTGTGCCGCTTTGTCGCTCGTTCCGCGATCTCGCTTGCACTTCAAGCCTTAAATGGAACGCCTCAGAGCGAGGTAACGCCGCATGGGTCATGTTTTATCGTGCGTGCAGCCGGCTCCATCGAATTATAAGACGTTGTTACGTCAAAAAAAGTTTAGAAATCAAGATAACGTTTAAAGATTAAATAGTTATAGTTATTAATTTTAAATACGCATATCTGAAATTTGATAATAAAGATACCTACTATTCTATTTACCAGTTGTTCTTCTGTTTGTCATAAATAGTATTATTTGTTTGTTTAAATAATAAGGGGAAGATGTGGTGGTTACACATGATATGTTTGTAATATGTTCACGTGGGTACATAAAAATAAATTCATTTTTGAGCAACGCCATCTTGTTGTTTACTTCAGGGTGGATGCACAATTCTGTTCTCAGGAGATTTTCGTCAAATCCTACCAGTTGTGACTCGAGGAACACGTGCTGACGAGATAAATGCTTCCCTAAAAAGATCCAACCTTTGGCCACACATCAATAAGTTATAGCTTAAAACTAACATTAGAGTTTCATTGTCTTCACGTGAGAATAGGCTTTTTTCAGAGATGTTGCTAAAAATTGGCAATGGAGAGTTAACACAAAGTGATGGAAGAATTAACCTAGAAAACCTTTGTGTTTTGATAGACAACATCCGAGAATTGATCAACAATGTCTATCCTGACATTGATAACATAAGTTGTAAGACTATATCTTGGTTTAAAGAAAGAGTATTTCTGTCACCAACTAACGAACAAGTGGATAAGGTAAATAACTTGATTCTTTGAAGGATTGATGCGCCGACGTAAATATAATACACGGTCGATACTGCTATCGATTTGGAAGAAGCTGTCCATTTTCCTACAGAATTTCTCAATTCTTTGAACCCGTCTGGACTCCCTCCTCATAAAATGGTGTTGAAAGTAGGTTGTCATGTTATTTTATTGAAACCTGAATCCACCTAAACCGTGCAATGGCACGCGTTTGCTGGTAAAATCACTAAAAACGTTCATAATAGAGTGCACAATACTCACCGGATGTGGTACCGGAGAAGACGAATTAATTCCCCGAATTCCAATGATACCATCAGATTTACCGTTTCAATTTAAACGACTACAATTTCCGGTAAAGATATATTTTGCAATGACCATTAATAAATCGCAGGGTCAAACGTTTAACGTTGCGGGCTTAGATTTGAGCGTTGAGTTTTTCTCATGGTCAATTATATGTCGCTCTTTCAAGAGTAACTTCTAAACAAAATATGTTTGTATAATCAAATGTCTGCGTACAGTGTGATGTCTATATTTTTTAATATAAAATTTAATATTATAAGTAGGTATAATTTTTATTGAGAATATATAAAAGCACTTATTCTTATTTTTAAATCGACGTCATTGACCTCTCTAAAATATTTCTCAATCAGAGTTACCCATAATGAACTTTCTCAATGTTACACTCTGTATACCTACATAATGTTAAGAGCTACTTATTATTCTCCTTATTTATTCTCCTTAATTTTGTTAATATGTTTATTTACTTATTTCTATTTTTAGACATAACATTATAATATTACTCGTATTAATACAATTCCTTTTCTAATAATATGTGTTGGCGACAGAACAGTCATTTTCGTGTTTCTTGTTATGTTATTATGTGATATTATTGTGTTTACGTGTTATATACTATGTGTTACGATAAAATAGATTGATACAGACAATATTATAGAGAAATGTAAGCGAATACGCTACATTACAAGTTGCATGTTATATATTAAGATGTGTTATATTATTTATTTGGAAGATAATCTTATTTATCTTATTTAATATCTACTTTATATTATTCATCATAAGTTCATTTGATTTACCTTATTATTGTTTTGGTGTACCTATTCTTTTATTTCCAGGATACCAATTAATTATAGGTTTATGTATTGATGCGTTTAGATAATTTATAACTTGATAATTTTGGTTTAATAACAGCTTTGTTAATATTTTAGGTTCGTATTGTTTACATTGCAATATTATGACAATCTCTGTCATTGATAATTCTTTGATAGTAATAGAGCATGCGCAGTTAGGAGTTTCTCAGGTATAGACAAATATTCTATCCAGGTTCTAGTTTAGCAAAATAAATCTATGATTAGATTTATTTTGAATTTTTAATATAAGAAAAGTCTAGTAAGATGAAATTTTGAATTCAAACGAAAACAAAAGAGAAAATTAGAACAGAGAGTATGACAGATTCTTCAGGATGGATCTGATCATGTTTTTTTTCATTGTACGGCAGACCTTTGAATAGTAATAACGTTTGTATCATAATTATCCTGTGTTTTGGATAACAACCAAATTATTGTACAACAGACCTGGGAGTCGAAAAGATAGTTTATTTTATAACATATTTATATAGAAAAGTTATTTTAATTGTTATAATTTATAATTTTAATATTAATATGGGTGAAATACCCTTTGTCAAAACGACAAATACCTACTGAACATTGAAAGAACACTACCGGGAAAGTATCACCTGGATTTTGTATTTATAATACAAATAATAACTTTTCCTTTTACATATGAGGAAATCTCAATAGATAAGATATTTGGTGCTGCGTCGTCTGCTTGAGCAGTGTATCCTGATACGGCCTACACCGTGCTGACTTCTATTCTAGATCCTAGGCAAGGATCTCTACGCTGAGCTGTCGGAACAAGAAGAACGTCTCGGTTATGGACTTTTAAATTGTGTAATAATAATTTGTAAAACATATACAAACTGAAAATTGTAAGGTATGCTGGAAAATTTATACATAACTATCCTAAATTAAATTATAATCGTAACAGATGTATATAAATTATTATGTATTGTGTGTCACATATGTGAAAATATAACTAATATAGAATAGATTAACGCATAAAGTAAGCGAATACAGTAAGTATGTCGAATATTATAGAGACTTTACGAACGGAAAATAGTGATGTCGTCCGTAAATTACATTGGTTTTGGCTTATATACGGAATATATACGTAATGTATATTATAAGTGAATATGTAGTGGATAGGTAATACGGAGAGGAACATTTTGATAAATGACATGTGTACATAAGATATATAATGAGAGAAATATAAAGAGTTTAACAGGGCAACCAAAGCGAAAACTAAAGTTAAAGCACGAAATAAACACGGAACAAAACGGGGCTCTCTTTACGGTCATTCCTCGAACTACTTAAGCTCAAAGAGGGGCCGTATTGGGCACGGTGCAATACAACGAGTCTACAAGTACAAGCAAAAAGTAACAACGAGAAGAAAGCTTTGGTCGTCGTCCTGCGAAAAATCAACAACAAGATATCGACTTTCATTGAAGACCCGGCACCTGAACGGTCGTGCATTATTGCACCCCCCGGACCCCCTCACTACTAACATCACGCAATCCACTGGCATCCGTACGGTATCAACGAGACGGGCATCCGGCGCAACGAAACGCCCGTCCAAACCGGGAAACGTCACCCCCCCCCCCCTCCCTCACGCAGAGGGGAAGTGACGCGTACCCAACAATATGGTTTTCTTCTTCATTGCGACATATATCTATAGCATTTTAGTAATAAGGTTCCACCAATATACAATTGGCATACAATTAAGGGAACACTTGTAGTAAATTAAAGTGCCGACACCTCCGGTTACACGGTCATTTCTAACTATGTTATAGTTCGCAATCCCTGGGTTGCGCTTACTAGGTTTTAAGAGTGTTTCTTACACGAGAAACATATCTATCTGGCATTCTTTATGGAAGGTTAGCTATGAGATCATGCTGAAGAGCTACATTCCTCGCGTTAAGGAAGGATATGTTATAGTTAAATAGCGTTGATATTGTCGTATATTCGAACAAAAACAATATTTCAAGGACATTTTATTTATTAATACAACAACCAATTGAAAGTAAAAATAGATAAATACATATTACCAAAATAAAACATATTTTTTGTGAATGTCACATGTTTGTCTACCTACGAGTTATGGCCACATAATAGGAGCAGACTCTTGAGTGTTCAGAGCTTCTGGTTCTGCGCTAGCAGTTGCCGTTGCTGAAGCAAATGCGAGCAGGGCCCACACTGTCATCATTGCGTACTTTACCTGAAATTGTAAATACTAAATCTGTAGTTGTTATTGTAAGTATCTTATCTTATTTTATTTCAAAAGCGATGACGTTTCATTGGTAGTTTCGTCAGACAACCTCGACATTCGATACGCGTTTTATCTCTAAAATAATAAATATCAATATTTCAGTCAAGATCACGACCTAATGGTGACATAGTATGATGGTAAGATATTATCTTATTGCTCGTCTGGCTAGCTAACAATCTCCAGCTGAAAATCTATCGACAGTCGTACTTGCAAGTCAACTCCATGTCCGTGTCTTCCGCGATAACATCACTTAACGTCAGGTGAGATTGCCCATAAATCGACAGCAAAAATGGACCCTTTCCATCTTACTTCACATCCATTATAGAAATAAAAAACCTCCAGGTATTCTCATCTAGTTCCTAATAAAATGTCTTATCAAATTAAACAGGTAGGTACCTATAAAATGTGTATATAGTTACTAATTAGATGCATCATAGCCGATCGAGACTTTGTTATAAATATGGCGTGTTTTTTCCAAAGAAGGAAAATATTGATTTTTATTTACTTATCTGATAAGAACAAATTTGCATTCATTTCTTATGTTTATAAAATAATTATGACAATATAATATGTACATGTAGGTTACTGTATTCAATTTAAAATATAATCTACTTGCTGTGCCCTACGGTTTCACTCGTGTTCATATTATACGACAAACATCGCCAACGCACCCCGGTGTAGACAAATACTTTATGTATAACTACCGATATTTTTATGAGGAATAAATTAATTTTTCAAATTATAATATAGCCTATGTTACTCGCTGATTCTGTAGCTTTATATTAGGGAAAGAATTTATTAAAAAACTGTTCATTAAATTTTGAGTTTATCCATTACAAATAAAACATCAAATCTTTCCTCTTTACAATATTGGTATAGATAATGCAATTAATAAAATGTTTCACACGATAAAATAATTAAGTAAAATAATATTTCTACTTACAAAGTTCATGTTTGCAGATCTCGTAGAATTGTGAGTGGTCAAATTTAACAAATTTCTCATTATATATAGGTTTCATTTTCAGAAAAAACGAAAGAAACAAAGCAATGTCTTTTTTTATCACATGAAAAACAACATTAATCCTTAAAATAAATACGCAAAGAACCATGCTATCGTTTATAATTTACACTAGCAGACCCGCGCAACTTCGTCTGTGTCACATAAGATAGAGAGTAGGTCGTAGGCATCTAAAATCGGGTGTCGTGGAAGCTGATGTCATTTAAGTATAAACGCGCATGCACGTTGGTGTTTCCATATTTCCTTCTTACAAATTTTCATCCACTACTTTCTACCCGTAAAGTTTTGTTTTTCTATAAAAAAACCCCCTATGTCTTTTCCCAAGGTCTAATTTATCTGTATACCAAAATTAAGCAAAACTGGTTCAGCGGTATAGGCGTGAAAACGTAACAGTCAGACAGACAGACAGAGCTACTTTCGCATTTATAATATTAGTATAGATTATTGTAATGCTTGGTTCATGTTAATGGTTTTATTATGATAATATTATTCACATTAATTTTAAAATATTAGGACTCTTCTTTTCTTCCAATTTTTTTGTCAACTTATAATAATATTGTTTCTTTTTCCTGTTAGTTATTATTATTACTATTTTAATTTAATTTGAAATATGCTTGGTGTTGATTAATATATTATGTTTCAATGTACGTAGCTATGGGAAATGCTGTATACTCCTTTATGTAACATACGCATCAGGTAAACTATATGACATAATTATATTAATAATGTATAATGTGTAATGTTGCTGAAGTGTCTATTAAAATAAATAAAACAAAAATGTTTTGAAAAGTATTTGTAATTAGGTACCTAATTAACAAATCCTGCCACATGAGTCGTTTATAATTTTAGCTTTCTGCCTATGTAGGTAATTTCGGGTAAATCAAGTGTGATAATTACACTTCTAATTCAGAGCCAAAGTTACTGCACCTGCAAATAAACAGATTGGACACTCTGACGCTTTTGTGACTTTGGGCCTGTACTGAAGACGAACTCTTTTTGTAAGTAATCAACTTTTAAAGACTGAAAGAAAATGAAAGTATAGAACTCTCGGTTTTTACAACTTACATACATACTTAAATAATCAGTTCAATTTATATTTACGTAGCTATTTTATTCTGGCTCACCAAAGCAACTGCGTTTCGCTCAATGGACGTGCAATACAGTCCATGAATCTTTGTGTGGTAGTTATCATTATGCCTGCCTACAACTATATACCACTATATATTATCTGGTGGTACTGAAGCTAGTAGTACATAATACCTCAATGCGATATAAAGTAATTTTCACCATGTGTACTGTGGTCGTGATGCATTCGGAATCGAGAGGATCTTACCACTTCGCTAATGGTTTTTCCTTATATGTTATCCAACACGGTATACAGTACACAAGTGAGGCTCCATTCTTACTTCATACCAACTTCAAAACTCGCTGTGCCCGCGGCTACGCTTACATGGACTACAAAATGCCGTCGATCAGGCACACGCTACTCGTGCTACCCCCGCTCCCAGTTATTTAAAAAAATATTATACTAATTGTGGGTGATCCTTAGAAGATAGATATATATGGTATTGATGACTTTTTATATGTATTTTTAATACCTACAATTATATAGTACATTAATTTTAAATATCTCTTAGGGTTTACTCAGCGTTAGCTATT
The DNA here is from genome assembly GCA_033032175.1 of Saturnia japonica. Lineage (NCBI taxonomy): Eukaryota > Metazoa > Arthropoda > Insecta > Lepidoptera > Saturniidae > Saturnia > Saturnia japonica. Next base: position 712,626 of record CM065334.1, on the reverse strand, counting down.
TAAGATACCGAATTGGTTCACAATGACCAGTTTTTATTTTATTTGAACGAAACGGCGGAACCCTAATTACTTTTCTGAAATAAAATTAGCTTAAGATACTCCTTATAACATCAGCTATCTGCCAGTGGAAGTCCCGTCAAAATCGGTTCAACCGTTTCGGAGATTATCCGGAACAAACACACTGGCAAAAATTTTACAAATGCTTTTTTTGTTATAGATACTGTATATACTTTCATATGCATTTAGTAAAAAGCTGTTATTTTGATATTACAAAGAGACACTTCAATTTTATTAATTCTATAGACCTATGAATCTCTTAAAGGGAATTGAATATGTACCTGTAGGGTATATCTAAATATAATTAATCTAAAATGAAAAAATTACAAGGTGACGCGACTACAAATATTTTTTTTTACTGGGCATAGGTTTATTGTTAGTGAAAAGTTTACTGTTTCGATAATATTTAGAAATGTGATCTGGTTTCTAATTTATAACTTAAAAATTTCAAGAGCAATTCCTAGACACATTGAGCTTCTCTCTTTTCCACGTAAATCAATACAGAGTCACTTCGGCGGCCCCCTAAAGCCGGGGGCCCGGGGCAAGTGTCCCTTGTGCCCTTATTGTAAAGACGGAACTGCGTATACATACAGCTCTATTGCTTAATTAATTAAAGTAATGTATTGTTAATTATATCAATATTATTCATAATATTAACCAAGCGTTACAAATTATATTTGTGACCTTCGGAGTGGAATCTCTCGTGCGGATTATCAAGTCATTAATTTTTTTAACAATTTTTGAATAACGCAAATTCAAACGAATAAAAAATTTAACAAGTTGACATTAACATAACGTATCATCACGCCTGTATCCCCGAAGGATTAGGCAGAGATATACACCCACCGTTCGCCGGGTATTAATTTAATTTATAAGGCAAGCCAAAAAAAAATATTGCTGTACTGGAATTTGTAATGGATAAATTGGATTGAGAATCATGTGGCTTAAAAACCAAAGGTAAAATTTTGAACCACTTATGATTCGCAGACGATCTGGTTTTACTGTCTGAAACTAGTGATAGGTTACAATATATGATAGATACTCTCCACACAGAAAACAGAGAAGTAAGTCTGGAAGTAAATTTATCAAAAACGAAAATCATATCCAGCAGCTTTAATGTCGTAATCCATGGAAATAAAGTTCCTGTTGGAGAACAGAGAGAACAATATAATGCGCCTCCCACGAGTGAAGTAGCAGTGGTAATAGCTGGACAGAAATTTGACAAAATAGATATTGTATTGCATAGTCGTGATGATAATATGCAAAAGATTTCAGAGTTACACAGATCTTATGACAGCTTACAATATCCTTTGATGTTATGTCGCGGAGAAGATGGTTATGCCATTAATGTGTCTCAGGTTGACCCAATCAGTGGTGCACATTTGCGTAAAACAGTGTCGTGTATGAACTACTATTGCTACTGTATATTGACAAGACGTAACAATTTGAACCCTTTGTTTAGATATGGAATGTTGACAAACAAATACTTGGTCGATCAATATGCGAAAATTGAATCTGAGAGATTGGCTTACATCCGTAACAATCAAACTAAATTGAGAGCAGAAAATAACGTTCACCTTCAGGATACTTTACGGGCGAATGGACACAGTAACAATATTGGACAGTCGGTTAAACTACCTTCATCATTCACAGGTGGACCTCGATATTTACATGAAAAATCACAGGATACAATCTCATGGTCAATTATATGTCGCTCTTTCAAGAGTAACTTCTAAACAAAATATGTTTTTATAATCAAATGTCTGCGTACAGTGTGATGTCTATATTTTTTAATATAAAATTTAATATTATAAGTAGGTATAATTTTTATTGAGAATATATAAAAGCACTTATTCTTATTTTTAAATCGACGTCATTGACCTCTCTAAAATATTTCTCAATCAGAGTTACCCATAATGAACTTTCTCAATGTTACACTCTGTATACCTACATAATATTAAGAGCTACTTATTATTCTCCTTATTTATTCTCCTTAATTTTGTTAATATGTTTATTTACTTATTTCTATTTTTAGACATAACATTATAATATTACTCGTATTAATACAATTCCTTTTCTAATAATATGTGTTGGCGACAGAACAGTCATTTTCGTGTTTCTTGTTATGTTATTATGTGATATTATTGTGTTTACGTGTTATATACTATGTGTTACGATAAAATAGATTGATACAGACAATATTATAGAGAAATGTAAGCGAATACGCTACATTACAAGTTGCATGTTATATATTAAGATGTGTTATATTATTTATTTGGAAGATAATCTTATTTATCTTATTTAATATCTACTTTATATTATTCATCATAAGTTCATTTGATTTACCTTATTATTGTTTTGGTGTACCTATTCTTTTATTTCCAGGATACCAATTAATGATAGGTTTATGTATTGATGCGTTTAGATAATTTATAACTAGATAATTTTGGTTTAATAACAGCTTTGTTAATATTTTAGGTTCGTATTGTTTACATTGCAATATAATGACAATCTCTGTCATTGATAATTCTTTGATAGTAATAGAACATGCGCAGTTAGGAGTTTCTCAGGTATAGACAAATATTCTATCCAGGTTCTAGTTTAGCAAAATAAATATATGATTAGATTTATTTTGAATTTTTAAAATAAGAAAAGTCTAGTAAGATGAAATTTTGAATTCAAACGAAAACAAAAGAGAAAATTAGAACAGAGAGTATGACAGATTCTTCAGGATGGATCTGATCATGTTTTTTTTCATTGTACGGCAGACCTTTGAATAGTAATAACGTTTGTATCATAATTATCCTGTGTTTTGGATAACAACCAAATTATTGTACAACAGACCTGGGAGTCGAAAAGATAGTTTATTTTATAACATATTTATATAGAAAAGTTATTTTAATTGTTATAATTTATAATTTTAATATTAATATGGGTGAAATACCCTTTGTCAAAACGACAAATACCTACTGAACATTGAAAGAACACTACCGGGAAAGTATCACCTGGATTTTGTATTTATAATACAAATAATAACTTTTCCTTTTACATATGAGGAAATCTCAATAGATAAGATATTTGGTGCTGCGTCGTCTGCTTGAGCAGTGTATCCTGATACGGCTTACACCGTGCTGACTTCTATTCTAGATCCTAGGCAAGGATCTCTACGCTGAGCTGTCGGAACAAGAAGAACGTCTCGGTTATGGACTTTTAAATTGTGTAATAATAATTTGTAAAACATATATTAACTGAAAATTGTAAGGTATGCTGGAAAATTTATACATAACTATCCTAAATTAAATTATAATCGTAACAGATGTATATAAATTATTATGTATTGTGTGTCACATATGTGAAAATATAACTAATATAGAATAGATTAACGCATAAAGTAAGCGAATACAGTAAGTATGTCGAATATTATAGAGACTTTACGAACGGAAAATAGTGATGTCGTCCGTAAATTACATTGTTTTTGGCTTATATACGGAATATATACGTAATGTATATTATAAGTGAATATGTAGTGGATAGGTAATACGGAGAGGAACATTTTGATATATGACATGTGTACATAAGATATATAATGAGAGAAATATAAAGAGTTTAACAGGGCAACCAAAGCTAAAACTAAAGTTAAAGCACGAAATAAACACGGAACAAAACGGGGCTCTCTTTACGGTCATTCCTCGAACTACTTAAGCTCAAAGAGGGGCCGTATTGGGCACGGTGCAATACAACGAGTCTACAAGTACAAGCAAAAATTAACAACGAGAAGAAAGCTTTGGTCGTCGTCCTGCGAAAAATCAACAACAAGATATCGACTTTCATTGAAGACCCGGCACCTGAACGGTCGTGCATTATTGCACCCCCCGGACCCCCTCACTACTAACATCACGCAATCCACTGGCATCCGTACGGTATCAACGAGACGGGCATCCGGCGCAACGAAACGCCCGTCCAAACCGGGAAACGTCACCCCCCCCCCCCCCCCTCCCTCATGCAGAGGGGAAGTGACGCGTACCCAACAATATGGTTTTCTTCTTCATTGCGACATATATCTATAGCATTTTAGTAATAAGGTTCCACCAATATACAATTGGCATACAATTAAGGGAACACTTGTAGTAAATTAAAGTGCCGACACCTCCGGTTACACGGTCATTTCTAACTATGTTATAGTTCGCAATCCCTGGGTTGCGCTTACTAGGTTTTAAGAGTGTTTCTTACACGAGAAACATATCTATCTGGCATTCTTTATGGAAGTTAGCTATGAGATCATGCTGAAGAGCTACATTCCTCGCGTTAAGGAAGGATATGTTATAGTTAAATAGCGTTGATATTGTCGTATATTCGAACAAAAACAATATTTCAAGGACATTTTATTTATTTATACAACAACCAATTGAAACTAAAAATAGACAAATACATATTACCAAAAAAATTTTTTGTGATTATCAGAAGTCCCAACTAATGGACACGGTCAACTCCCCAATATATAGGCGCAGTATCTTGAGAGTCCAGAGCTTCTGGTTCTGCGCTAGCAGTGGCCGTTGCTGAAGCAAATGCCAGCAGGGCCCACACTGTCATCATTGCGTACTTTACCTGAAATTGAAAATACTAAAACTGTAGTTGTTATTATAAGTATCTTATCTTATTTTATTTCAAAAGCGATGACGATTCATTGGTAGTTTCGTCAGAAAACCTCGTCATTCGATACGCGTTTTAACTCTAAAATAATAAATATCAAGATTTCAGTCAAGATCACGGCCTAATGGCCACATAGTATGATGGTAAGATATTATCTTATTGCTCGTCTGGCTAGCTAACAATCTCCATATCCAATTAATAAAATGTTTCACACGATAAAATAATTAAGTAAAATAATATTCCTACTTACAAAGTTCATGTTTGCAGATCTCGTAGAATTGTGAGTCAAATTTAACAAATTTCTCATTATATATAGGTTTTATTTTCAGAAAAAACTAAAGAAACCAATATCTTTTTTTTATCACATGAAAAACAACATTAATCCTTAAAATAAATACGCAACGAACCGTGCTACCGTTTATAATATACACTAGCTGACCCGCGCAACTTCGTCTGTGTCACATAAGATAGAGAGTAGGTCGTAGGCATCTAAAATCGGGTGTCGTGGAAGCTGATGTCATTTAAGTATAAACGCGCAAGCACGTTGGTGTTTCCATATTTCCTTCTTACCAATTTTCATCCACTACTTTCGACCCGTAAAGTTTTGTTTTTGCTATAAAAAAAACCATGTCTTTTCCTAAGGTCTAATCTATCTGTATACCAAAATTAACCAAAACTGGTTCAGCGGTTTCGGCGTGAAAACGTAACCGACAGACAGACAGAGCTACTTTCGCATCTTTAATATTAGTATAGATTATTGTAATGCTTGGTTCATGTTAATGGTTTTATTATGATAATATTATTCACATTAATTTTAAAATATTAGGACTTTTCTTTTCTTCAAATTTTTTTGTCAACTTATAATAATGTTGTTTCTTGTTCCTGTTAGTTATTATTATTACTATTTGTACCGCGCGCCGCATTTCATCGACGCTGGCGCAAGCATACCTTCACCCTTTCCCCGCGTCCCTGACCGAGTGACCTTGAGTCGCGACCTTTAGTCCGTCGGCCACCGCCTTTGCGTGCACTCACGTGTGTTGTATCGTTAAAGTGGCGTCCCAACTAGCGGCCCGAAAACGCGTAAATACGAGTAACCGTTTAGCTATCACGCGTTTAATTTTTCAAGATGCCTAGAACAACGCGTCGAAGACAAGATGATGTCAACCTGAGGGAGCTAGAAATTACAGACGAAGAAGAAACGAACACCGGAGGCAACCCCGTGACGATGACTGATGCACAGCTCACTTCGATCATCACGGCCGTTTCCAGGAGCCAGGCAGAGTCCAATAGGCAAATGTTCGAACTGCTGTTAGTGAATACGCGATTGTCAACCGACATCGCGAACACTTCGCGAACCATTACCGATAACGTGGCACGGTACGGAAACTTCGCGAAGTGCATTGCGCGTTTTGATGGCGCGCCGGCTACCTACAGCGACGAAATACTTGAAGCGTTTATAGATACAATTGAAATTTATAAAGAGTGTGCTAACGTTACTGATGAGCATGCATTACGCGGTTTGCCGATATTATTAACCAGCGAAGCCGCCGTTTGGTGGAAAGGCATCCGATCGATAGTGACGACGTGGACAGAGGCCTTATGAAGACTACGGAGCCGGTTTGGAGCACATGTTATCTTATCTTATCTTAGGTGTTATCTTCGCGGGGTGCGATGTCAGAAACCTCCTCGTGGTGCACCCCGGGCAACGTCGGCCACTTTGGTCGACGGCTAATTTCTGACGCTCTCCTCCTGGTATCCCTCTGCTTATCAGAGGGGACTATGGAGGAGCGCAGGCTGGAGGGCCGTTAAAAGCTCCTGGGTGTGGCGTGTGAGCAGCGCACCCAGTACCGGGCTGGGGCCAATGAGGGCTCAGTTTGAGCCCCAAGGGCCCAGTTCCGGGTAGCGGCTGGCGGGATCGGTTGTTTCATACTGATCCCGGCAGGCGTACTGCGAACTGGACGTGGAGAATCAGGAGTGATGGAAGCAAAATTAAAGAATGATTTACCCCAGGAGGGTACCAGCTCCGCAGGAGCTGGAGAATCCCTCCCCGAGCCTAGCTCGGGCTGCCCCACGTCTTCTGGGGGGGGCAGAATTTTGCGTTCAAGGATATCTACGACGACCATTGCGAACACAAGGACAGATGATAACACAAAAATGACGACTCAGGCTAACCTAAATAGGACAACTGAAAGACCCGTTGTGGTTTTGAATAGGGATCCGGCGTTGGAACTGTTCGCGGTTCGGCACTGGGGTGAGAATCCAAGTAGTTCAGGGACGGTGTTTAGCGACTGCAGAAAACGGGCCCATCTGCTTGATGAAGATGGATTGGAGGAGGTGGAAAATCCACCACCCTGCAAGGTCACGACGGCCCGCAGGGGTAAAACCCGTGACCGGGGATCAACTGCTGGGTTGACGCATGCAGAAGTCATCGGAGAGGCAGGTGGGTCAACGGACTGTCCCTCTGCCGCACCGTCCTGCAATATTGAGACGTGTGACGTGGCGGACGTTGGAGTGCTCGATGGCATCGAGTTGCTCGATCATGCAAGTCTCAGTGCGCTTGCTAAGGAGAAGGTGGACGCGATCCTTGGGGTTGCCAAGAGATGTGGTAACCTCAAGGGTACGTTCATCAAGGCTCTGAAGGAGGCGGCCTGGACCTTGCAGGAGGTTACATCTACTGCCCTGACTCGTACTGTTTCGAGCGAAACGCTTCTCCTCCGCAAGGAGACACGCAGGCTGCGCGAGGAGATCGGGGAACTCAGAGCGGAGCTTGTCGCCCTGCGTAGTACGACGACGGTATTACCATTGTCGCCAGAGCCACAGCCGCAGCCAGAACCACGGCGGCAGCCAGAGCTGCAGCTGGAGTTGCAGCCGGAAGCTTCCTGTCGGGAACCGGATGCTTTGGCTAAATCCCTATTTGACGCGTTGGACAATCACGTAGCGAGGATGGAGCGGTCGCTCCGGATATCTTTGGGCGATGTAATTACCGCCCGCATAGAGGGTTTTTGAGGACCGTCTCCTTCCCGCCACGGTGATTCGGCCACCACTGGCGGCAGATCAAGGTACAGTGTCTGGTTCCGCAGCTCCCAAGGCTGCAAGACCTAAGACTGCGGCTTCACGAAGAGTGAAGCCTGCTACTAAGCCTCCATCTGGGGGCACGATAGCGGATATCTCGCCTCAGGCACCCCTGGGGATCGAGAGGGCCCAGCTTCAGGTTACTGACCCTGCTTGGCCTACAGATCATGACGAAGGCTGGTCAACTGTGGTACGCCGTCGCCGTAAGGCGAAAAAGAAGACCACTCCTGCGGCTCCAACGGCTGTAGCGACAGCGCCTCCTGCGACTTGTGGAAAGACTGTGCCGCCCAAGCCGAGGAAGAGGCTCCCCTCGACGCCGCGGTCGGCCACAGTGCTCATTACATTGCGGCCGGGGGCGGTGGCGGAGGGACTGACCTACAGCGCTGCTTTGGCGAAGGTGCGGGACTCCATTCCGCTAGCTGATATCGGCATCGACAATCTGTCACTCCGTCATACTGCCTCGGGGTCAAGATTAATTGAAATTCCTGGCGCCCGAGGCCCAGAGCAGGCGGACGGCCTGGCGCAGAGGGTCCAAGTGGTATTGGGTGACGTAGCCACGGTAGTCAGACCTATTAAAAGGGCTGACATTCGGATCATGGGACTGGATGATTCTGTGTCGGTAGAGGAAGTCGTCGTGGCAGCGGCGACAAAAGGTGGCTGCAACCCAGCCCTTATTAGGGCAGGGGAAATACGCACCTACGGGAGGGGTAGTGGAGCGATCCATCTATCGCTCCCTGTCGCCGCTGCCAGGGTGCTGGTGGACGCTAAGCGATTTTTGGTTGGGTGGAGCTCTGCGCGTGTCCGGCTTCTTGAGGGGGGGCCTCTGAGGTGCTACCGGTGTCTCGATGTAGGCCATACCAGGCCTTTCTGCACATCAGACACAGACCGAGGAGCGCTGTGCTTTAGATGCGGGCAGCCCGGCCATAAGGCGCAAGAGTGCACAGCTGCAAAGCTGCACTGCGCCTTGTGTGCCGACACTGGGAGGCCGGCTGAGCACTACATGGGGGGGAAAAAGTGCAGGCCTCCTGACAAGAAGGAGACGGCACCACCACCAGCGCCAAGACCCTTATAGGGATCGAGCGTAGACGTTGGGTGGTAGGAGGGGGCAGTTCACTCGCCTCTTTCCTCCGCCCTTGCTGAAATAAGGGGAGACGGGTCGGGGGGCCCGTCTTCCCATTGCACTGGTTCAGCCGTCTGGGAGACAGTTGGGGTTGTACCAGACTGTCTCTCTTTAGCGCCGGGGCCCGATTTGGGCCAGCCGCCGGGGCGACGCGCGCCGACGTATTTGTGTGCCGTCTCCGTGCACTTATCTGCAAGCTGCCATACGAAGTACCGGAGGCGATGAAGATTGACATCGTGTATGGATTGTGCGATAGGAAAATTTGTAAATACGTGCCGCGTGATACCATTACTGATCTTGAAATGTTTGTAAGAACGGCCAGGGACGTGGAGGAATCACGCGCAGAGTATAGTAAGCAACCTGTATCGGTAAGTCGAAATTTTACACTACCCTTTCCTAATCCGAAAGATGCGACCCATATAGATAGTATATCGAAACCTAAACGTGTTAGAACGCGATGTACGTTTTGTAATATTTTTGGACATACGACTGAAAACTGTCGTAAGAGTTTGAAGCGTAACGCGACGGTGAATACAAATATTTACGATCACCGCCCTACTAGCGATTCTTATCGTTTATCGGAGGGACATAGTAGTCGTGTAGATGTGAATACTACACCTACATACAATAATAGTAATAGTGCTACCTCTTCTAGTATACGGTGCTATGGATGTGGTCAGCCGGGGGTTGTGCGTTCGAAATGTGAAATATGCCGAACTAAGAGAAATACTCCCGTGACATCGGCGACATACGCCGATTTTAATTGCGTGGTCGTCTCTAACGACGACGACCTACCAGTCGTTGAAATATCCATCCTGAATAAGACAGGAGTGGCAATATTAGATACCGGGGCTACGCATAGCTTAGCAAGCCCAGCGCTTTACGAGATTTTTCTTAGTAATGGGAATGAGTTTACAGAAACCGAACGTTCTTTCGGTTTGGCCGACGGTTCGGTTCAAGTTAGTAAATTGTTTTCAACAGTTGTAAATGTCAAGTTACAGGGACGGTTGATACGTACACAGTTCCTCGTGCTTCCCGGCGCCAATACGAAGACTCTGTTGGGCCGCGATTTTATCATCGACGCAGGAGTGACCTTGAACATACCGCAAGGCATCTGATACTTTTCCGACGATCCCGACAAACAACACGTTTTCGTGCGTGAGTATAGCTTAACTTCCGTTAACTCTGAACTCATGGAAATAGCTTCTGCTAACATTAGCCTGAGGGACCATGAGGTATCCAGACTCACTTCGAAGCAGAAAGATGCCCTCACATTGCAAGAATATAATCTGCGTATAGAATACGCGCCAGGAAAGGCGAACGTGATAGCAGACACGTTATCGCGACCTAACGACTGCGTGTTTTGTTTAACCACTGTAGACCTACCGGCGCGATCCCCCAGCGACATTAGGATGAACCAGTTGGAAGATGAGGATGTAAAGAAAATCATAGAAGACATGGAGTCAGATGATCCCTTTAGGGGGAGACCGTGGGCTGACCGCGGTTACGTATTGTCCGATGACATACTATTTAGGTATGGACCAGAAGGACGAGACGACGAGAACGAAGCTTGTCTCGTCGTCCCTCAACACGAACGTTGTAAAGTATTACAAGAGTTTCATGACGCACCGACAGCTGGACACTTCGGCGTCGAGCGCACGCTAGCACGCATTAGTGCTCGTTTCTACTGGCCTGGGATGAGATCTTTTATATCCAACTATATCAAGGAATGCTCGGCTTGTCAGAGATATAAATGTGATAATAGGAAACCGGCAGGTCTGATTCAAACCCCTGCATCGGCAAGGAGATTCGAGATCGCGGCAGTGGACCTGTTCGGTCCGTTACCCGAGACTGCTTCCGGGAATAAATGGATTTTGATCGTAGAAGACATTAGTACGCGTTGGGTAGAAATATTCGCACTCAAGAACGCGACTAGTGCAGAATGTGCTAAAACTCTAATTAGCGAAGTATTCCTTAGGTTCGGCGTTCCTCGCCGCATTATCAGCGACAACGGCGTGCAGTTTATAAGCGCTATGATCCAACAAGCATGTCACTGTATGGGCATTGACCAAACATTGACTCCGTTGTATCACCCGGAAGCTAATCCTGTGGAAAGGAAAAATCGCGATCTTAAACCTCAACTTGCTATACTTGTTGGGCGCGACCACGATACCTGGGATTTGCACCTGCCCGCGATAAGGTTTGCGATGAACTCGGCGATAACGGCAAGCACCGGATTTACGCCCGCTTACCTTACCTTTGGAAGAGAGCTCCGCGCGCCAGCTGACGCTACTGTGGACATGCGACGTATCTTGGAAGGTGACAATTTCAAACCATCATTCACTCCTTATCTAAGAAAGCTTTCAACTGCTCTTGTAGATGCTCGAGACGTGCCCGAGAGAGCCCAATCTGTACAAAAGAGGAATACCGATGGCGGTCGTCACCTAGCGCCGGAGTATAACGGAGGCGATCTGGTCCTCTTGAAGACTCAAGGTGCCAATGATACCAGTCAAGGACAGACACCCGAATTTATTCCCAGACGCGACGGGCCGTACCGCGTCCGAGAGGCCGTCAGCCCGGCCACCTACCTGCTGGAGCGGATAACAAACGGGGAACTGCTGGGTAAGTACCACGTTTCGCAGCTTACGCCCTTCGTTGGCCATATCCAAGCACCCGTACGTGAGAAACGGAGACGAGGTAGGCCGCGTAAGTTTGTTGCTAACCCGAACGCAGCGTCGCATAGTTCGGATTAGAGGGGGAGGCTGTAACGCGCGCCGCATTCCATCGACGCTGGCGCAAGCATACCTTCACCCTTTCCCCGCGTCCCTGACCGAGTGACCGTGAGTCGCGACCTTTAGTCCGCCGGCCACCGCCTTTGCGTGCAATCACGTGTATTGTATCGTTAAATATTTTAATTTAATTTGAAATATGCTTTGTGTTGATTAATATATTTTTATGTTTCAATGTACGTGAATTCTATGGGAAAGCCTGTAAAATAATGTATAATGTGTAATGTTGCTGAAGGATCTATTAAAATAAATAAAACAAAATGTTTTGAAAAGTATTTGTAATTAGGTACCTAATTAACAAATCCTGTCAAAGAAGTCGTTTATAATTTTAGCTTTCTGCCTATGTAGGTAATTTCGGGAAAATCAAGTGTGATAATTACACTTCTAATTCAGAGCCAAAGTTACTGCACCTGCAAATAAACAGATTGGACACTCTGACGCTTTTGTGACTTTGGGCCTGTACTGAAGACGAACTCTTTTTGTAAGTAATCAACTTTTAAAGACTGAAAGAAAATGAAAGTATAGAACTCTCGTCTATTACAACTTACATACATTTTTAAATAAACAGTTCAATTTATATTTACGTAGCTATTATATTCTAGCTCACCAAAGCAACTGCGTTTCGCCCAATGGACGTGCAATACAGTCCAAGAATCTTTGTATGGTAGTTATCATTATTCCTGTCTACAACTATATAGTAACTTGTGGTACTGAAGCTTGTAGTACATAATACCTCAATATGATATAAAGTAATTTTCACCATGTGTACTGTGGTCGTGATGCATTCGGAATCGAGAGGATCTTACCACTTATATGTTACTTACTTTCCTTATATGTTATCCAACACCGTATACAGTACATAAGTGAGGCTCCATTCTTACTTGATACCAACTTCAAAACTCGCTGTGCCCGCGGCTATGCGTACATGGACTACAAAATGCCGTCGATCAGGCACACGCCACACGTGCTACCCCCGCTCCCAGTTATTTAAAAAATTAATATACTCATTGTGGGTGATCCTTAGAAGATAGATATATGCTCTTGGTGACTTTTTATATGTATTTTTAATACCTACAATTATATAGTACATTAATTTTAAATATCTCTTAGGGTTTACTCAGCGTTAGCTATTTAAGAGTCCGAATTGGTTCACAATGACCAGTTTTTATTTTATTTGAACGGAACGGCGGAACCTTAATAACTTTTCTGAAATAAAAGTAGCTTAAGATACTCCTTATAATATCAGCTATCTGCCAGTGGAAGTCCCGTCAAAATCGGTTCAACCGTTTCGGAGATTATCCGGAACAAATACACTGGCAAAAATTTTACAAATGCTTTTTATGTTATAGATACTGTATATACTTTCATATGCATTTAGTATGATATTACAAACAGACACTTCAATTTTATTAATTCTATAGACCTATGAATCTCTTAAAGGGAATTGAATATGTACCTGTAGGGTATATCTAAATATAATTAATCTAAAATGAACAAATTACAAGGTGACGCGACTACAGATATTTTTTTTTTACTGGGCATAGGTTTATTGTTAGTGAAAAGTTTACTGTTTCGATAATATTTAGAAATGTGATCTGGTTTCTAATTTATAACTTAAAAATTTCAAGAGCAATTCCTAGACACATTGAGCTTCTCTCTTTTCCACGTAAATCAATACAGAGTCACTTCAGCGGCCCCCTGAAGCCGGGGGCCCGGTGTAAGTGTCCCTTGTGCCCTTATTGTAAAGACGGAACTGCGTATACATACAGCTCTATTGCATAATTTATTAAAGGTAATGTATTGTTAAGTATATCAATATTATTCATAATATTAACCAAGCGTTACAAATTATATTTGTGACCTTCGGAGGGGAATCTCTCGTGCGGATTATCAAGTAATTAATTTTTTTAACAATTTTTGTATAATGCAAATTCAAACTAATAAAAAGTTTAACAAGTTGACATTAGCATAACGTATCATCTCGCCTGTATCCCCGAAGGGTTAGGCAGAGATGTACACCCACAGTTCGCCGGGTATTAATTTAATTTATAAGGCAAGCCAAAAAAAATTATTGCTGTACTGGAATTTGTAATGGATAAATTGGATTGAGAATCATGTGGCTTAAAAACCAAAGGTAAAATTTTGAACCACTTATGATTCGCAGACGATCTGGTTTTACTGTCTAAAACTAGTGATAGGTTACAATATATGATAGATACTCTCCACACAGAAAGCAGAAAAGTAGGTCTGGAAGTAAATTTATCAAAAACGAAAATCATATCCAACAGCTTTAATGTCGTAATCCATGGAAATAAAGTTCCTGTTGAAGAACAGAGAGAACAATATAATGCGCCTCCCACGAGTGAAGTAGCAGTGGTAATAGCTGGACAGAAATTTGACAAAAGAGATATTGTATTGCATAGTCGTGATGATAATTTGCAAAAGATTTCAGAGTTACACAGATCTTATGACAGCTTACAATATCCTTTGATGTTATGTCACGGAGAAGATGGTTATGCCATTAATGTGTCTCAGGTTGACCCAATCAGTGGTGCACATTTGCGTAAAACAGTGTCGTGTATGAACTACTATTGCTACCGTATATTGACAAGACGTAACAATTTGAACCCTTTGTTTAGATATGGAATGTTGACAAACAAATACTTGGTCGATCAATATGCGAAAATTGAATCTGAGAGATTGGCTTACATCCGTAACAATCAAACTAAATTGAGAGCAGAAAATAACGTTCACCTTCAGGATGCTTTACGGGCGAATGGACACAGTAACAATATTGGACAGTCGGTTAAACTACCTTCATCATTCACAGGTGGACCTCGATATTTACATGAAAAAACACAGGATGCAATGACTTATGGCAGACATTACGGTAAACCTAATTTAGTTATTACTGCAAATGAAGTCATTCAAAACTCAAACATCTACTAGCGATGACAAATATCCCAAATATCGTCGACGATCGCCAGAACAGGGCGGGCAAAGTTCCACCGTCCGAAACCATGATATTGATAACCGATGGATAGTTTCCTATAATCCGCTCCTTTTAAAAGTTTTTGTTGCCCACATCAACGTAGAGTTGTGCAGTTCAATAAAGTAGATCCAACATGTTACTAAATACATTACTAAAGTTAGCAATCAAGCCATTTTCAGAATACAATCACCAAATGAAGTGGAAAGATATCAATCCGGACGTTAAATTTGCAGCTCTAAAGCAGTGTGGAGGATTTTATCATTCGAAGTGCACGACCGTGCTCCCACTATTGTCCACCTTGCAGTTATATATATAGAAGTTGTCAATAACCAGCGGGACACAATATTAACCGCATTCTTCAAGTTATGCGCTCAAGATGATTTCAAGAAAACACTGACATATGACAGACTTCCAAGTTACTATACATGGAACCAGAGTTCTAAAGCCTTTCAAACGTTTTTATCCGTGTTCAACGCTCGCATGTCTGCACAAAGCGGCGTTCGCTCGCCGCTTGGACCTCTGACGAGGCCTCTCTGATGCCGACCTGGATGTGGCCGACGAGGGAATCGATCACTAAGTCGGCATCTGCGACTGACTGCAGTGCGTCAGGGATCCTATCTAAACTGTCCGAGGACGGCCTATCCGCGATGTAGTGTTTGAGTTTCGCGTAGTCGATCACCTGGACGGTAGGAGGACTGTGATTGGAGGGGAGGGTCCTAGTTGGTGTATGACCGGGTGGTGATCGGAGTCGAATTATAACCGAAGCTCGATATCTTTGAGGAGGACCTCATCAAGCACTGTCGGACGACAGTTATATTGAAAGTGGGTAGGTTCTGAGGGAGCTATGATGTAAAAGTTCATCACATAGCATAACTAATCGAGTATCTTCCCGTTAGAGGAATCGCTCCAAATATTAAAGTTAATGTGACTACTGTCGAGGTCACCTGCTATGATTACGGAGGAACCGAGGGAGTAGAGTGCCTCCATATCGGACCGTAAGAGTCTTTTAGACGGCTGTAGGTACGCGGATACGATTGTGATTGACGGACTGTCAGTCACATCTATTCTACATTTAGAAACTTCCATATTAGTAAGTTTGGGATGATCAATTGGCATACAATAAAGGGAACGCTTGTAGAAAATGAGAGTGCGGCCACCTCCGGTTACACGGTCATTTCAATCTATATTACAGTTTGCAATCCCAGGATTGCGTTTACTAGGTCTTAAGAGTGTTTCTTACACGAGAAACATATCTATATGGCATTCTTTAAGGAAGTAAGCTGTGAGATCACGATGAGGAGCTAAATTCCTCGCGATAATGAAGGATATGTTAAGACTTTTTGGTTTCAACCTATCCATCGAGAGGCCTTTGGTTAGCGGCGATGCGGTCGAGAGGCTGTGAGCCGGGGGAATTTCCGTACGGCGATTGCCATGCCGTGTTCGTTTAAGATCCGACGTATGCAAATACCTTTTGGACACTGTGCTCTCGGAGCAGCGCCTGTGATGGAAACCTCTGGAGTGGAAGTCTGAACAGCCATAAGGGAATAGCCAAAACTGAATCGGCCGTGCTCAGTTAAGCGGGCTGGCATCTCTCATTAAGCATCTTATGGTATTAGATTAATTTTAATAATAAATAAATTCTGGTTCTTCCTAAGGTGTACCTCGAAAATTTTCTGATTTTTAAGGTGTACTTTGAACAGGAAAAGTTTGCAGAACACCAATTGATATGGAGTTTAAGTAATTTTACTCCACATGATATTAAACTGGAAAATAAATGAAATATTGCTGATATTGTCGTATATTAGAAAAATAATAATATTTCAAAGACATTTTATTTATTAATACAACAACCAATTCAAAGTAAAAATAGATAAATACATATTACCAAAATATTTTTTTTGTGAATATCAGAAGTCCCAACTAACGGCCATGGTCAGCTCCCCAAAATATAGGCGCAGTGTCTTGAGAGTCCAGAGCTTCTGGTTCTGCGCTAGCAGTGACCGTTGCTGAAGCAAATGCCAGCAGGACCCACACTGTCATCATTGCGTACTTTACCTGAAATTGAAAATATTAAAACTGTAGTTGTTATTATAAGTATCTTATCTTATTTTATTTCAAAGGCGATGACGATTCATTGGTAGTTTCGTCAGACAACCTCGTCATTCGATGCGCGTTTTAACTCTAAAATAATAAGTATCAAGATTTCAGTCAAGATCACGGCCTAATGGCAACATAGTATGATGGTAAGATATTATCTTATTACTCGTCTGGCTAGCTAACAATCTCCAGCTGAAAATCTATTGACAGTCGTACTTGCAAGCCAACTCAATGTCTGTGTCTTCCGCGATATCGTCACTTAACGTCAGGTAAACTCACCTGAAATAAATTGACAGCAAAAAGGGACTTTTCCATCTTATTTCACATCCATTATATAAATAAAAAACCTCCAGGTATTCTCATCTAGTTCCTAATAATATGTCTTATCAAATTAAACAAATAGGTACCTATAAAATGTGTATGTAGTTTTACTAATTAGATGCATCATAGCCGATCGAGACTTTTTTATAAATATGCAGTGTTTTTCCCAAAGAAGAAAAATATTTATTTTTATTTACTTATCTGATAAGAACAAATTTGCCTTCATTTCTTATGTTTATAAAATACTTATGACAACATTATATGTACATGTAGGTTACTGTATTCAATTTTAAATATAATCTACTTGCTGTGCCCTACGGTTTCACTCGTGTTCATTTTATACGACAAACATCGCCAACGCACCCCTGTGTAGACAAATACTTTATGTATAACTACCGATATTTTTATGAGGAATAAATTAATTTTTCAAATTATAATATAGCCTATGTTACTCGCTGATTCTGTAGCTTTATATTAGGGAAAGAATTTATTAAAAAACGGTTCATTAAATTTTGAGTTTATCCATTACAAATAAAACATCAAATCTTTCCTCTTTACAATATTGGTATAGCTAATCCAATTAATACTATAATAAAGGTAGCGATCAAGCCATTTTCAGCATACAATCACCAAATGAAGTGGAAAGATATCAATCCGGACGTTAAATTTGCAGCTCTGAAGCAGTGTGGAGGATTTTATCATTCGAAGTGCACGACCGTGCTCCCACTATTGTCCACCTTGAAGTGATATATATATATATATATGTTAGGGATTACAAAATATCCGTGGTTATTTTATTTAATTGCAACACATAATAACATCATAGACAGCCGAGCTATGGATAGACTGTGAGACCACATCTAAGTTGTCAGTTTTTAAAAAATGATGACAGCTGTCAGTAGTGCGTTCGATTGAGTTTGACTCACTTCATCTCGAGACAGCGCCCGCGCCAGGTGTGCGCTCTGACTAAATAAAAACCGAAATGGTGGATGCCTCCAGCGAACACATAGAGGCCAATCTTTTGCCATCTGCGACATATATATATATATATATATATAAGTGTATATTTCACTGAGAACAATATACATGAAGTTGTCAATAACCAGCAGGACACAACATTAACTGCATTCTTCAAGTTATGCGCTCACGATGATTTCGCGAAAACACTGACATATGACAGAGTTCCAAGTTACTATACATGGAACCAGAGTTCTATAGCCTTTCAAAGGTGAAAGTAATGTACTGCGGTTGATGGTTTCCCCGGAGTAAAAAAAACGGATGCTCTTGGCAGAGCATATCTGATTCATCCCAACAACAGCGAATGCTTTCATCTAAGAAATTTACTGCATATTGTAAAAGGCCTGACATCCTTTGCACACCTGAGAACTGTACAAGGTGTTGTTTACAATACTTATCAAACAGCATGCAAAGCAATGGGGCTCTTAGAAGACGATACTCACTGGGAAAAAAGAATATCAGAAGCAGCTATTTGCAGTTCAGCTACATCATTAAGATATTTGTTTGCCATCATAGTAGCGTTTTGTCAAGTCACTGATTCTGTTAGTATATGGAATAAATTTCGAGAAAATATGGCCAGTGATATTCTGATTCGGCGACGGCGAGGGTTAGTTTCAGATGATGTACAATATGATCAAAACATATTTGACGAACAATTATTTCAATTGAACAAATTAGTGCAATTACTATCGAGTAAATCGACCAAGGATTTTGGGCTGCCGATGCCAGCTAATAATACTACTAACTCAGATTTAACGAACAGTGCCGAATACACAAGAGAAACATCATACGATCTATCGAAACTTTTAAAAATATATTTCAAGATGAGCCACGATTGAACTTCGATCAGAAAAAGTATTCACTACATTACTATCATCAATTGATAACAATGAAGGAAAAATATTTTTCCTGACGCCCCAGAAGGTACAGGAAAAACATTTTTAATCAATTTGTTTTTAACAAAAGTCAGATCCACCGGAAAAATTGCATTAGCTGTCGCGTCATCCCGCGTTGCCGCTACACTTTTAGAAGAAGGCCGAACTACACACTCTACATTCAAGCTTCCGCTGAAAATCGCCACAGATGATAATAACAGCATCTGTAGTGTTTCTAAACAGAGCAATACAGGAAAATTGATGCGTGACTGCTCATTAATAGTCTGGGATGAAGCCACCATGTCAAACAAGACGTCTGTGGAAGCACTGGATAGGACAATGCGAGATTTGTGCAGCAAAAATTCACCTATGGGTGTGTGGTAGTTACACATAATATGTTTGTAATATGTTCATGTGGGTACATATAAATAAATTAGTTATTGAGTAACCCCATCTTTTTGTTTACTTCATGGTGACAGCGGTGAACAAAATTAATAAATAAACAGTACTGAGCTGTGCTAATGGAAAATGGTCGCCCCGTAGAGTATACTTCCATCACTCTTACTGAGACACAAAAACGATACGCACAAATTGAAAAAGAGATGCTGGCGATAGTTTTTGCATTGGAAAGATTTCACCAATATGTTTTTGGAAAGAATGAAAATCGTTAAACGCAGTACCCAAAGATTACAACGCATGATGTTCAGAGTGAAGGGATATAGCTTTGAGGTCGTGTACAAACCTGGTAAATATATGTTCGTTGCTGATACGTTGTCTAGAGCACCACTAGCTGAAATAATGAAAAGTAAAGTAACTGATGAAATAAACAAACAAACATGTTTTTTACTAAATAAAGTAAGATTTAGTGAAGAAAACCCTAATAAAATAAAAGTAGAGATTATGAATGATAAAGAGAGTCAAATATTAATTGAATGTATTAAATATGGTTGGCCTGCAAACAAGAATCAATTAGATGAAAAAGTTCGACCTCATTGGGATTATCGTGAAGGCTTTTAATATGCTGATGGAGTGATATTTAAAGATAATTTAGTATTTATACCCAAAGATGCACAATTCTGTTCTCAGGTGATTTTCGTCAAATCCTACCAGTTGTGAGTCGAGGAACACGTGCTGACGGGATAAATGCTTCCCTAAAACGATCCAACATTTGGCCACACGTCAATAAGTTAGAGCTTAAAACTAACATGGGGGTTTCATTGTCTTCACGTGAGAATAAGCTTTTTTCAGACATGTTGCTAAAAGTTGGCAATGGAGAGTTAGCACAAAGTGATGGAAGAATTAACCTAGAAAACCTTTGTGTTTTGATAGACAACATCCGAGAATTGATCAACAATGTCTATACTGACATTGATAACATAAGTTGTAAGACTATATCGTGGTTTAAAGAAAGAGCAATTGTGTCACCAACTAACGAACAAGTAGGATAAGGTAAATAACTTGATTCTTTGAAAGATTGATGCGCCGACGCAAATATAATACACGGTCGATACTGCTATCGATTTGGAAGAAGCTGTCCATTTTCCTACAGAATTTCTCAATTCTTTGAACCCGTCTGGACTCCCTCCTCATAAAATGGTGTTGAAAGTAGGTTGTCATGTTATTTTATTGAAACCTGAATCCACCTAAACTTTGCAATGGCACGCGTTTACTGGTAAAATCACTAAAAACGTTCATAATAGAGTGCACAATACTCACCGGATGTGGTACCGGTGAAGACGTATTAATTCCCCGAATTCCACTGATATCATCAGATTTACCGCTTCAATTTAAACGCCTACAATTTACGGTAAAGATATCTTTTGCAATGACCATTAATAAATCGCAGGGTCAAACGTTCAACGTTGCGGGCTTAGATTTGAGCGTTGAGTGTTTTTCTCATGGTCAATTATATGTCGGTCTTTCAAGAGTAACTTCTAAACAAAATATGTTTTTATAATCAAATGTCTGCATACAGTGTGTTAACTATATATTTTAATATAAAATTTAATATTATAAGTAGGTTTAATTTTTTTTGAGAATATATAAAAGCACTTATTCTTATTTTTAAATCGACGTCATTGACCTCTAGAAAATATTTCTCAATCAGAGTTACCCATAATGAACTTTCTCAATGTTACACTCTGTATACCTACATAATGTTAAGACCTACTTACTTCTTACTATTCTCCTTATGTATTCTCCTTAATTTTGTTAATATGTTTATCTACTTATTGCTATTTTTAGACATAACATTATAATATTACTCGTATTAATACAATTCCTTTTCTAATAATATGGTTTTCTTCTTCATTGCATGTGACATATTTAGTAATAAGGTTCCACCACTACACAATTGGCATACAATTAAGGGAACACTTGTAGTAAATTAAAGTGCCGACACCTCCGGTTACGCGGTCATTTCTAACTATGTTATAGTTCGCAATCCCTGGGTTGCGCTTACTAGGTTTTAAGAGTGTTTCTTACACGAGAAACATATCTATCTGGCATTCTTTAAGGAAGTTAGCTATGAGATCATGCTGAAGAGCTACATTCCTCGCGTTAAGGAAGGATATGTTATAGTTAAATAGCGTTGATATTTTTCGTATATTCGAACAAAAACAATATTTCAAGGACATTTTATTTATTAATTACAACAACCAATTGAAAGTAAAAATAGATAAATACATATTACCAAAATAAAACATATTTTTTGTGAATGTCAAATGTTTGTCTACCTACGAGTTATGGCCACATAATAGGAGCAGACTCTTGAGTGTTCAGAGCTTCTGGTTCTGCGCTAGCAGTGGCCGTTGCTGAAGCAAATGCGAGCAGGGCCCACACTGTCATCATTGCGTACTTTACCTGAAATTGTAAATACTAAATCTGTAGTTGTTATTGTAAGTATCTTATCTTATTTTATTTCAAAAGCGATGACGTTTCATTGGTAGTTTCGTCAGACAACCTCGTCATTCGATACGCGTTTTAACTCTAAAATAATAAATATCAATATTTCAGTCAAGATCACGACCTAATGGCGACATAGTATGATGGTAAGATATTATCTTATTGCTCGTCTGGCTAGCTAACAATCTCCAGCTGAAAATCTATCGACAGTCGTACTTGCAAGTCAACTCCATGTCCGTGTCTTCCGCGATAACACCACTTAACGTCAGGTGAGATTGCCCATAAATCAACAGCAAAAATGGACCCTTTCCATCTTATTTCACATCCATTATAAAATTAAAAACCTCCAGGTATTCTCATCTAGTTCCCAATAAAATGTCTTATCAAATTAAACAGGTAGGTACCTATAAAATGTGTATATAGTTACTAATTAGATGCATCATAGCCGATCGAGACTTTGTTATAAATATGGCGTGTTTTTTCCAAAGAAGAAAAATATTTATTTTTATTTACTTATCTGATAAGAACAAATTTGCCTTCATTTCTTATGTTTATAAAATAATTATGACAATATAATATGTACATGTAGGTTACTGTATTCAATTTTACATATATAATCTACTTGCTGTGCCCTACGGTTTTACTCGTGTTCATTTTATACGACAAACATCGCCAACGCACCCCGGTGTAGACAAATACTTTATGTATAACTACCGATATTTTTATGAGGAATAAATTAATTTTTCAAATTATAATATAGCCTATGTTACTCGCTGATTCTGTAGCTTTATATTAGGGAAAGAATTTATTAAAAAACTGTTCATTAAATTTTGAGTTTATCCATTACAAATAAAACATCAAATCTTTCCTCTTTACAATATTGGTATAGATAATGCAATTAATAAAATGTTTCACACGATAAAATAATTAAGTAAAATAATATTTCTACTTACAAAGTTCATGTTTGCAGATCTCGTAGAATTGTGAGTGGTCAAATTTAACAAATTTCTCATTATATATAGGTTTCATTTTCAGAAAAAACGAAAGAAACAAAGCAATGTCTTTTTTTATCACATGAAAAACAACATTAATCCTTAAAATAAATACGCAAAGAACCGTGTTACCGTTTATAATTTACACTAGCAGACCCGCGCAACTTCGTCTGTGTCACATAAGATAGAGAGTAGGTCGTAGGCATCTAAAATCGGGTGTCGTGGAAGCTGATGTCATTTAAGTATAAACGCGCATGCACGTTAGTGTTTCCATATTTCCTTCTTACAAATTTTCATCCACTACTTTCTACCCGTAAAGTTTTGTTTTTCTATAAAAAAAACCCCCTATGTCTTTTCCCAAGGTCTAATTTATCTGTATACCAAAATTAAGCAAAACTGGTTCAGCGGTATAGGCGTGAAAACGTAACAGTCAGACAGACAGACAGAGCTACTTTCGCATTTATAATATTAGTATAGATTATTGTAATGCTTGGTTCATGTTAATGGTTTTATTATGATAATATTATTCACATTAATTTTAAAATATTAGGACTCTTCTTTTCTTCCAATTTTTTTGTCAACTTATAATAATATTGTTTCTTTTTCCTGTTAGTTATTATTATTACTATTTTAATTTAATTTGAAATATGCTTGGTGTTGATTAATATATTATGTGTCAATGTACGTAGCTATGGGAAATGCTGTATACTCCTTTATGTAACATACGTGTTGCGGACAGCGAGCAGGGCGAGCGAATAACGATAGTCTAATAGTATAAAATGAACAAGTAAATGAAATAATACGTGTTAGGAATAAGGTTTATAAATACGTGTTAGGAATAGATATAATAATATGAACTGAATATGTGTGAATATGTGTATTTTAAAACGATTAGAATAAGAATATAGCTAGTTGTAAGTTTAAATGTATAAATTTCACTAGTTGTAAGGATGAACCATGCCAGACTCGGAACATCTGGCATGGTGACTCATGGTACTGCCGAGAGCACGCACACAGGGCGTGCGCGCTCATTGGCTGGGCGACGCCCCGCACGGAATCCATCGCACTACCGGTTGCGAGGCAAAGGGCGAGGTTAAATATAGCGGAGAGGGCGGCAGTACTGCGATCAGTTCGAGAAACACCACAACACCAGCAACAGCAAGCAGCGAATCTACAAGCAAACTACAGTCAAGAACGTTATTAAGAAACCACATTGTTACTACGAACTACTGTAACTTTGTAAGAAACAAGAATAAAACAAGCGCTATTAATTTAGCACACATTAAAATATTGTGGACGTCTTTTATTCACAATATTATCTGGTCCTTCGGAAGCCGGATCGGAAGAAAAAAGAACAGAACATTTCGCCGATCTACAACAACGCTTGAAGAAGAAACGACGTGTTATCAAGACATCTGTATCCATAAACGGCGTACCCAGATCAATGGTTGTTACGAGAAGCCAGGGAGACGCAATGGAATCACAAAACAGAAATAACACAGTCCGAGTATTCGAAGAATCGCCGCTATCGCCAGACACACAGAGGGCTGAGGGCACACCTCGACCGGAGGGAACACCCTCTGTACCTGTTACTCGCACTGACGTCAGAACAAGCCACGTTTCCCCGCCACGCTCACACAGATCGACGACGAGTGCGACTATGCGATCACGCCTCGCCGAGCTACAAGCGGAAGAGAAACTAGCCGCAATTCGCCGTGAAGAACTCCGTATGGAGGCGGAATTAATAAAGAAACGCCTCGCCGTGGAGTTAACGTCGATACGGGATGAAGCAGAGGACGTACGTGAGCAAACGAACGAGGAGCCAGATGAACGTATTTACCGAGTGGATGACTGGCTCCGCTCACAGCCCGAAGCTACACGGGGGGAACAATTACCGTGTACCCGTAACGACGCGCGGCAACAAGACGAACGCAGGCCTGAACGACGTGCCCGTTCGCAATCACCGTTGCAATCGAGCAGTGATATTAAACAGCTCGCCGCGATACTAGAAAAGATGACGCATACTCATCCACCGCCACGCCAAGCCGCCGACTTACCTGTATTCACTGGAGCGATCAACGAGTGGCTGCCATTCAAAGCAGCTATGAGGGACTCCACGCAGCTGTATCGTTTCTCGCCGATAGAAAACATAGCGCGCCTACGTAACAGCCTGCGTGGGGACGCCCGCGACGCAGTGGCAGCGCTACTACACACCGCGAACAATCCAGATGGAATCATGCGGACACTGGAACAATGTTTTGGCAGGCCGGAAGTAATTATAGACAAGGCGCTGGATGATATGCGGAAATTACCACGACCGGGAGCTACCGCAAGCGAACTGAACGCGTTCGCAGTAAAATTACAGAACATCGTCTGTGTTTTACTAAATCTCGACAAGCGGAGCTACCTGTACAACCCGATGCTGGCTCGGGAAGTATTAGAAAAACTTAGCCCACACCTGAAGTCCCGGTGGTGCGACTATGCGGAAGAGAACGAGGGAACAACGGATCCAGAGGTTGTTGTATTATCACGCTTCCTAATGCGTGAAGCGAGCCGTGCGTTAAAACACACATATGCGCCCGCCACCGCTTCGACAGCGACCTCTAGACGCGAAGTATTGAAGCCTGCCGCACCGCAAGTCGCCGCCAGAAAGAGACAGAACGTCTTTGCTACGGTGGACACAGAAACCGAACATCTGTGTCCTAGCTGCGATAAGCCCCATCCGTTGTCTCGGTGCCCGCAATACAAGGCACTGAACGTCGAGCAACGGTGGGAGCTAGTGAAGAGCAAAGGCGTCTGTTTCAAATGTATTGACAAACGCCATCATCGTGTGTACTGCAAAGGAAAGCCGTGCGGTATTAACTCCTGTCGTCGTCCGCATCACTCGTCGCTTCACAACGACAGACCAAGCGATAGCGAAGAGCAAACTCAGAACAACGTGACACCGTCAACGAGCGAGACGGTAATGGCTGTCGCAACAACTATAGAACCGAAACAGATTATACTAAAAATCTGTCCGGTGACTATATCGGGCCCCAAAGGAGCGGTGAACACGTACGCTCTGTTGGACGAGGGCTCGACTATATCGCTAATCGACGAGGACTTGGCCAAGGACATCGGAGCGCATGGACCGTCACATCCACTGCAACTACAAGGCGTCAATATGGGCAAAGAGTACACGAATAGCCAAATTGTACAAGCGAAGTTGTACGAACCGGGCGGCAACAAGAAGCACGAGTTCCGAGCTCGAACGATAAAAGGACTCCGACTGCGCGAACAAACAGTGTCTCTAAGCACACTCCAACACGCTCACTTGCGCAATTTGAAAGTGAAGCAGGTGTGCTATGAGAAGGCGAGGCCGCGTATATTGATAGGTACGGACCACTGGGAGATGATCGTATCCAGAGAGCTACGCGTCGGCAAACCGAACCAGCCGGCGGCGTCGAAAACTCAATTGGGTTGGGTGGTGCACAGAACCGCACCACACATGATCATCGGCCACAGCGAAGCCCTGCTACACATATACGCACCTGAACGCAACACTGGCAGCGAGATCCGGAACGAAAGTCTACACGAGCTCGTAGAACGGCACTTCAAAATAGACGCGCTCGGCGTAGCCCGCGAACCGAGAATCAGCGACGCCGACAAGCGCGCGACCCGAATACTCGACGGAACGATCCAACAACGCAGTGAAGGCTACGAAGTAGGTCTACCGTGGCGCCGCGACGACGTAGTACTACCTAATAGCTACAATATGGCGCTACGACGACTTCACTCGATAGAAAAGAAAATGGATCGTTCCACAGAGTTTGCGGTGGCGTATACAAGTCAGATCAAAAACTTGTTTAAGAAGGGCTACGCCGTACGCTGCCAGGGACACGAACAGACTAGCAACATCAGCTGGTTTTTACCTCACTTCGCTGTTGCAGTGTGCGGGTTGCGGGAGGCGATAAATGAGTATAAACACGTGTACGTTTGACAAATGGTTTATTACGACTGACTTACAATTAATACATATCTTACACCACTACACCATCGGGGTGCAAGAAAAAAAAATTGATTACACATAATTTTTTTTTTACTAAACATTATAAAATGTAATTAAAATAAGAAATTAATATTATATTAAATTAGTACAATCTGAAAGAGAAAAATAATCATAAAACACATTTCATTAATAATAACTATTAATAATTTTTAATTTTATATATTATAGAAAAAAAAAAATGTAATGAAATAACATTTAGCGTATATATTAATTAATTTAATTTTACACATTATTTTTAAACGTAAATACAATGCTAAAGTTTCCGTAACATATTGTCATTAATTTTTAAATAATTTTGTTCTATTTTTGTGTACAATTTCAATGTTATTGTTTTTCAAAATTTTTACATTTGGTTCCTGATCTTCGATAACAACGTAAGGACCTTTATACAATGTGTCTAACTTATTCGTAGTTTCGTTTTTTAACAATATTAAATCACCTGTCTCATATACTACTTGGTTTATATTTCTATCATACTTTGACTTTCTTATTTGTTTACTTTTTAACAAATTATTTTTCGCATCTCTATGCGCTACTTGTAAGCGATATTTTAATTCTAAACTATAATTATCTGGGTTATATAAAGGTTGTATACTACTTTTTATTCTATTTGGAATGTCACATGGTTTTCCAAATACTAACTCATATGGAGTGTATTTTGTAGATGAATGTACAGTGTTATTAAAAGAAAAACACCAAAAAAGGTAGCCATTGGCTCCACGTTTCACAATAATTATTACACTGTATTCTTAAAAAAAGAATTTAAATTTTTATGTGTATTTTCAAGTGAACCTATTGATTCATGATGGTAAGCAGTTGAACTTAACTTTTCAATTCCTAAAAATGTACAAACTTCTGTCATTGTAGATGATATAAATTCCGTACCTTTATCTGTAGCTATTGTTTTTGGGATTCCAAATCTTAAAATAAAATTATTTACGAAAGCTCTAGCTACCGTAACCGTTTCTTTGTTTTGTAAAGGGTAAGCCTCTACGAATTTACTTAACTCGCATTGTAGCGTAAGTATATAACTATTACTATCTATATCCTTATCTAAAGGACCAACTAAATCTAAAAAACACTTTTTCGAAAGCATATGAAGCCGTGGTTGTAATTACCATAGGCTCTTTAGTTTTTTTGAATATTTTAGATTTTTGACATTTTTCACACTTGTTTACGAAATCTCTTACATTTTTTTCCATTTCTGGCCAGTAATACTTCCTCTTAATGTTGTTAATCATTCTACGTATTCCAGCGTGACCACTTGTAGGTAGCAAGTGATAATCATTTATAATAAATTTTTTATCATTTTCATTATTAATTCTTTCAATTCCTCTCAAGATACAAATGCGTGGTCCGGACTACATATCTTTACTTTTTATTTCTTCAATTAGATTTTTTATGAATAACGCGTTATTATTCTCTTTTATTATACATATTTCGTTAACGTTAACATTTTTACATAGTTGACTTAATTTTCTCACAAAAACGTCTCGCGTGTATTGTGACTTGAAATCAAGACTAATGTATAATATTTTCTTATTTTGTGAAAATGCAAAACACTCGGTTTCGACATCTATAATATTTTGTTTTCTAATCCTATTCAGCTCCTTTCCTTCTACTAAAACCATTTCTACACCATCACTCGGTTTCTGTAATAATTCCACGATTCTCGGCTGATCAGACCGATAGTCTGTGTCATTATTATCGAAAGAGTTGTCGTCTTTATTTTTCTGGTCTTCTAATTTCTTTCTTTGCGCTCTAGTCATAACACAAATTATTTTGTCATTAATACATTTTAATTCGTCAGAGGTTATTGATATTCTAGACAATGCGTCAGCTACTGTATTGTCTTTTCCTTTAATATAAACTATGTTAAAATCATACTCTTCCAATGTTAACCTAAATTTTAATAATCTACTTGACGGATCCTTCATTCCAAAAAGATATAATAATGGTTTGTGGTCCGTCATTATTGTAAATTTTCTACGATAAAGATATGGCCTAAAATACTTTATTCCCCATACAACTGCAACTAATTCCTTCTGTATAGTTGGATAATTTCTTTCAGCCTTATTTAAAGGTCGACTTGCATAAGCGATTGGTCGCATATCTTTGTTACAAAGTACTACTCCAACACTAATTCCAGAAGCATCAGTTTGTAAAATAAACTCGTTGTCATTTGAAAAATCTGGGTATTGTAAAACAGGGGGCGACATTAACGCATTTTTCAAAATTTGAAATGATCTTTCACATCGACTACACCAAATAAAAGGTATATTTTTACGACATAAATTATTTAGTGGAATAGTTATTTCTGCAAAATTATTTATAAATTTTCTGTAATAATTACAAAATGCAACAAAACGTTTTACTTCGTCTGTATTTTTTGGTGTGGGATAATTTTCAATAATTTTAATTTTATTTTTATCCGGCAAAATTCCTTCTGCGGATACTGTGTGACCTAAATATAATAACTCCTTTTTCAGAAAATTACATTTGTTTGGATTTAATTTTAAATTAACTTTTCGAAGTCTCTCAAAGACATCTATTAGGTTTTTATTATGTAGTTCCCAATTTCTTCCAAAGATCACCAGATCATCTAAATATATGAAACACTTCTCATATGTAAGTCCCGCCATTGCAATATTCATTGCTCTTGAAAAAGAACTTGGGCTTGTTTTAAGACCCATAGGCATACGTTTCATTTGATACTGCCCGGTATTAGTCGTGAATGCAGTAAGCTTCCTTGACTCGGGATTCAAGGTCACTTGGTAATAAGATTGGCTAAGATCTAAATGAGTAAAATAAACAGCACCAGAAAGTGATTCTAAAATATCAGTTATGTTGGGAAGTGGAAATTTATCATCTTTTATTATTTCGTTTAATTTTCGGTAATCTACTACTAATCTCCATTTTTTATTATTGTCATCAGATTTTTTCGGTACTAGTAAAACAGGACTAGACCACTCACTTTGAGCTGTCTCTATAATATCATCCTTTAACATTTGTTTAATTTGTTTATCTATTTCGGGTTTTTGGCTGTTTGGTAATCTATAAGGTTTTGTATAAACAGGACTAACATTTGGTTTTAAATAAATATTATGTTCATATATTTCAGTAGTTGTAAGCTTGTCTCCCGGTAAACAAAATATATCATTGTATTTAGAACAAATAGCTTCTATTGTTTCACGTTCCGTAGAGTGTAAGTGATCCAACTTCAGTAACGATAACAAAGTATTAGTTCGCTCTGCGTTAGCCTTTTGTTTATCAAATTGACATATGTGATATTCGTCTAGTGAATGCAACTCCGGTTGAAACGTAGGTATAGTGACTGCTTCGTTCTTAGTATTTAGTATTCTAATTGGAATAACGTTATTTACTGGTTTTACTATTAAAGCGGCTAAATATAAATCCTCTTGTAACTGCTGTGATAAAACAACACAATCATTTTTTAATTTATTATTTTTTAATTGTATGTAATGAATGGATTCACTTCTTGCAGGAATAGTTAAATAATTATATGAAATAGTAGGTGACGTATAAAGTGGTATAGTAATTTTCCCATCATTTTCTAGAATTAATATATCATTTTCTAAATCAATATGTGAATTAAATTCCGATAAGAAATCCAATCCAATAATTCCATCCGATTTACACGGTAAATTATCGAATAAATAAAACTTGTGCTTAAAACAGTTACCACTCTTAGTACGTAATGTAATATAAACATAACCTTCTGAATAAGTTTTACCACCTATACCGTTTATTACAATGTTATCTTTGTACAACGGAACTTGCTCCGATAAGGCCTTCTTAGTAATAGCTGAAATGGACGCGCCGGTGTCAAGTAACCATGAACACTGGGAGTTGTTTATGTTAAGATAAATATACCTGACATTTTTGTTACAAGTTAAAATATTATAAGATTTATAATCGAAAAAACTGATTTTCATTTTCGGTTTTTAAATTATCGCTTAATTGGGCTGAAAACATTTTTCGTTGGTCATTTTTAATACGAGATACGCCTCTACCTCTTTGAAATTTAGAAGAATTATAGTTATTAAAACTGTTACCTCTTGTACGTGGGTATGCACCATGGTGGTGACCGTTAAATTGTTTTTGGTCAAAATTTTTAAAATTTTTACCTGTAGAGTAACTTCCACGGTAACGACCTTGATTATAATAATTATTTCGGCCTCCTCTACCTCGATTATTATAAAATACATTATTTGACCTACCTCTTGCCGTGAAGATGTTGTTCGTCATTAAAGGTTGCATCAGCTCTTCGTCTTCAGCTGCACGAATTGCATCCTTAAGGTCTGAGTAATTTCTTGCTGAAATTATAGTGCTTATACGTTTATTTTTTAAACCATCCGAGAATTTTTTAATTGCCATTTTTTCATTAATAGGTCTAAGTATGTCACTTGCCATTTCATTACCATCAGCTTGCGCTATTGTGAGTTCCATGAATAGTTCGGATAATTTATTCCCGTATTGATTTATAGGCATGTTGTTTTGGGATAAATTATTTAATTGACACAGTATAGAATTAGGAGATTTTTTCGCAACTAAATAGGTTTTTATGTCTTTTACGAGGCTATCTACGTCTTTATACTCATTTTTTAATTTTAACTTTGCAATTTTGGTAAGTCTAGTTTTTAAAACGAAATTAATTAATAATATTTTCTGATCATTATCTTTGAGACAACTGTTATACAGTTCTACAGTATTTATTATTTTTTCTGTTGTTTCTTCTGATCCATCCATATTGGGAATTAAGGACGTAGCGGTTTTTAAGTCAAACTTCTCCATCGTTGAAAAAATATTACTTACCTCACTATCCAGATTATATGATAAGATTTTACTGTAAGTTAATTCTAATTTCTCACTTAACACTTCGTAAATATAATCGGCTAGTTCTAAGATACTTTTACGCTCAGAATAAATTTTAATAATAGTCTTATAAGAAGCATATAGCTCTTTAGCCTTTATTATTTTTTCATTAACATTACTTTTATATTGTAATCTTTTACATGGGCCTAATTTCCTTAAGCTAACTTGTATATCTAATAATTCACTTAAAATTATTTCTAAATCCTTTTCCATAAAATTTTAACTAAAACATACTCACATTACAATAATACTTACATAATATATGTATCGTACTTAACTAATTCGTTTATGTCCAATAAAACTTCTATAGTATAATAACGGATGACGCAACACAGGGATGTTCACTAATCACTTAATTATTACGCAAAATTACTTGTAGTGCGTAATTTTACACATTTTCATTTTCTTCCTCTCGTTCTCGCCTTCCCGACAATCGCAAACGCATCCTTCTAATAAATTCAGACTGAACCCGTTTTTCTATCCATTTTTTCTGCTTCTTCTTCATGAGTTTCAGTAATGCAATGATGATTCCAAGGACAAAAATAGCCATGATCGACGCTAGTAAAATATTGTTTATTTTCACGTGGGATTCTGTTGAAGTATTACTTCCTTCCGAAGCATTTTGTGCAATAATAACCTCCTTGTCCTCAGTCTTGGAATGAGATTTACCCATCGTTGAAAAGTTGCACGTAGTTTTTATGGTAGTCAAAACTTCATTGTTTCAAAGTCTTTATAACTTTTATATATTAAAAGTCCAACTTGTGAGCACAAAGGCACACAGGAATCTGCTGAGTCCGCTCGCAGCTCGAAACCCGACCGCGAAGCGGCGCTTGCGCTGGCAGGGTCGCCATGCAGTGTGCGGGTTGCGGGAGGCGATAAATGAGTATAAACACGTGTACGTTTGACAAATGGTTTATTACGACTGACTTACAATTAATACATATCTTACACCACTACACTGTATTCAACCCGAACAAACCCGGCAAGCTACGAGTAGTATTCGATGCCGCGGCACGCAGTGGAACTACGAGTTTAAACGACGAGTTATTAGAGGGACCGGACCTGCTACGATCGCTGCAGGGGATTTTATTCCGGTTCAGAGAGAAGCCCGTCGCCGTCACTGCTGATATAGAGGAAATGTTTCTGAGAATACGAATACGCGAAGCGGACCAGCCGGCACAACAATTTCTGTGGCGAGGCAACGACCGGAACAAGCCGCCACAGAAATATAAAATGAGATCGTTGATATTCGGCGCAGCAAGCTCATCGTTCATAGCACACAGTGTACGCGACCGCAACGCTGAAAAGCATGCACGAACGCATCCAGACGCGTTCAAGGCAATAACGC
The DNA here is from genome assembly GCA_033032175.1 of Saturnia japonica. Classification (NCBI taxonomy): domain Eukaryota; kingdom Metazoa; phylum Arthropoda; class Insecta; order Lepidoptera; family Saturniidae; genus Saturnia; species Saturnia japonica. The sequence goes on along the minus strand of CM065334.1, from coordinate 679,448 downwards.
AGAGCCACTACATGGACGATCTGGTGGATAGCTACGACGATGAAGAAACAGCTATCAACACTATAAGGGAAATACAAGAAGTCCACGCAGTAGCCGGCTTTACGTTACGCGGATGGAGCAGCAACCGAGCGAGCGTACTCAGTGGAACACCGGACGAGCTACGCGCACGATCGCCCGCACAACTTGGCGGGCATGAACAAGAAAAGATCCTGGGCCTATACTGGAATGCAGCTACGGATGAACTAGGGTTTAACACGTCCATGCATCGGGTACCAGCCGATGTACGCGCACGCAAGCGGGCACCTACAAAGCGAGAAGCTCTGAGTGCGGTTATGTCAATCTATGACCCACTCGGCTTACTCAGCCACTACACGATACGCGCGAAAATAATCCTGCAGAACCTGTGGCGCTTACAGATCGGCTGGGACGACGAGATACCCGAAGAGGACGCAAGTTCATTCGACGACTGGCTACAACAGTTAGAACATGTAGCAAACCTGCGCTTGCCGCGATACTACAATTTGGCATCGACGGGGATAACAGAATTGCATATACTGTGCGACGCGAGTGAACAAGCATATGCGACGACGGCGTATTGGCGAACGATATACGGTGACGGCTACATCGACGTAGCACTTGTAGCTGCAAAATCTAAAGTAGCCCCGAGACGCGTACAAACAATACCGCGTCTCGAATTACAAGCCGCCGTCATCGGAGCACGCCTGAGCGACACTATACGTCGTGAACATCGCATAAATATCGTCCGCACAGTATACTGGACCGATTCAACAACTGTCATGCACTGGATACGGAACGACAAGCGCAGATATACACCCTATGTCTCGCACCGCCTAAGTGAAATAGCTGAGCTCACCGAAGCAGAACAATGGAGATGGCTACCGACGTATTGTAACGTAGCCGACGACGCGACACGAACATCGAGCGCAGCGATTACTGCAGACGAACGGTGGTTCACGGGACCGAGCTTCCTGAGGTGCAAAGAGAAGGAGTGGCCCGCAGAACCATTGGGGCCACAAGAAAACTCTGAGGAAGCTACCGTGAACCATACAGTCGAGCAATCGCAGCCCGACGTATTACCGGACGCGACGCGGTTCTCAACTTATGAACGACTAGTGAGAACGGTCGCTACAATGTTCGCGTTCGCAGACATATGTCGACGCCAGGCGTCGCGTGTCGAAAAGCGGCACCTAGAACGCGCGGAGAGTATGTTACTGTAAATAAAAAGACTTGGTTGACACCATATTCGTTTTATTCTCTTTCCCTCTTACACTAATTACAATATATATAAACTATCTCACTTACACACTTCCTGTCATTCTCTTCATTCGTTTACTCTTTCATACTTGCAAAACTTAAATAAACTATCCTTTTCTTAAATAAATACGTTCCATTTCTTTGTACCTTACAGTTACTACGGCAAGCACAACGGGAAAGCTTCGGTGAAGACATCAACAAGTTAAAGCGAGGGAAAACGATACCACGATCAAGTCGTCTCTATAAACTAGATCCAGAGCTTGATGACGACGGTACGCTGCATATGCGTGGACGGATCGGAGCCGCGAACGTGCCGACAAGTGTGAAACGTCCAGTCATACTGGATGGGAAACACACTATCGTCAGAAAACTTATCGCCAAGCAACATCGCGCCGCGGCACACGGAAACCGCGAGCGCGTAATAAACGACCTGCGACAGCGATACTGGATTTTGAAACTACGACCCGCAGTGCGTAGCGTGGAGCGGGAATGTGCGATGTGCCGGGTACGCAAAGCCGTGCCTCGCGCGCCGGCGACCGGAGACTTACCGGCCGCGCGCCTTGACCCGTTTCATCGACCGTTTACGAACTGCGGGGTGGATTACTGCGGACCGATGCAAGTAACTATAGGACGGCGAAGAGAAAAGAGGTGGATCGCCTTGTTCACTTGTCTAACGACAAGGGCGATTCACCTAGAGATCGTGGGATCGCTGTCTACCGACTCGGCGATAATGGCACTACGACGGATGGCAGCGAGAAGAGGTTGGCCCGCACTGATGTACAGCGATAACGCGACCAACTTCCGTGGGGCGGACACCGAGCTACGCGCCGCCTACGCCGAATGGGCACCTGCGCTACGGGGGGAGGGGCTACGGCACAGCGTCGAGTGGCGCTACATCCCGCCCGGCGCGCCTAACCAGGGAGGTGCATGGGAGCGGCTGGTGCGGTCGGTAAAAACCGCGCTCGCCGCCACTTTGAACGAGCGTGCGCCTAAAGAAGAGGTGCTCCAAACCGTGCTCGCGGAGGCCGAGCATTCGATTAACGCGCGGCCTCTAACGCACGTGAGCGTCGACCCGCGGGACCCAGAGGCGATCACTCCCAACCATTTTCTGCTTGGGAGTTCGACGGGTATGCCTACGACGGGGACCTGCGACACGGCGGACCGGCGTACCTGGCGAGCAACCCAGGCGCTCGCCGATCATTTCTGGCGGCGCTGGGTTAAGGAGTACCTCCCTACACTGGTGCCACGCGGGAACTCAGCCGACAGCACGCGCCCTCTGAACGTCGGGGACTTGGTCGTGGTTGTCGACTCCGCCTTGCCGCGCAACACCTGGCCGCGCGGAATCGTCACGAGAACCTACACCGGACCAGATGGAGGAGTGCGGAGCGCCGACGTGAAGACGAGGAGCGGTGTGTTCCGGCGCCCGACGACGAAGCTCGCCGTCCTGAGAGGAGAGTGAGGCTGCGCAGGCTACGCCGGGGGGAGAACTGTTGCGGACAGCGAGCAGGGCGAGCGAATAACGATAGTCTAATAGTATAAAATGAACAAGTAAATGAAATAATACGTGTTAGGAATAAGGTTTATAAATACGTGTTAGGAATAGATATAATAATATGAACTGAATATGTGTGAATATGTGTATTTTAAAACGATTAGAATAAGAATATAGCTAGTTGTAAGTTTAAATGTATAAATTTCACTAGTTGTAAGGATGAACCATGCCAGACTCGGAACATCTGGCATGGTGACTCATGGTACTGCCGAGAGCGCGCACACAGGGCGTGCGCGCTCATTGGCTGGGCGACGCCCCGCACGGAATCCATCGCACTACCGGTTGCGAGGCAAAGGGCGAGGTTAAATATAGCGGAGAGGGCGGCAGTACTGCCTCGGTGTGAAGCCCTTGGGTCAGGCAGCCGCCCGCGCGATACAAAGTGACACTATACGTGCAACACTTAGTTACCCACACACAACATTACACACGTATGAACACACACACGTGCACACCACACAGGTACATAGGTTCTGTAAGGGACCTTTTTTTTTCTTTTTTTGCGCTAGTTAGACTATTGCGCTAGTTAGTGTAGAAAAACCATTCCGATTATTAAATACACATACGCATGGTCCACTCCTTCCTCCCAGCCAGGAGGAGGGGAACGTGCATATGAGTATATATTAGTTAGCTCGAATTCTCATAAGATTAGGGAATTAGTTAGATCGCGACTTTTTCGCATTCGCGACGACCGCCCGAGCCGAGGTTCGGCCACTCTGGCACCCTCGTGCGGGTCGTCACAAACTTTCGCGGCTGAGTGCCCTAAGCGCTCGCCCCCAAGTCCGGTGAAGCTGTAAAAGCCGCAGCGGCTCTGTTTGACGATAGGGCCCCTAAGGCTAACAGTGTAGTCAGTTCTAAAAAAAAAAAAAAAAAAAAAAAAAAAAAAAAAAAAAAAAAAAAAAAAAAAAAAAAAGCAGTACTGCGATCAGTTCGAGAAACACCACAACACCAGCAACAGCAAGCAGCGAATCTACAAGCAAACTACAGTCAAGAACGTTATTAAGAAACCACATTGTTACTACGAACTACTGTAACTTTGTAAGAAACAAGAATAAAACAAGCGCTATTAATTTAGCACACATTCAAATATTGTGGACGTCTTTTATTCACAATAATACGCATCAGGTAAACTATATGACATAATTATATTAATAATGTATAATGTGTAATGTTGCTGAAGTGTCTATTAAAATAAATAAAACAAAAATGTTTTGAAAAGTATTTGTAATTAGGTACCTAATTAACAAATCCTGCCACATGAGTCGTTTATAATTTTAGCTTTCTGCCTATGTAGGTAATTTCGGGAAAATCAAGTGTGATAATTACACTTCTAATTCAGAGCCAAAGTTACTGCACCTGCAAATAAACAGATTGGACACTCTGACGCTTTTGTGACTTTGGGCCTGTACTGAAGACGAACTCTTTTTGTAAGTAATCAACTTTTAAAGACTGAAAGAAAGTGAAAGTATAGAACTCTCGGTTTTTCCAACTTACATACATACTAAAATAATCAGTTCAATTTATATTTACGTAGCTATTTTATTCTGGCACACCAAAGCAACTGCGTTTCGCTCAATGGACGTGCAATACAGTCCAAGAATCTCTGTATGGTAGTTATCATTATGCCTGCCTACAACTATATACCACTATATATTAACTGGTGGTACTGAAGCTAGTAGTACATAATACCTCAATGCGATATATAGTAATTTTCACCATGTGTACTGTGGTCGTGATGCATTCGGAATCGAGAGGATCTTACCACTTCGCTAATGGTTTTTCCTTATATGTTATCCAACACGGTATACAGTACACAAGTGAGGCTCCATTCTTACTTGATACCAACTTCAAAACTCGCTGTGCCCGCGGCTACGCTTACATGGACTACATAATGCCGTCGATCAGGCACACGCCACACGTGCTACCCCCGCTCCCAGTTATTTAAAAAAATAATATACTCATTGTGGGTGATCCTTAGAAGATAGATATATATGCTCTTGGTGACTTTTTATATGTACATATTTTTAATACCTACAATTATATAGTACATTAATTTTATTTTAATTTTGGTATTTAATATTTCAACCTATAGTACAGTATGTATAGTTATGTAAATCAGTTATTTTAGTTTGTATCTATGGAAGCACCTAGGTATTCAACAACTTTGTTATAATTTGTTATTAAACCAATTACTTGTAGAAGAACTATTGCAAAGGGAGAATCCTCCGACCAGACGGGTGTTATGTCCGGCGGGCAGCTACCCAACGGTTGTAGTCGGGTTCTTATATATATACTCAATTGAAGAGTTAATTTCTATTGCGCGATGTAGGATGCGTCGTATGTGGCTCGATAGATGTCGCTGTGTGTCGCTATGTAGATGTCGCTACATCACTCACCTCCGAGACCGGAGGTTGATAGCAGGTTGAGTCGTCCATACATCATCTAGTGATGCTTGCCGGGCCAGTGGGATATTCCAGTGAGTCGGAACCATATGCCGCATAGTTCACGGTGAGTCGGAACTGTCTGCGGTGATGCCCTAGTGAGTCGAGGTGATGCCCCAGTGAGTCAGGGTGATGCTGCAAGAATGCTCCAGTGAGTCGGAGTGTTGCAGTGCTGCGTAGTGACTGGCTGCTGCGTCGACCAGGAGAGAAGTGCGTATCTGCTTGCTGACCGGCCGAAGTGCAGTGTGCTGTGCCAAGGTCACTGAGAAGGCTGTGGGTGATGACCAGGAATGCGCGTGTCCGCTGCATGCTGGTGGTCAGAACACCCCGTAGTAGCCGTGGATGCTGGCTGGCTGTATGACTCGCTGCTCGAAAGCTTGTGGAAGTGATGATGACATCACGATGTAGCTGGCGAAGAAGTTTGCGCTGACGTTCATGCTCGGGGTCACCAGTGTGGAAGAACTATTGCAAAGGGAGGATCCTCTGACCAGACGGGTGTTATGTCTGGCGGGCAGCTGCCCAAAGGTTGTTTTTTTTTTTTTTTTTTTTTCGAACTGACTACACTGTTAGCCTGAGGGGCCCTAAAGCCGCTGCGGCTTTTACAGCTTCACCGGACTTGGGCAAAGGTTGTAGTCGGGTTCTTGTATATATACTCAATTGAAGAGTTCATTTCTATTGCGCGATGTAGGATGCGTCGTATGTGTCTCGATAGATGTCGCTGTGTGTCGCTATGTAGATGTCGCTACATACTTATCAACATTTATAGTGACCGTATCAATATTAGATTAGAAGATTGTTAAATAAGAAAGTCGATGCATATAGGAAACAAATTGGAAAAGTGAAAAAGCTCGAGAAATGAGTACCGTATGAATTGTCTGATGCACACCAACAAACACGTATTGAGTGCTGCGTTACATTACTCAACCGTCACAATAAAGATGGAATTTTGAACCATATTGTTACTTGTTAAAAAAAAATGGATTCTTTATGATAATCGGAAACACTCATCGCAGTGGTTGAACCCAGGAGCATCGGGCAAAGCCGATAGAAATCGGTTGCGCGTGCCGCGGCGTTTTTTCCGTCATCAACGCTCCCATGTCTGCAGGGGGCACAAAGCAGCATTCGCTCGCCGCTTGGAACTCTGACGAGGACTCTCTGATGCCGACCAGGATGTGGCCGACTAGGGAATCGATCGCTAAGTCGGCATCTGCGACTGACTGCAGTACGTCAGGGATCCTATCTAGACTGTCCGAGGACGGCCTGTTCGCGTGGTAGTGTTTGAGTTTCGCGTAGTCGACCCCCTGGACAGTAGGAGGACAGTGATTGGAGGGGGGTCCTATTTGGTGGATGACCGGGTGGTGATCGGAGTCGAGTTTATGTACGACTTCTATAAGTTATAACCGAAACTCGATACCTCTGCGGAGGGCCTAATCGAGCACTGTCAGACGACAGTTATCTTGAGAGTGGATAGGTTCTGAGGGAACTATGATGTAAACGTTCATCACATTGCATAACTGATCGAGTATCTTCCCGTTAGAGGAATCGCTCGAAATGTTAAAGTTAATGTGACCACTGTCGAGATCACCTGCTATGATTACGGAAGGACCAAGGGAAAAGAGTGCCTCCATATCGGACCGTAAGAGTCTTTTAGACGGCTGTAGGTACGCGGATACGATTGTGATTGACGGACGGTCAGTCATATCTATTCTACATATAGAAACTTCCATATTGTTAAGTTTGGGATGGTCAATTGTCATACAATAAAGGGAACGCTTGTAGACGCTGCAATGATTACCAATTGATATGGAGTTTAAGTAATTTTACTCCACATGATAATAAACAGGAAAATAAATGAAATATTGCTGATATTGTCGTATATTAGAACAAAAACAATATTTCAAGGACATTTTATTTATTTATAAAACAACCAACTTCTTCTTTGTGAATATTAAATGTTTCAACTAACGACCAACTGTTGGCCAACTCTGAGGAGCAGTCTCTTGAGTGTTCAGAGCTTCTGGTTCTGCGCTAGCAGTGGCCGTTGCTGAAGCAAATGCGAGCAGGGCCCACACTGTCATCATTGCGTACTTTACCTGAAATGAAAAATACTAAATATGTAGTTCATATTATTAAGTATCCTATTTTAATTTGAAAGCGATGCTGGCTTGTGGATAGTGACGTCAGACAACCTCGTCATTCGATGCGTTTTTTTAACTCTAAAATAGTAAATATCAAGATTTCAGTGAAGATCACGGCCCAATTGCGACATAGTATGATGGAAACATATTATCTTATGACTCGTCTGGCTAGCTAACAATCTCCAGCTGAAAATCTATCGACAGTCGTACTTGCAAGCCAACTCCATGTCTGTGTCTTCCGCGATATCGTCACTTAACGTCAGGTGAGTTTGCCCATAAATCGACAGCAAAAAGGGACATTTTTTATGTTATTTCATATCCATTGTAGTAAGAAACAACCTACAGGTATTCTCATCTAGTTCCTAATAATAAGTCTTACCAAACAAATTAGGTATCTATAAAATGTGTAGGTATATAGTGTGTAACCAATTAGTAGATACATTATAGCCGACCGAGACTTTGTTATAAATATGGAGTATTTTTTCCAAAGAAAAAAAAATATTGATTTTCTTCTATTCTTATGTTTATGAAATAATTATGTCAACATACATTTTACATGTAGGTTCCGTATTCAATTTTAAATATAATCTACTTGCTGTGCCCCACGGTTTCACTCGTGTTAATTTTATACATCGCCAACGCACCCGTGTAGGCAAATACTTTGTGTAAAACTATCGAAATTTTTATGAGGAATAAATTTATTTTACATATTATAATATAGCCTATGGTACTCGCTGATACTGTAGCTTTATATTGGGGAAAGAATTTTTAAAAATGGTTTAGTAGTTTTTTGGGTTTATCCATTACAAACAAAAAATCAAATCTTTCCCCTTTATAATATTGGTATAGATAATCCAATTAACAAAATGTTTCACAAAATAAAACGATTAAGTAAAATAATTTTTCTACTTACAAAGTTCATGTTTGCAGATCTCGTGGAATTGTGACTAAAATATGTCAAATTTCTCATTATATATACGTTTCATTTTCAGAAAAAACTAAAGAAACAAATCAACTTATTTTATTATCATATGAAAAACGTCATTATTCTTAAAAATAAATACGCAACGGGCCGTGCTACCGTTTATAATAAAATTATTGTAATGCTTGGTTCATGTTAATAATTTTATTAAGATAATATTATTCGTATTAATTTTAAAATATTAGGATTTTTTTCTTCCAATTTTGTTGTCAACTTATAATAATATTTTTTACCATTGTCACTCGAAAAAGGGCATTTTAGTCATCGATAACAGTGGATAAAACACTCTTTTACTCACAAGAGAATAAAAACATTTTCAATTTAGAACAAGCACGAATTGTATAAAAAATTGCACTTATACGTGATAGAAGTGAAACTTTTTGAAATAAAAATCATTAATGAGTTTCTTACTATGTATAATATAGTGGTCGCGATCTTTATCATCTTTATCTTAACTTTTTTTTGTTTAATTTTTAATGTTCAATAGAATGTTAATTTTCTTTGTCAAAACGGTGTGCCCGTACATCCAAGGCAATAAATGTATATTCTTTCTTTCTTTCTTTATCTCTTTCTTTCTTCCCTTCTTTCCCTTTTTCTCTTTTTATATTCCGTTTCATTACCGCATTTACACTGACTAATGTCTAAGCGTGACAAAGCCAAAAGTATCACCGCCCAACAAGTTTCCTCGCAGTCAATTGTAAAAAAATAGAACTTAACTCATGAAAAAATAAATCTCGGTCTTTGTATCCCTCGAATTAAATTCCCCTTTTTTCACTTGTTGTGTAATCTAGTATTGTCTTGTTCCTGTTAGTTATTATAATAACTATTTTAATTTAATTTTAAATATGCTTTGTGTTGATTCATATATTTTTATGTTTCAATGTACGTAGCTATGGGAAATGCTGTATACTCCTTTAAGTAACATACGCATCGGGTAAACTACATAAACATAAATATAATAACTAGCAATCGCCCAATGGTCGCAATTCGATCAGCGACTTTTTGATCATAGACTATTTTCTGTTTGACATTTGCAGTATGAACCTAAACAATGAATATTATATCACTTGCTGTCACTTTTCGTTCAGTGACAATGTCAATATTTTGGGGTCTAAGTTCAAAGGCACTTGTCGGGTTAGGATTCACAGTATTAATTTATTTTATCAGATACATATTGTAGATAAATTTTAGCTTTCTGCACTCCTTCACCATATAAACTTTAACCATGCCAAATCGCATAATCTTCCGTGCATGCTATACGCTTAAAAAGGAATACAACGTTTTTGTTTCACGAATTAATATATAGATACTGTAATGTTGTTGGAGTATCCATTAAAACAAATAAAATAAAATGTTTTCTAAAATATTTATAATCAGGTAATTAACAAATCCTGCCACAGGAGTCGTTTATAATTTTAGCTTTCTGCCTATGTAGGTTATTTCGGGAAAATCAATTATGATAATTACACTTCTAATTCGGAGCCAAAGTTACTGCACCTGCAAATAAACAGATTGGACACTCTGACGCTTTTGTGACTTTGGGCCTGTACTGAAGACGAACTCTTTTTGTAAGTAATCAACTTTTAAAGACTGAAAGTATAGAACTCTCGTCTATTACAACTTACATACATTTTTAAATAAATAGTTCAATTAATATTTAACAAGTTACTTTATTCTGGTTCACCATCCCCATGTCCAGTGAAGCTGTAAAAGCCGCAGCGGCTACAGGGCCTATATGGCTAACAGGTATAGTCAGTTATAAAAAAAAAAATTGGTTCACCAAAGCAACTGTGTTTCGCCCAATGGAAGTGCAATACAGTCCAAGAATCTCTGTGTAGTAGTTATAATTATGCCTACCTACAACTATATACTACCTACTGCCTATAACTGGTAGTACTGAAGCTAGTAAGTAGTACATAATACCTCAATGCGATTTAAAGTAATTTTCACCATGTTTACGGCGCTCGTGATGCATTCGCAATTGAGAGGATCTTCACACTTCGTTAATGGTTTTTCCTTATATGATATCCAACACGGTATACAGTACACAAGTGAGGCTCATTCGGACCTTTCCATTCTTACTTGATACCAACTTCAATTTATTTTTCAATAAAATACTAGAAAAACTTGATATTATGTTAATGATAATTTATTGTTCCTTTTGTAAAATATATGTATGTATAAACTCACCTTTTGATTTTAAAAATACGAAGAAACAGTCGCAGCTAATGTACAGGATTCAATTCGCTGCAATCAATACACATGAACCTATCTACCAGTTAAAATCTCGTTAAAATCGGTCTAACCGTTTCGGAGATTATCCGAAACAAACAAACTGGCAAAACTTTAAAAAATATTTTTTTGTTATAGATACTGTATACACTTTTCTATGTATTTAATAAAAAACTGTTGTTTTGATAATACAAACAGATACTTCAATTTTATTAATTGTATAAACATATGAATCTCTTAATTAAGTGAACTTAATACGTACCTATAGGATATATCTGAATATAATTAATCTAAAATGACCAAATTACAAGGTGACACGGCTACAGATATTTTTTTTATTGGGTATAGGTTTTTTGATAGTAAAAAGTTTACTGTTGTGAAATCTGATCTGGTTTCTAATTTATAATTTAAAAATTTCAAAAGTTATTCCTAGTCACGTATAGCTTCTTTCTTTTCCACGTAAATGAATACAGAATCACTTCGGCGGCCCCCTGAAGTCGTGAACCCGGGGCACGTGTCCCTTGTGCCCTTATTGTAAAGACAGAACTGCGTATACAAATAGCGCTATTGCTTAATTTATTAAAGGTAATTTATTGTTAATTATATGAATATTATTCATAATATTAACCAAGCGTTGCAAATTATATTTGTGACTTTCTGTGACGAATCTCTCATGCGGATTATCAAGTCATTTATTTTTTTAAACAATGTTTGAATAATCCAAATTCAAACGAATAAATAATTCATTATTTAATTTTACTCAATTTATCAATATTTATAATTAGACACAAATGCATAAATTCATTATACTAATCATCAGTACTTTCACTAGAAGATGACCCAATACTTTTGTCATTAAAACAAAGCCAAGGATGTATAGGAGGGGTATTTGCTACCTCATACCTATCGTGATCTATAATTTTAATTACTCTGTATGGCCTTGAATATATAGGTAATATAACTCCATATCTATTCTTATGTTCTTCTTGCATCTTTTTCGTATGTTCATCTACTTCATCTCTAATCTTTCGTAATCTATCATAGTCATTGCTTCCTTCATTTTTGTCAATAGTGTTTTCAACTATACCATCATCTAGTTCTGAAATTAGGCTACTTTCATTGATCCCTGTAAGCCTTAACCCAAACAAATTTCAGAAGGGGTTTTACCCGTACCTTTGTTAATAGTATTGTTTAATCCCCATTGCACTTGTAATAGCCGGTCATTCCAAAGTCTGTCGTCTTTTCCATAATTTTGTGAAGCTAAGGAATCCAAAATCGTTCTTCAAATTCTTTAAATGATGAACACTTAATTCATTTAGAAAACTTTTGAATTTTGAACTTGTACATGACGTACCTCTATCGTTAATTAATCGTTTTGATAAACGAAATGTCCCAAAATAATCACTAAGAACTGCGTTGATGGAAGCGGGCTTCGTATTTTTAACCGCTTTTAAAACAAATTTTTTGAACAACTCAATTACCAAAATGTAACAGTTAATAAACTTTTGCATGCGAGGAAACCAATAATGTTGTCTTATTCTATCTAATGTCTTATCAAACGCGAAATGGCCCATTTCATCGTGGTTTTTCTGTAGTATCTGCCACCTACAGCCCTTCGGCACCACCCATCTTAATCCATCTTTAGTTATCTTATATACCCTCTCGCGCCTAAGAACAAAATTCTTGCGTGTCTCTAACAAGTCATCAAATTCTTTATCAGAAAGAATTTTCTTAGAGGATTCCTCTAACTGTACTGTCGTTAACCATACATTTGTTGTTTCATAATGTCGAAAGTGTCAATAGCCTGATTTATCCCTGAATCTTCCATCTCTTGGTATCATATCTCGTTTTTAACAACGTCGCTTTAAGTGAGTTGCATTTTGTTATGTCTACTGTAATAAGCTACCAGCTTAAAAAAAAAAAAAACGAGGTTAAACAATATTTATACGGGCCTCTTACAAGTGCATTTTTCAATTTATTAAACGATTCTTCTTGAGCATGTGACCAAATCCAAGCACAGTCCTTTAGTAATTCAAGGGGACGAGCTAATTCGCCGTAACCCTGATAAAACGTCGGAAAAAAAAGTAGCTAGGCCGATAAATTGTCGAACATAACCTATCGATACCTTCTTCAAACGACCTACTTAGTCCTAACTGAATATTCATTTCTGCAACCGTTGTATGATGTAGTTCAAACGAGTAATTCGCAAAACAAACGAAAGCAACATTCGATTATCAGTAATCAACCAAATCTTTATCATATTTAAATACAACGTAAATTTTAGCATTGCCAATTCTTTTAACACCCTGTCAACTGTACATTAACTGTACATCTGTATTAACTTTTATACGCTTGATAAATTTGTCAGTACCATTATCTGATCATAATGTTTTAACTTCGGTTTTATCTGACCAGATTTTTTTTACATCCTGCTACCACATGACCTGCTTCATGACAGTTAAAACATTACACGACTCCTACCAAAATCATATCAGTTGAAGAACATAATGGTTTCATAATAAATTTTATCCATCCTCAAAACCCAATGCTTCTTTTCCTTACCGAACAGATCTATCATCTATTTCACCCCACACCGATTCAAGTATTCAAGATTATTACTTTTTCATAATAGTATTCTTCTAAATCATCCCTAAACTTTACCCTTTTCGTTAAAATTTCTGTAAGTATGTGACCGTAATTTTCATATCACGGAAAAGCAGCTTTAAGTTTTTAATCGATTTAACCTAAGTACTAACTAACCTTGGGAAAGCTTAGTGAGCGGTCTGTTTACTATCCTAGTCATAAATCTCGTAAAAATTGTTTGGTTGTTCGTTTAAGGTTCGAACACTGTAACTGCTTTACTTTATTACATCAGAAATGGATTACAAGGACTCTTTGATACATTTGAGTAGCTCCATGTGTGAAGGGCCGAAGGCTACTTTTTGCGGTTTCAAAACGGGAATTTAAAGACAATATTTTAGATAACTTAAATGGGTGATAATCTACATAAGAGATTCCTCACAGAAGGTCACAAACATAATTTGTAATGCTTGGTTAAATATTATAAAATATATTTTTATAATTAACATAAATTACATGAGAGCTATAAAAACAACTTAAAAAAAAGAGGAAGTACTCAATTCAAATGTATATTTTTATAGATGTTCAGCTATAATTTCTTTTTTTTTATTAGCCGATATAGATGATTCTTTATTCCTTGGACCTTTGAATTCGAAGGTACACCAGGAAACTCTACAAAATTATTAAAGTTCATTTTCTTCTTTGTTATATATTGTCTTGCGATAAGTCTAGGGATAGGTAACAAACAAGCAACATTTATTTCGGTGATATTTTAATAATAAAGCCTTTATCAAGGACTGGTTACGAGGTTGTACTGACACTTTGAATTACAAAAGGGCGCAAAGGACATTTTGGAGAAAATGGCTATATAAATTAATTTTCTTACTCTATTTTGATTTGATTTATACCCGTTGTGATATTCGCTAAAAAATACAAGCTGTTTGTAATATCAAATTAACAGCATATGAAAGTATATACGATACCTATAATAAAAAACCCATTTTAAAATTTTTTCTCTGTCTGTCTGTTTGTTTCGGGTAATCTCCGAAACGGATAGACCGATTTTGACGAGACTTTCACTGATAGATAACTGAATTTATAGAAAGTAACTTGGGCTACTTTTATTAGAGGTTTGACTTTAGATGTGGGTCCCGCACAAAATAAAAATAAACTGGTCATGGTGAATCAATTCGGGCGCTTCAATGGCTTACGCTGAGTAAACCATAAGATATATAGCATATTAATGTATTAAATAATTGTAGACATTAAAAAGACCTACAAAAAAATCTGGAAGAGTATACATCTATCTTCTAAAGAACACCCACAATAAGCATTTTTGTCTTTAAAATAGCCGGAAGCGGGGGAGCAAGATTCGTGTGGGCATTTCGTAGTCCACGTTAGCGAAGCCACGGGCAAAGCTAGTTACAAATGCTATTGAAAATTTCAATTTAAAAAAAAATAGATCAATATAAACATATTACAGTATTGTATAAAGATACATTCCTTTTTAGGGTTCCGATCCTCAAAAAGGAAAAAGGGAACCTTTAAAGAATCACTTCGTTGTTCGTCTGTCTGTCAATATCCTTTTTCTCAGGAGTGTGAGGAGATATCAAGTTGATATTAATATCAAAAACTCTAGTCTGCAGCGTCTTGAAGCTGTGAAAAAATTAAATTTTTAAGTCAACGCAATCATAAGATACGGCTGATTATGTCTCATTTCTATACAATCTCAAAGGGAACAAAAACCTATACGATACATCCAGTTGATCTACAATCATGAAATTTGGCAAGAAGCAGTGTCTTATAGCACAAGTGGAGGAAAAAATCCGAAAACTATAAATTTGTATTTAGATAATAATAAGAATTGATTTTGTGATTTGCAGTAGTTGGTAAAGTGACCGCGGCATATGTTGATGTATGAGGACAACAGTTTTCCAAGCGCAAAATTAAGTTTGTCCAGTTTATCTTTTTGTAAAATAATATTAAAATATAAAAATCGGCTCCATCTGTCGAGCATTTTCACAAACTGCTCGACACCACGTATTAGTGAGTAGTTAAAACAGCTGTAATTGATAGGTATGGTTATAGCTATATCGAATTATTGATATTTTCTCATAAATTTATTGATATAACATCGATATTTTTAACGACATTTATGTTACTGTATCGATTTATTAATTGTTTAGATAACAATATTAATTTTCCATAATTATATTTTCTGTCTACTTTTAGTGACAAAATACTGAATTATAAAATCTTAAAAAATTATATTTGAAAACGAAATGTTATGACCAATATAAATCATCGATAAGTAATTCTCGTAACAAAGTTTTGTTATATCCCTATTCGAATATCATCAACTTTCTGCTTTGAAAATAACAACCGTAATACATAGCGACATCTAACGTCGCGTAGCGAGCGGTACTCTAACACTGTAGTACTGGAGTATCGAATAAAAAAGTCAATAATGTGATTGTGTACAAAACAAAATTAAGCGTCATTTTAAACAAAGTTAAAGAAAGTTTTATTTTAATTAATTACTAACTTGCAGTACCATGTTCGGAAAAAAGAGGACATAAGTTTCCGAAATTCAAAACTCTGAAAATAGTGGTTAGTAGTATTGTGGTAGCGATTCGTGGGGACAACTTAGCTCTTCAAAATATTCGCGTGTTTATAAAAAAGTATTTGTTTTAGATCTAACTACACTGTTAGCCTTAGGGGCCCTAAAGCCACTGCGGCTTCACCGAACTTGGAGAATAAAAAGTAAAAATAAGAAAAAAAATATTTATCCTCCCAGTACCCACCCAGTCTTCCCTGAAAATCAAACTACATGTACAGTAATTTTTCACGATTGAATTAGAAAATAGTATGGGCTTTTTTGAATTTTAAAAACTCTTTCACCTATATAAAACTACAGTATCAGCGAGTAACATAGGCTATCTTATAATTTGAAATAATTATTTATTTCTCATAAAAATATCGAAAGCTTTACATGAAGTTTAAGAAATTGCCTACACGGGTGCATTGGCAATGCTTATCGTATAAAATGACCACGGGGGAAACCGTGGGGCACAGCTAGTTTATTATAAAATTATAAAAACAAATGGTGATAATTGACATTTCGGAGTTCTCACTCTACACTAGCGCCTCTAGCGGCGAATTTGAACGCGGTAACCCTCATTCCGTTACAATTGAATTCCGTGATTAAAAGCTTAGTTTAAAATAATTATTATTTATATCGAACTAGCTCTTTGCAAATACAGAACATGAGCCAAACGCACAGATAGGCGTTGACTTATATATTACCTGAATTACTAATTTTAAATCAATGCTAAAAGGCCATTTCGAATATCTTAAATTGATATGTCTATAAAATCAGTCAATGTAAGGCCTATGGATATTTGAGGTGACAATTACGGTAACTACCTACGATTATTTAATCGACAAGACGATGAACCAAAACCAAAACGTAATATTTTTGATAAGTTATTATCTTTTGAAATTGTCTGCCTCCCTGTTTAAAAACTCTGAGCTCGTCGATGCTATCTAATTATTTTTGTGAATGTAGCTAAACAATTACGGAACCCTCGGCGCGCGAGTCTCACTCGCACTTTGCTGGTTTTTATCTATCCATAACTTAAACGATATTTGTACACTATAAAAATATCCATAAGAGAAAAAAAATATTCTAAATGTACCTCCAGACTATAAGCTACAAACGTTAATAAAATTCCATATAGTAGTTAGTTTCTGCGTGATTGACATAAACAAACACAGACTGACAGACGTTAAAAAAAATGTAATTCGACGACTTCTGTTTATTTTAATAAAATGCATTTAAACAATAATAATGAACGAATATAATATGTCACTACTCACGTCGTCATGATATAGTACTTCAATTCATATATACTACGGAATATTTTAGTGGACACTTATGAAAAACATTATAAAATCCCAGAGGATGTGGGAGTTTCGTCATCCAGACCAGACATATTTCTTTATTCTCGAGAAATCAAGCGTATAGTACTTGTAGAGCTTACTGTACCGCTGGAAACTAATATACTTAAAGACCACGCAATAGAAATGAATAAATATTACGATCTATGTAACGAGCTAATTAAAAACGTCTATGCGGTAGAAGTGGGAGCGAGAGGTATTCCAGCGAAATCTCTCTATAACTTGCTAAAAGACCTCGGCCTGTCGAGAACTGCAGTAAGTTCTATTTTAGAACAGGTATCTAAAGCAACATTAACAGGCTCTTACCAAATCTGGTTTGGCACGGAGGGTATCGCGGCAGTCAAGCTGAGCGCTGATGTGCAACATAAGGGGGCTCCTTAAACCTACACCTGGGTTTGCAAGTCCCGGGGACTGCTCGTGTTCCCTCTGTCTGCCACACGATGGACCCGGCACCCGCACGGTGAATCCATGGAATGTTAAGATTTTTGTCTCATGGAATACCGCATTCTTACTAACCGTAGAAATCATGTACACTACGATAGAAAAAGATTTTTTTAAACTGCAATTACAAAAGCAAAAAAATAATACAAAAACAAGAGAAGGAATGTAGAGCCATACACGGTCCAATAAGGAAGTAATAATTACATTTAATCCATTCTACAGAAACTACTCGTAAGTATACAATATAGGTTGTATGTTACCAATAGTTCAATACTAATTAATGTTAAGCGGGCAAAGCCGCAGGTATAAGTTTACTTCCTAAAGTTTCTAATAAGAATGCAAACAAAAACTGTTTCACGGTTTTTTGCCCTTTTTAATAATTAAAAATTAAATTGTTTAAATTTAAATTGTTTTTTTTAAGTACTTCTTTCATTCCTAATCGCATTTTTTTCTTGTTTACTGCCAAGAAAACGTATATAATGCGAAATCTGATGATTTTCAACCACAATTCTACAGGAACTCCAAACAACATGAACTTTGTAAGTAGATATATTTATTTGTACTAGCGGTCGTCCAATGATCGAAATTCGACTGGCTACTGTTGGTGTTTTTTATTTTAAACTAGCTATGCCCCACAAATCATCACCAACGCACCCGCATATGCAGTTTTTTTACACTTTGTGTAAAACTATCGACATTTTTATAAGAAATAAATTAATTTTTCAAATTATAATATAGCCTATGTTACTCGCTTATACTGTAACTTTATATCGGTGAAAGAATTTTTGAAATCGGTCCAGTAGTTTTTGAGTTTATCCATTACAAACAAAAATCAAATCTTTCGTCTTTATAATATTGGTATAGATATATAAATAAACATGATGTAACAGCGTCGTACATTCGTGAAGTCGAAACACAAAGTGGTTTTCGGGAATTATATTCGTAATATAAACAAACTGTGTCAGTATCTTTTACCTATGCACCGATTAAAATGTTTTAAAGGGGAGTACAGGCTGTATATCCAATCAACGCAATGTCTGAGCGGTATATCACTGGGATATCATTACCTCCAAAATTACAGCTTTGTGTGTTTTATTTCAGTTAAAGTACGCAATGATGATAGTGGGGGCCCTGCTCGTCTTCGCTTCAACAACCGCCGACGCTTACATAATAGATGTGCCTTCGCGTAAAAGTCCAAATCCTAGAAGAGGTTGACATTAATTGTATACAATTGTGAATTTTGTAATGTATTTCTTTTAATATTCATATCCGGGTTTCAAAAATTAAATCACATGTTTTTATAATAAATAAAAATAATTATTTGATATTTGGGTAACTGTATTATTTTTATTGAACTATGTTTTCTTCGTTACCCTCGTAAATGATATATGAAATGCAATTCTTAGTTTACGTGCAATTTGATCATATATTAATATGATTATTATTTTATTGTAAAATTTTTGATTTAGACAAATTTAAGCATTTATTATGATCTCTCAAGAAAATACTAAAAAAAAATGATTATAAAGTAAATATGATTTTGAATGTCACATTTCTACTCCAGTCCATGACTTAATTGGGATTTGAAACACAGAAAAATCTCAAGTTGCATAAATATATTATTTTTCTCTCCCTCCATGCTGATAAGAGAACATTAAGTAAGTTAGGGCTTTCTGACAATGTTTACTTTAACCGTCGGTCTCTAGAGTGAGTATAATACCACGGAATATATTACCACAAAGAAACACATATTTACTGTGGATGTACGATATGTTAAGCAAACGCCAGTTGCATGTATCCGCGATTTAAAAACTACAGGCGTACTGTAAAATGGGGCTATTTGAGAAAATAAAATAAAAATAAGGTTGCATCCTTAATTTCTTTTCAAATTTGTAGTGTTGATTTGAAGTCAACCAATGAGAAATATTATTTCAGTATTATCGCAAATATAAAACAGATTTAAAAAAAGAGGTGTTTTGACGCGAAACCGGGAGCTTTTAATAACCCCTTAATTTTTAGTATTCCGATCCTCAAAATGGAAAAAAGGAATTCTTATAGAATCACTTCGTTGTCCGTCTGTCTGTCAATATCCTTTTTCTCAGTTTTAATAAAATTAATTTTATTATCTTTTCATATTAAAATGTTAAATTGAAATCAGCTCCACTTGTCGATCGTTATTGGCATCATTATTAATACAGGCGTTAGGCGGAATTCAATTTATCGATATTACTTATTACTTCAAAGATAATAATAATAATTAGTCGATGTTACATAATAAAATATTCTTGGACATACATAATTTTCCAAAACTAATAATTGATTAGTTTTTACAATGATTAATTTACGTAATCTATTGATAAATATTAGTACTGCATTAATTCACAGTAAAAATATTTTTAGAGATATTAGAACTTTATATGACTAATGTTATGTCAGTAATACTTAATTTCTTTGTACACAATTTAATGTGTTTGTCAATAATTATTGTTGATCAATAATTCGATGATTTAATTACTGAATTTCGTAATTATTACTAATATTTGATAGTTTTTACACTAATCTATACAATTATTAAAATTGAAGATTCGGTTTGTAATGTGAAAATAACCGCTTTTTACTAAACGCATACGACACCTTATAAAAACACCCATTTTTTTAATTTTTTGTCTGTCTCTTTGTTCCGGGAAATCTCCGAAACGGTTGAACCGATTTTGACGGGCCTTTCACTGGTGGATAGCTGAATTTATAGGGAGTAACTTAGGCTACTTTTGTTTTAGAAAAATAATTAGGGTTTCGCACAAATAAAAAACTGGTCATGGTGAATCAATTCGGGTGCTTAAATGGCATACGCTGAGTAAACCATAAGAGATATAGCAAAATAATAAAGTAAACAATTGTAGACATTAAAAAGAACTACGAAAAAATCTGGAAAAGTATACATCTATCTTCTAAGGAACACCCACAATAAGCATGATTGATCCCGTAACGCGACAAACCTGAATAATATCAGTGATGGGTTTATCACTCTGTGTATGGTATTGTAATTCTATGCCAATATGAATCCAACACATTATATACCCAATAAAAATCCAAAAATAATTAAAATCATCCCCTATTGTACCGCCCTGTGGAATGATATTTTCATATCCCTAATTTGAGACATGACGGGCCCTTCATCAAAATTCGTTTGATAGGTTCTCGTCTTCTTTTGTAAGAACCAGTCTCTACGAACCTTCTGTATACTCTAGAAACCGTAGATTGGTTTAAAATTAAATTTCTACCAATGGTTCGTTGATCCGAGCCTTGCCGCACCAATGCGACAATTTGGGGGGCTTGTTTGGACGAAGTATCCATATTGTTACATCCGTGGGTATTAAAAATGCCGGTTTATTTTAATTCCACAGAGTTACAAAATGCACGAACTCACAACATTGTTATTTATTGCACTGTGGTTTCGCTTCCTTTTATCGCTCGCTTTATAAATCAAAACTGAACTGCCTCGGCGCCGACGCCTGAGTCGCTTAACAAAAACAAAACTTTACGGGTAGAAAGTACTGGATGAAAATTTGTAAGAAGGAAATATGGAAACACCAACGTGCATGCGCGTTTATACTTAAATGACATCAGCTTCCACGACACCCGATTTTAGATGCCTACGACCTACTCTCTATCTTATGTGACGCAGACGAAGTTGCGCGGGTCAACTAGTGTAATTATAAACGGTAGTACGGTTCGTTGCGTATTTATTTTATGGATTAATGTTGTTTTTCATGTGATAAAAAAGACATTGGTTTGTATCTTTCGATTTTTTTCTGAAAATGAAACCTATATATAATGAGAAATTTGTTAAATTTGACCACTCACAATTCTACGAGATCTGCAAACATGAACTTTGTAAATAGAAATATTATTTTACTTAATTATTTTATCGTGTGAAACATTTTATTAATTGGATTATCTATACCAACATTGTAAAGAGGAAAGATTTGATGGTTTGTAACAGTAATGGATAAACTCAAAATTTAATGGACCGTTTTTTTAATAAATTCTTTCCCTAATATAAAGCTACAGTATCAGCGAGTAACATAGGCTATATTATAATTTGAAAAATTAATTTATTCCTCATAAAAATATCAGTAGTTTTACATAAAGTATTTGTCTACACAGGGGTGCGTTGGCGATGTTTGTCGTATAATATGAACACGAGTGAAACCGTAGGGCACAGCAAGTAGATTATATTTAAAATTAAATACAGTAACCTACATGTACATATTATGCTGTCATAATTATTTTATAAACATAAGAAATGAAGGCAAATTTGTTCTTATCAGATAAGTAAATAAAAATCAATATTTTTAATCTTTGGAAAAAACACTCCATATTTATAATAAAGTCTCGATCGGCTATGATGCATCTAATTAGTAACTATATACACATTTTATAGGTACCTACCTGTTTAATTTGATAAGACATATTATTAGGAACTAGATGAGTATACCTGGAGGTTTTTTATTTCTATAATGGATGTGAAATAAGATGGAAAGGGTCCTTTTTTGCTGTCGATTATGGGCAAACTCACCTGACGTTAAGTGGCGATATCGCAGAAGACACGGACATGCAGTTGACTTGCAAGTACGACTGTCGATAGATTTTCAGCTGGAGATTGTTAGCTAGCCAGACGAGCAATAAGATATGTATATATCTTACAATCATGCTATGTCGTCATTAGTCTGTTTTCTTTACTGAAATAATTATAGAGTTAGAGCGCACATCAAATGACGAGGTTGTCTGACGTCACTACCGATAGATAACCCACCTTATACATAGATACATTTAGATTAAAACAGCATACTTATAATATGAACTACATATTTAGTATTTTCAATTTCAGGTAAAGTACGCAATGATGACAGTGTGGGTCCTGCTGGCATTTGCTTCAGCAACGGCCACTGCTAGCGCAGAACCAGAAGCTCTGGACTCTCAAGGGTCTGCGCCTGTCAATCTACCATTTATGTATGGCCGTTAGTTGGGACATTTGATATTCAGAATTTTTTTTGTTGTTGGTAATATGAATTTATCTATTTTTACCTGAATTGGTTGTTTTATTATTAAATCAAATCTCTTTGAAAAATTGTTGCTTTGTTTAATTTTCTTTATATATTGATATATTCAGACGAGAACAAAAAAAAAAATACAAATAATGTATTACAAAAGTAGTAACAAAAACAATATGTATCCTCAAATTATAATGTGTTCCATAGATTAACAATAAAAGGAGAAATGAAACGTGTGCCAGTACTTAAAAAAAAAATAACAAACGTATCATAGCAACGAGATAATAGTCTTTCTGAAGAACTCAACATACGCGAAAAAAAAATTTACTGGAAAGGGTGTAGAGACGCCGCGCCCTAGCAACCGTAATCATGCTCTGTGACCCTCGAGATATACAAGCAGACAACGACGAGATTGAAGGATGATCTTGCTTTGCTTGTTTTATTATTATATCGACTAGAAAGTAAACTCAACGCTTCAGAATAATTTGCAAAAGATACCTCAAGATTAGATATAATTCTCGTGGCATCATCCTCTAAATAAGAAATTACATTTAATAGTTTAGTATTATAATTAGTAGATACTTTGCCATCTTCTTGCTACTTCTTCAAAGGCTGGCGCAGCAGCTGTCTCAGCAGAGGACCTCAAGCAGCGCAAGTATGCGTCCCTTGGTACGGGCTACATATTTGTGCCCTTTGGAGTCGAAACCCTAGGTCCATGGGGAGCAATTGCATGCAGCCTCTTTAAAGAACTCGCAAGTCGACTGGTCTACAAATCTCGAGACCAGGGGCTGGCTAATACATCGGTAAACGAATAAGCATTGCTATAGAACGTGGTAATGTGGCCAGCCTTCTTGGTACTTTTCCTTCTGGCGGGTATTTGGATGGGATCCAATATTTATAGTAATTTTACGTTATTTAGATGTATTAATATTAAGTACCGAATAGTTTAACACGTTATTTCTTCTGTACTTTTGCTCGAAGAAACAATAATTTCACTTAAACACCGACCAATTTCCTTTATAATTTATAATTATTTTCATCATCATTAAATAGTATTGTTTAAATTAAGAAATTACATAATAAAATTTATGTAGGTATAGGTATTATACGTTCACTTCTGTGGACCATACTCTCAAATGTTTCTCGGAATTCCAACCACCGGAAATAAGCACCGTCAAACTTGGCTTATTCAATTTGAGGTAATTTTAATCCCGCTGGCTGATGATAGGAACAACAAGAATTGTTATTATCAGAATTACGTCTATGTTCACTTTCGTTTTTAGAAAATTTATCTAATAACGTCTTCGCAGTGGCGATGTTAAGAATAATATAACTCTCAATCCTATCGCGTTCATCAATTTCAGCAGATATTTTTCCAGGATTTAATACCTCAATCTCATTCTGTAAGTCGTGAACCCTAACCGACGACAATGCATCGAAATTTGTAAGCTTCAAACTTAACTCTGTTAGTTCGATGTTATTCAACAACGGTAACGGTAACGTTCGTAAAACTAATTAAGTAATTTTTAAATTTAGTTGTCTGCCTTTTAGCAGACGATATTCTAATAATTAACCCATTCAACTGACTGTTATCTACATATTCGTCTGGCATTGTGAGTTAAATGAGTTAAACACGTATTCGTATTAAGTTAAATAACTTGTAAACGACTAAAGAATGACAAAACAATTATGAAAAGAATGTCTATCGCTCCTCGACTCGACGACACCTGCCGACCAGAAACCGGTTACTATTACTGTAACCTGTTACTGCAGATAACAATTTCAAATTATCGCCGTTGGTATGTAAGTATCTGCAAAACGAGGAATAGCGAAGCGACAGAGCAGATTAGAAACTTCTCTCTTGGAATTAAGGATTATATTCCTTGAAGATATAGGTAGGTAAAACGTTTTGGATAAAAAATAAACTTATAAATCTTTTAAAGGATGTTTAATAATGTTATGCACTACATACTACTTGATGTATAGCGAGTTTAGAAAAAATGAAGCCTATTAAATGAACAAAGAAAATATTCTCTAAACCTGTAGGTAGGTTGTCAAAAATTGAAATGATGCAATTTCAATGATTTTTTGAATATATCTTTAGTTTGCACAAATAAATTGATTGTAACAGTTAAGAACTGTGTATATAAGGATATTTGGGAAATGAGGAAAAATGGGAAGGAACGAGCACTTATCTGATTTTAAAGAAGTCCGGTGCGTGATATGATACTTTCGCTGAATCACTGCTCGCTTCAGCCCGAACTCGTAGATGATCCAGCTGCACGTTAGATCTAGAACCTTTTCATCAATCTTCAAATCACGCCAAAGAAGCCCACTTGTCAGGTGGCCGGCTCCGCCTTGGCGAGATTTTCATACGACTTTTTCTAGAGTATTTCTTCTTATTTCGAGTTTCTAGCAGTTTTGTTGCCCTCATGGGCCACCAATATGTATATTTTTATTTTAAACTGTAGCTAAATAAAAGACTTCTTACACTTTTAAGTATTTATACACTATCGTGCGTACAGAATAACGGTCGTCGGTTAAGTGATCAAATAAATTAAACTGGTTAATTATTAAAGCGAACGCCTGATGAAATATAATAGCAGAACCCGACTTGTAAGACATTGCGCTGGAACAATAGGCACATACACTTACTGACTTTTCTGTAGGTCTTTTTGTACAATTACTACAATTATATAATACATTAATTTGGTATATATCTTATGGTTTACTAAGTGTAAGCCATTTAAGCGCCCGAATTGAGTATCCATGACCAGTTTTTTTTTATTTGCACGGAAAATTAATTAATTATCGAAAATAAAAGTACTTGGTCTAAGTTACTCCTTATAACATCAGCTATCTGCCAGTCAAAGCCCCGTTAAAATTAGTCCAACCATTTTGGAGATTACCCGGAACAAACAGAAAGAAAGACCGAAGGACAAAAATTTTAGAATTGGTGTTTTGTTTGTAAGTATTGTGTATTTTCATGTACATTTAGTAAAAAACTGTTATTTTGACATTACAAACAGACACTTCAACTTTATTAATTGTACATAGTTCGATTGCAGTGTGCGGGTTGCGGGAGGCGATAAATGAGTAGAAACACGTGTACGTTTGACAAATGGTTTATTACGACTGACTTACAATTAATACATATCTTACACCACTACACGATGCTTCAATTCAACAGTACTACAAATAAAAGAAATAAAAATAAAAAAATGTTTGTGTTGCAGAAATACAATCGTAATTCATGTTATTTTTATATTTAAAAAAGACACTCATTTATGTTTATTTTAAGGTACAAAAGCAACTAAACCGTTTGTTTTGAATTTTCGTTTTGAACGCGCAAAATATGATTAAAACTCCCGTAAATTGTCAGTTGCGCGTCGATAACTGAACTGAAAGCACTTTTCTTTTGTGCAAAAGTGCCTTAATTCGAAAAGTAATCTATTTTACTCATTAATTTTATGCAAAAAACGACCATATTTCACAATACTTCAGTTTTGAATAACAAATTCACGTAAATAAGACACTATTTTTAAATCAAAAGAACTGTTGCGGACAGCGAGCGGGGCGAGCGAATAACGATAGTCTAATAGTATAGAATGAACAAATAAATGAAATAATACGTGTTAGGAATAAGGTTTATAAATACGTGTTAGGAATAGATATAATAATATGAACTGAATATGTGTATTTTAAAACGATTAAAATAAGAATATAGCTAGTTGCAGGTTTAAATGTATAAATTTCACTAGTTGTAAGGATGAACCATGCCAGACTCGGAACATCTGGCATGGTGACTCATGGTACTGCCGCACACAGGGCGTGCGCGCTCACTGGCTGAGCGACGCCCCGCACGGAATCCATCCATATAATATGGGATTTAAAAAACATATCCGGCGAACTGTGGGTGTACATTAGTACACATGTGCCTAACGTTTTGGGGATACAGGCATGATGGTATGTATTGTCGCGTGTTAATTAAAAGGTTTTAAATATTTCCCGCTAAACCTACCACATCATAACCACTCCCCTTTCCCTAATTCCCACTCGCAAGAAAGACCGTTTCGGAAGGTTAACGCATCGCCACGCGGGCAAGGCCGCACCGCATTTTCAAGTGATATAACTGTTGAATTTTGCACAACCGCCACTGAAAATATAACCCGCAGTGAATTTAGTTAAGAAGGCCTTCGCCGCGAGTGACTTATAAATTTGAAGAAGAGCTATCGTCGAGAATAAGTCACATACGCAACGGTTCGCCATTAACGCAGTCAGTTCCTTTCTCCATATTTCTCCTGCATCCCGCTTCACCTATTTTTGACTTCTTTTAGCACGGTACGCATAATTTTAGATGAGATAAAATCTCTGGACTTGCGACACCGTTACGAGACGCAGCTATAGTGTGTGCATAATTACATGCATGTACATATAGCAGACCGCGAACGCGTCTTTCATAAAAGAATATTAAATGTATTTTAAAGTTTCTAATAATTAATAAAATACAATTCATAAATAAAATGCAATTCATAATCCAATAGCCCTAGTACCCATCTACAAAATGTCTAACGCGCCAAAATAAGTTTTCACTTCTGCCGGCTCTCCCGGAGCGCAACCCGTTAATTTTTTTTAAAGCCTCTTCGAGTTGAATACATCAGTATGTAATGTTTATGTTAACTTGCACCTTTTCACATTGATATGGAATACGGCTGTTAAATTATTTATTCGTTTGCATTTCGATTATGCATACATTTTATTAAAAAGATAATTACTTTATAATCCACATGAGAGATTCCTCACAGAAGGTCACGAATATAAATTGTAACGCTTGGTTAATATTTATTATAGTTTTTTACTAAATGCACGATACATTTAAGAAAACACTAATTTTTAAAAATTTTGTCTGTCTGTTTGTTCCGGGTAATCTCCGAAACGAATGACCTGATTTTGACGGAATTTTCACTGATAGATAGCTGATGATATAGAGAGTAACTTAGGCTACTTTAATTTTAGAAAAGGAATTAGTGTTCCGCACAAATAAAAAAAAGTTGTCATGGAGAATCAATTTGAGTGCTTAAATGGCTTATGCTAAATAAACAATAAGAGATATAGCAAATTAATGTACTACATAATTATAAGCATTAAGAAGATATACAAAAAGTCCAGGAGAGTATATTTCTATCTTCTAAGGATCACCCACAATAAGCATTTTTATCTTTAAAATAATCGGGAGCGGAAGTAGCACGATACGCGCGTGTGCCCGGTCGACGGAATTTTGTAGTCCATGTGAGTGTAGTCGCGGGCACAGCTAGTTAAGAATAAACATAAAAAATGAAATATATTTATATGAAAACATTTTGTTCATGTGTATTGATTGCAGCGAATACCTACGAATGTTTCTTCGTATTTGTAAAATCAAAAGATGAGTGTATACATACATATATTACAAAAGGAAAAAATAATTCATTAATAAAATATCAAGTTTTTCTAGTATTTTATTCAAAAAGAAAAATGATTTGAAGTTGGTGTCAAGTAAGAATGGAAAGGGCCGAATGAGCCTCACTTGTGTACTGTGTACCGTGTTGGACAACAAATAAGAAAAAACCATTAGCGAAGTGGTAAGATCCTCTCGATTCCTAATGCATCACGACCACAGTACACATGGTGAAAATTACTATATATCGCATTGAGGTATTAGGAACTACTTACTAGCTTCAGCACCACCAGTTACTATATAGTTGTAGGTAGGCATAATGATAACTACCATACAGAGATTCATGGACTGTATTGCACGTCCATTGGGCGAAACGCAGTTGCTTTGGTGAGCCAGAATAAAATTGCTAGGTAAATATAAATTGGACTATTTATTTAAAAAGTTATGCAAGTAGTAAAAGACGAGAGTTCTATACTTTCATTTTCTTTCAGCCTACAAATGTTGATTACTTACGAAAATAATTCGCCTTCAGTACAGGCCAATGTCACAAAAGGAGCAGAGTATCCAATTTGTTTTTTGCAGGTGCAGTAATTTCGGCTTTTTTGGCAGGACTTTTTAATTGCATATTAATTTAAATATTTTTCAAAACATTGACCAAAACGGTAGCACGGTTCGTTAAGTATTTATTTTTATGATCAGTGAGGTTTTTATTTGATAACTATAAAAATTGCTTCTTTACTTCGTTTTTTCTGAATGTGAAATGTATAAATAAAGAGAAATTTGATATATTTTAGTTACAATAGTACGAGATCCGCAAAGATGAACTTTGTAAGTAGAAATATTATTTTGCATTAAATATTTTAATTTGTGAAACATTATATAAACTTGAATTTATAATTGAGTACGGAAACCTGCATAGTAAATTTATGTTTTCATAATCATTTCATAAACATAAGAAATGAAGGCAAAGTTGTTCTTATCAGAAAAATCAATACATTTCTTTGAAACATCCCACGTTTATAACAAAGTTTACGCTATGCTATGTATATCAGGATTTACAGAATTTTACAAGGAACTGGACATGAAGCCACCAGAAGATTCACATGGCGAAGAACCTCCAGACTTTGAAATCTTTGAAAACACAGAATCAGACACAATAGAACCTATACATTATGACGAACTATTAAAACATGTAAAAAAATTAAAACCTGAGAAATGTCCTGGTCCAGACAACATAAGTAACGAAATAATCCAAATAGGAGCCCCTATCTTAATTCCATACATAGCCCAAATGTTCAACAGGGTCCTTGAAA
This sequence comes from Saturnia japonica, assembly GCA_033032175.1. Taxonomy (NCBI): domain Eukaryota; kingdom Metazoa; phylum Arthropoda; class Insecta; order Lepidoptera; family Saturniidae; genus Saturnia; species Saturnia japonica. Next base: position 650,046 of record CM065334.1, on the reverse strand, counting down.
CTGGAAAAGCTCCTAAACAATGGTGCAAGTCAGACATAATACTTCTCTACAAGAAAGGAAATCCAGCAGATATTGGAAACTACAGGCCAATAAGCTTACTGCCGTGCATTTACAAACTATTTACCTCTATATTATTGAGTAGAATGACATCAAAAATTGATAGCAATCAGCCAATAGAACAGGCAGGTTTCAGGTCTGGATTCTCCACTATTGATCATATTCATACATTAGACCAAATTCTAGAAAAACATAAACAATATAATCGTCCTCTTTATGTAGCCTTCATAGATTATTCGAAGGCATTCGACAGTATTAAGCACAGCTCAATCTGGACAGCACTAATTTCTTGTGGAATAAACAGAACATACATAAATATCATAAAAAATATCTACTCACAGAGTAAAAGCAGAATTAAACTGGAAAACAAAGGAAAGGAGATAAAAATGGGAAAGGGAATCAGACAAGGGGACCCATTATCACCCAAATTGTTTATAGCTGTGTTGGAGGGAATATTTAGAGAAATTGACTGGAAAAGCAAGGGCCTCAAGTTACAAGACCAATATATAAGCCACCTCAGATTTGCTGACGACATTGTCATTTTCGCGGAATCAGCTAGAGAGTTAAAGGAAATGATACAAATTCTGGACAATAACAGCAAAAAAGTAGGTTTACACATGAATCCAAACAAAACTAAAGTAATGACAAACCATGTAAAAAAAGAAATATGTATATCGAGAGACCAAATTGAATATGTAAATGAATATATCTATCTAGGAAAACAAATGTCGTTTGATTCAAAAAATAACGAAATCGAAATAGATAGAAGGATTAACTGCACTTGGAAGAAATTTTGGACACTAAAAGAATTCCTGAAAGCACACTTGTTATATTATTTATCTGGAAGATAATCTTATTTAATATCTACTTTATATTATTCATCATAAGTTCATTTGATTTACCTTATTATTGTTTTGGTGTACCTATTCTTTTATTTCCAGGATACCAATTAATGATAGGTTTATGTATTGATGCGTTTAGATAATTTATAACTTGATAATTTTGGTTTAATAACAGCTTTGTTAATATTTTAGGTTCGTATTGTTTACATTGCAATATTATGACAATCTCTGTCATTGATAATTCTTTGATAGTAATAGAACATGCGCAGTTAGGAGTTTCTCAGGTATAGACAAATATTCTATCCAGGTTCTAGTTTAGCAAAATAAATCTATGATTAGATTTATTTTGAATTTTTAAAATAAGAAAAGTCTAGTAAGATGAAATTTTGAATTCAAACGAAAACAAAAGAGAAAATTAGAACAGAGAGTATGACAGATTCTTCAGGATGGATCTGATCATGTTTGATTCATTGTACGGCAGACCTTTGAATAGTAGTAACGTTTATATCATAATTATCCTGTGTTTTGATAAAAACCAAATTATTGTACAACAGACCTGGGAGTCGAAAAGATAGTTTATTTTATAACATATTTATATAGAAAAGTTATTTTAATTGTTATAATTTATAATTCTAATATTAATATGGGTGAAATACCCTTTGTCAAAACGACAAATACCTACTGAACATTGAAAGAACACTACCGGGAAAGTATCACCTGGATTTTGTATTTATAATACAAATAATAACTTTTCCTTTTACATATGAGGAAATCTCAATAGATAAGATATTTGGTGCTGCGTCGTCTGCTTGAGCAGTGTATCCTGATACGGCCTACACCGTGCTGACTTCTATTCTAGATCCTAGGCAAGGATCTCTACGCTGAGCTGTCGGAACAAGAAGAACGTCTCGGTTATGGACTTTTAAATTGTGTAATAATAATTTGTAAAACATATATTAACTGAAAATTGTAAGGTATGCTGGAAATTTATACATAACTATCCTAAATTAAATTATAATCGTAACACACTACCACATAAAGCATTAAAAAAAATGGACACTTGCATCCTGCCAAGTTTAACATACGGAAGTCAAACATGGACATACACCAATAAAATAAGAAATAAAATTGCTTCATGTGAACATACCATGGAAAGGAGTATACTAAAATTAAGAAAAATACATAAAATCAGAAACGAAGAGATAAGGAAAAGAACTAAACTTACTGATGCTCTTCAACATGCTCTAAGTTTAAAAGGGAAATGGGCAGGACACATTTCAAGGTACAAAGAAAAGAGATGGACACTAGAAGTAACAAGTGGCCAGGACCTGCAGGCAAGAGGAGCAAAGGTAGACCACGGAAACAGTGGGCTGATGATATTATTGAAATAGCTGGGTCAAACTGGATGAGTATTGCCCAGGATAAAGATAAATGGCATGGGTTAGAGGAGGCTTTTACCCAAAAGGGATCCATATCACTAAACACACTAACAATAAATTTATACATTAAGAATAAAAGTTTTTATATAACTAATAATACTAACACTAATTTTTATTTGTAAATTTGTCTATTAGGTATGGAATGCTTTATTAAAAAAAAAAATGTATATTAGGCTATGATGTACCTATCTAATTGGTAACATACTTTACCTATCCATGTATCTCGCAAGTCTCAATATAAAAGTCAAATTTGACATGTTTATGTGAAATAGTTTTTGAATTATAAGAGGGTCAAAAGTAGCTCCAAATAGGTCGTGTATCGCTCGCCATTCTGTTATCTTGAACTTGGCTAGATACGCTGCCGTGTATCTAGATAACAGCATAATATGTTTTATAACAACTTAAAATGTCATTTCTTCTTATAACTTAAGATAATATATTAAAGCCTAAGGTATAAATTGGCTAGTTCCAATATACGAATTATTATTAAGTACCTTCTAAAACAGTCATGGAAGAGCCCTATGTTCGATGTCTAGTTTCTACCAGCAAGCCAAGTTTTCGTAATAATAAAATAAGAACCTACAGCTTTAGAACTTGCGAAGGCTTTAATATAATTCGTATATGAAAACTAGTCAAGTCAGACCTTAAGTTTCAATATAAATTATCCTAAGTTATAAGAAATAATTATATTTTCAATTAACATAAAATATTTTATTCTGTCTATACAATTAATAAAATTGAAGTTTCTGTTTGTAATGTCAAAATAACAGTTTCTTTAAAAAAATCATATGAAAGTATATACGATACCGATAACACAAAGCCCATTTTAAATTTTTTTGTCTGTCTGTCTGTTTGTTCCGTGAAATCTCCGAAACGGTTGGACCGATTTTGACGGAACTTTCACTGATAGATAGCTGATGATATAGGGAGTAACTCAGGTTACTTTTATTTTAGAAAAAGAAGGAGGGTTCCGCACAAATAAAAAAACTGTTCATGGTGACTGAATTCGGGTGCTTAAAATGGTTTACTTTGAGTAAACCATAAGAGATATAGAATATTTATGTAGAACATAATTTTAGGCATTAAAAAGACCTACAAAAAAGTCCGTGAGAGTATATATCTATCTTCTAAGAAACACTCACAACAAGCATTTGTGTCATTAAAATAGCCGGGAGCGGGGCAGCAAGATTCGCGCGAGCATTCTTTAACACACGTTAGCAAAGCCACGGGCACAGCTATTATCATAATATTGAAATTGGCTCTAAAATCATATCTATGTTTTTAAAGGTAGTAGTACTTCGCCGTGTGGTGTTTAATGACAAAGCAAATTCTTTATCCAATTCCAAGCATTCATTCAATGCAGACACGAGTCGAGTATGTGTAATCCTTACAGTTCCTTCCGATTCCTCTAATATTTCTTCGTTTTGGCTCTCAGTCTCATTATGTCTTCATCGGTTAAGTGCTCCTGACAATCAATAGTTTCATTGCTCGATAAGAAATTGTTTATCTCTCCTTCTGAAAGGCCTCTATTACGGAAAATGTTTTAATGTAAGATCATCTTCAGGATCAAAGTCATCCAGATCCCGGCAAGAAGTTTATAGGTACATAATATACATTTTTATACAAATACTACCTATGCTCCACGTTTGCACAAGTGGTAATTTTATACGATAAACATTGCCATCGTACCCGTGCATCCCATCATAATCACAGTACCTACGTCACTTCGCTCATAGACCACTTATTAATATTTAACAAATTGTTGCTATAGAATAATAATATATTGTGGCTTATGAATAAGAAATAGGCATAAATCCTATCGCGAAAGTTTTTTTAGAAATACTGAGAGCCAATGTTTTACGTATTATTAACCATTACACCAGAACACGCGGATAAAGCAGTTCGGGAAAACTTCCACCTCCGATTAACTTAACAAAAATCAATATTTAAGGCTAGCTGATAGCTGTAGCACAATGTTAGATATAGCCTCGTGAATTTGGCTATCATATACGAAGGAATTTTCAAATCTGAGAGTTAGTTCCAGAGATTGGCGTGTTTAAACAAATAAGTAACTTTTCATCTTTACTTTATTAAGTACTAGGAGTACCCCATGGTATCAACCGTGTTCATTTGATTCGGGAAACATCGCCAACGCATCCGTGTAGGCAATTTTTTATGCTTTGTGTAAAACTCTCGACATTTTTATAAGTAATAAATTAATTTTTCAAATTGTAATATAGCTTATGTTACTCGCTGTACTGTAGCTTTATATCGGTGAAGAATTTTTTTAAATCAGTCCAGTAGATTTTGTGTTTATTCATTACAAACAAATAATCTAATCATCCGTCTATATAATATTGGTATAGATACATTTTATATTTACCTATTTTGTTTGGTAAGACATATTATTGGGAACTAGATGAGAATACATGGAGGTTTAAAATTCCCTTTTTGCTCTAAATTTATGGGCAAACTCACCTGACGTTAAGTGACGATATCGCGGAAGACACAGACATGGATTTGGCTTGCAAGTACGACTGTCGATAGATTTTCAACTGGATTTTTATCGCATTTAAATTAAAACAGCATACTTATAATATGAACTACATATTTAGTATTTTCAATTTCAGATAAAGTACGCAATGATGACAGTGTGGGCCCTACTGGCATTTGCTTCAGCAACGGCCACTGCTAGCGCAGAACCAGAAGCTCTGGACTCTCAAGGGTCTGCGCCTGTCAATCTACCATTTATGTATGGCCGTTAGTTGGGACATTTGATATTCAGAATTTTTTTTGTTGGTAATATGTATTTATTTACTTTTACCTTCAATTGTTTGTTTTATTAAATAAAATGTCCTTAAAAAATTGTTTTATTATCTTTTTATCGTGATATGTATATTCAGACGAGAACAAAACAAAAACATACAGATAAAGTATTACAAAAGTAGTAACAAAAAATCGTTTGTCTCTAAAGTCGGTTTACTGACGATAGTTGAACGTGCCAACGTCATAAGAAAATACTGATCGAATGGTAAAATTTTTCTAAAGAAAATTTTAATTTAATTTTTTGATAGATATTTTGTATGGATATAGAGAAGGAGGTAAATGGAAATGACAATTGAATTGATCAAGTTACATTTATTTGTACGCATAAATACAAATAGTTCTGTTAACTTATTGTTATAGTTTTGTCAATTATAGCATAACCTACAATCGCTGCACTAGCGGACCGATGCTATTTATTGTAATGATGAAAGCACGAACATTCGACAATATATCACTGAACATATTTTTAATATCAAAAGAATCATTACCTTTATCGCCGCAATTATCGTTGCTATAAACAATTGACACCACATTCACTTTTCACTGCACTTCATACTTGACGAAAACATGTAAATGTATTATTGTATAGCAGCTGTCCACGCGGACACATCGCTCACTGAAGTAGGAGAGAGACAGATGTCGAACGACGCCGATTGCCGACGGAGGCCGATTGTGCCGCTTTGTAGCTCGTTCCGCGCTCTCGCTTGCACTTCAAGCCTTAAATGGAACGCCTCAGAGTGAGGTAACGCCGCATGAGTCATGTTTTTTCTTGCGTGCAGCCAGCTCCATCGAATTATAAGACGTTGTCACGTCAAAAATAATATGTATCCTCAGATTATAATGCGTTCCATAGATTAACAATAAAAGGAAAAATGAAACGGGCGTCATTTCTTAAAAAAATAATAAATAGCAAACGTATCATATCAACGAGATAATAGTTTTTCTGAAGTACTCAACATACGCGGAAAATAAAATAACGAAAGAATGTAGAGACGCCGCGCCCTAGCAACCGTAATCATGCTCTGTCACGCTCGAGATATACAAGCAGACAACGACGAAATTGAAGACTGATTCTTGCTTGAGACGCTTCGCATTGTAAAGACCTCCGTAAAGGGAAACTGTGACTGACTGACTGACCTGTCAATACAATATAGTTCAAATCACTAAACGGATTACCCTGACTGTCGGCACAGAGATAATTATTATGACGTAGATATCTGCTAATGACTGATTTTTAAAAATTCCACCCTTAAAGGAGTGTAACGGGATTCCTATCCAAAATAAATCAGCGTCTATTAAAGCGACTATTGGTGCTGACTGATTGAAAGTAGGATCAGCAAGCACAATGTCACGGTAGGAGTGACAGCGTTTCCTATTCCTATCACCTTTATCGAGTCAATTGGGAATGATTCCAACAAAATTTTATCTTTTAATGCCTTTGAAATATAAGATGATTGGCTGCCACATCCAAAACCTGAACCAAAACTTATACCTAAACCTAAATCTAAACCCAAACGTAACCCCGAACCTAAACCCAAACCTAAACCAAAACCCAAACCCAAACCTAACCTCAAACTTAAACCTAACCCCAAAACCTATGCCTAAACCCAAACCTAAACCCAAACCTAAAACCAAACTTATACCCAAACCCAAGTCTAAACGTAAACCCAAACCTAAACCTAAATCAAAACCTAAACCCAAACCTAAACCCAAACGTAAACCCAAACCTAAACCCAAGCATAAACCCAAATGTAAACCCAAACCTATACCCAAACCTATATCAAAACCTAAACCCAAACCTAAACCCAAACCTAAACCCAAACCTAAATCAAAACCTAAACCCAAACCTAAACCCAGTTCAGAACCCAAATCAAAATTTAAACCTACATAAGGTACACCATCTGATTTGCTACTTTATTGATATTGATATACCTACATATTGTAAATTGTCTTGATTATACTGTTTTGCTACGAATGAATTCTTTCATTGTGTTATCCGACATTTGTTGACCCCGACTTGATATGAACACGCAACCTTCTGACTTTTTCACACACTTCAAACTAATTGTAATGAATGTGGGTAAATAGATACATTGGACCATATAGAAGGACATAGGCTACCTTATAAAAACTGGATGAAAGGAATGGTGGAATGAAATGAGGGGATAAAAGTTCTTATGAAAAACACATATTGTCTCAAATTAAGGAGGTGAATATTCATATTTATGCTTTTGGTAAGAAGTAAAAAGGGTTTCAAGTTTTTCAAAAAACCTTCTCTCAAGCTGGTACAAAAAGGGTGATTTTAATATTATTTTAAGTTTATTGAGACGGTTAATGTGTTAGATTAATATTGGCGAATAATTAAAATACCCACAATACACACAGAATGATAAACTCATTTATGATTTTCTTTTGGTTTAACGTGTTCCTAGATCTATCATTTATATATTTACTTCATACGATAATAAACAGGAAAATAAATGAAATATTGTTGATATTGTCGTATATTCGAACAAAAACAATATTCCAAAGACATTTTATTTATTTATAAAATAAGCAATTGAAAGTAAAAATAGATAAATTCATATTACCAAAATAAAACACCATTTTTTATGAATATCAAATGTTTACAAAGGTGGCCAATAATCCTGAGGCGCAGACTCTTGAGTGTTTAGGGCTTCTGGTTCTGCGCTAGCAGTGGCCGTTGCTGTAGCAAATGCCAGCAGGGCCCACACTGTCATCATTGCGTACTTTACCTGAAATTTAAAATACTAAATAATTATGTAGTTCTTATTGGAAGTATCTTATTTTAATTAAAATGCGATGGTGGGTTATCGGTAGTGACGTCAGACAACCTCGTCATTCGATGTGCGCTCTAACTTAAAAATGAGTTCAGTAAAGAAAACTGCTTAATGGCGATATATCATTATTGTAAGATATTATCTTATTGCTCGTCTGGCTAGCTAACAATTTCCAGTTGAAAATCTATAGACAGTTGTACTTGCAATCCAACTCAATGTCCGTGTCTTCCGTAACATTGTCACTTAACGTCAGGTGAACATTACCATAAATTGACATCAAAAAGGGACTTTTCCATTTTATTTCATTTCCAGTTTAGAAAGAAAAACCTCTGGGTATTTTCATCGAGTTCCTAATAATCTGTCTTACCAAACTAAATAAGTACGTATAAAATGTATACTTGTATAAAACAGGAGCACTTAACCGATGAAGACATAATGAGACAAACACAAAATGAGACTTAGAGCGAAAACGAAGGAGTATTAGAGAAATTGGAAGCAATTGTAAGGATTCCATATACTCGACTCGTGTTGCATTGAATGAATACTTGGAATTGGATAAATCATTTTCTTTGTCATTAAACGCCACTCGTCGAAGTACTATACTAGTTTTTTTTTATAGAGTAATAATAATTAATGTCTAAAATTTATATTCACTTTCAGTTATAAAAATCTGTTTCATTTCAAAAACACTTTTTTAAATAACTACATACTATTATCCGAACGCCTCATTAGTCCGAACAGGGTGTAAATTGTGGGTGATCAGATTATCGAGGCTCTACTGCATATGTAAAGTATGTTTTCAATAACATAGGTACATCATAGCCTAGTATACATAGCATAGCGTAAACTTTGTTATAAAAATATGGGGTGTTTAAAAAAATAATATTGTTTATTACGGGAAGACCACATTTGCCTTCATTTCTTATGTTTATGAAATGATTATAACAACATAAATTTACTATGCAGGTCTCCGTAATGAATTATAAATCATCTATATTTCAGTTTATACAAAGTTTCTCAAATTAAAATATTTAATGCAAAAATTATATTTCTACTTACATAGTCCATGTTTGCAGATCACGTAGAATTGTGACTAAAATATATCAAATTTCGAATTATATATACGTTTAATTATCAGAAAAAAAAAACAAATACAAAAAGGAACCGTTTTATATAAAATGAAAATTATAATTAATAATACAAACAAATACTTAACGAACCGTATAATAAAACTATTGTAATGCTTCATAAATGTTTTTTAAAATATTTAAATAATTAGGTAATTAAAAAGTCCTGTATATATAAAATACACATAAGACTATATATTTCCAACTCTTTTAGGAATTGTAGAGTTCAATAATTAAACTAAAGCGTTGCTCTGAAATCAAAGTTCTTATTTTAATAGATACTTTAATACACACAATACTAATTACACTTTAACTTAAGAATACTATCCTACCTGAAATCAAAGAAACGACATTTAAAGTACATTATATAAATTGTCAATTCCTTTTTACACAAATACAAATTTTCAATCATGGTTAGATCTCTAACGCAACGGATTTTAATACGGTGTTCACTACCATTTGGAAATTTTATTTATATACTAGCTGTACTCGTGGCGTCGTTCACGTGGACTACAGAATGCCCTCGCGAATTTTACTCCCCCGCTCCCGGCTATTTTAAAGACAAAAGTGCTTATGGTAGGTGTTCCTTAAAAGATAGACGTATAATACTGTGACATTTTTGTAGGTCTCTTTAACGTCTACAATTGTGTGGTACATTAAGTTGCTATATCTCTTATAGTTTCCTCAGAGTATGACATTTTAGCGCCCAAATGACCAAAAATGACCATGACCGTGATCATGAAACCAAAAGGTCTTAACATATCCTTCTATAACGCGAGGATTTTAGCTTCTTAGCGTGATCTCATAGCTAACTTCCTTTAATAACACCAGATAGATATGTTTCTCGTGTAATTGACACTCTTAAAACATAGTAAGCGTAATCTTGGGATTGCAATCTGTAACATAGTTAGAAATGACCGTGTAACCAGAGGTGGCGGAACTCTCATTTACTACAAGCGTTCCCTTTATTGTATGCCAATTGACCTTTCCGAACTTACCAATATGGAATTTTCTATATGTAGAATAGATATGACTGACCATCCGTCAATCACAATCGTATCCGCGTATCTACAGCCGTCTAAAAGACTCTTACGTTCTGATCTGGAGGCACTCTTTCTTTTGGTTCTTCCGTAATCATAGAATCCTATAAATTACCTGCGAATCTTTCTTCGTATTTTTAAAATCAAAAGATGAGTTTACAAAAAGAAAAATGAATTGAAGTTGGTATCAAGTAAGAAATGAAAGGTCTGAATGACCCTCACTTGTGTACTGTATATCGTGTTGGATAATATATAAGGAAAAACCATTAGCGAAGTGATAAGATTCTCCCGATTCAGAATGCATCACGACCACAGTACACATGGTGAAAATTACTTTATATCGGATTGAAGTATTATGTACTACTAGCTTCAGCACCACCAGTTACTATATAGTGGTATATACACTCATCAAAAAAGTCTAAGCAACATGTACTAATTTAAATTTTAGGATGGTTCTTCACATTATAACGTTGTATTTTGTTTTTAAAATAATATCTTTAGGGTTCTATGATGTAAAAATAACAGCTGTTGTCTTTATAAGTTCTTTTAATAACAGAAATGAACAGTATTAGAATATACTGTAGAAACTAAGATACATAAGAAACTAAACTTTTTTCTTACAAAATGAAATTTCTAAAGAAAATGTATTTATTGTGAAAGAATAGAACAATTTAATACAAAGTATGGGCTCCTCTGCTATTCAGAACTTGTTGGCAACGATTATTCATTGAATTAATGAGACTGTTTATGTCATCTTGCTGTATTCGCTCCCAATGGAATTGTAGCTAATCCTTCAGCTGTTGGGTTGTTGTCGCTCCGTCCAAGTCCTTCAAAACACGTCTCTGGAGCATGTCCCATGCGTGCTCGATGGGATTGAGATCTGGCGATTGTGCAGGCCAGGGCAATACCCGGATGTTCTCCGTTGCAAAGTATTCACTCGTTCGCCGAGCTGTATGTGAACGCGCATTGTCATGCATTATCCTAAAATCGGAGCCAAAGGTTTGTGCAAATGGGTAGACATAAGGTCTGAGAATATCCTCAATGTAATTTTCAGCATTCATGTTTCCATTTACAAAAACGAGCTCAGTTCGCCTGTTCTTCATAATACCCGCCCATAACATAACTGTTGAGCCGCTGTATGGATGAACTTCCTGAACGCACCTGAGCCTTTCAGTATTTCCGGCCCGACGATACACTCGCACCCTTCTTGTATCAGGCTTAAACCCGAATCGGGACTCATCGGAAAACATAATTTTATCCCATTGTTCCTGGGTCCATGTTATGCGTTCTCTACACCATTCATAAAGACGAGCGCGATTCCCGTGACGTATCGGTGGGCACCTGATTGGGCGTCGAGCTCGTAGGCCGTACTCATGTAGTCGATTTCGCACAGTTTGAGGACTTACATCAACACCACTTGAAATTTGTAGCCTCAAACTTATCTCTCGAGCGGTTAACATCGGCTGGCGTCTTGTAATCAGTTATATGTACCGGTCATGCCGAGTGGTTGTACTCCTTTTACGGCCTGGATTCTGTTCAGCGGGTTCTCCTGTATTATTGTAGCGCTGCCAAAGACGACAAATAACACTTCTATGAATGCCAAAATGTCGAGATACCTGTGATTGATTACTTCCCGCTTGCAACATCCCTACAGCCCTTTGCATTTCATCTGCCATCAAATCACGTCGCTTCATGACGTAAAGAATATCTAACAATTCAGTTTTGTCGCTAACTTTATTTAAATGGTTGGTAAAATTATAAAATCAAGACTAAACGTAGCAATTAAAACGCACTTAAATTCAAACAACTTCGCAGTAATTTGAATTTTATGAAAAAACAAAACATAATCAAATTTTTTTTTACAACCAGCCAGTATGTCATCAATAACAAAAAAGTTTACTTACCTACGCACTTTGTTTGAGTAAATATTTAGAAATTAATTAATATAAATGGAAAAATTTGTAATATCACGCATGTTGCTTAGACTTTTTTGATGTGTGTAGTTCTAGGCAGGTATATTGATAACTACTACATAGGTATTCTTGGACTGTATTTAAAGTTACTTTGGGGAGCCGGAATAAAATAGCTTGGTAAACATAAATTGGAATATTTACTTAAAAAGTTATGCAAATAGTAATAGACGACGGTTCTATACTTTCATTTTCTTTTAGTCTTTTAAAGTCAATTACTTACGAAAATAATTCGCCTTCAGTACAGGCCAATGTCACAAAAGGAGCAGAGTATCCAATTTGTTTTTTGCAGGTGCAGTAATTTCGGCCTTTTTGGTAGTGCATATTATGCCGGTCCTATTAACATAAGAACAACTAAAAGTCGAGGACATCGTTCATATAAAGGCTACATATGCTTGTTCATATGCATGGCAACTAGAGCAATACATTTAGAAGTAGCTAGTGATTTAACGTTCCAAGGTTTCATTTCGGCCTTTAAACGCTTTGTAGCTAGACGGGGAAATTGTTCAGATCTCTATAGTGACAACGGCACTAATATGGTTGGTGCCGCTAAAGATCTGAAGAACTTATTTTTTCAAGAAAAGTCAACCATAAATAAAGAAATTGCTGAGTGGCTAAGCTTCAATTTTACGAAATGGCACTTTATTTCCCCTTATTCACCACACTTTGGCAGTTTATGGGAGGCGGGAATAAAGAGTACTAAACACCACCTCAAGAGAGTGGTTGGAAAGTTAACTCTAACCTGTGAAGAGTTATACACTGTTTTGTCACAGATAGAAGCCTGCCTTAATTCGAGGCCGATATCTCGCATTAGTAACGATCCAGAAGACCAAGCTCCCCTGATTCCGGGGAATTTTTTAGTAGGTGAACCGCTTGTAGTAGTTCCTGAGTCTAACTATGAAACATACAACATAAGTACACTCAAGCGGTGGCAATTAACACAAAGAATCCTGCAGAATTTTTTGCGTAGGTGCTCAGATGAATATTTAAATCAGTTTATGTCTCGGTACAAATGGCGTTATATAACCCCTGAACTTAACGTAGGCGATTTCGTGTTAGTAAAAGAAGATAATCTCCCGCCAGCTGAATGGCTGTATTGAATTATAGCCCAAAACACCCCGGCGCAGACAATATCACGCGAGTGGTGAGCCTAAGATTCAAAGGCCATAATAATATTTATCAATATCCTAATTAGTATGGAAAATGTAGTTAGTTACATTTGTCCATGGTGGGCAGGATGTTTGTGACAGAATCCGAGAGATGGCACAGTCTCGGTTTTTGAACAACGCGAGTTAATGTCTAAATAGTTTATTTTTGGATTGCACAGTGTACCAACAGATTTCGCTGTAGCAATTATAAACTAGCTTATAAGGTCAAATTATTTTTTGTAGACATAACGCTTAATTATATAAACACACCTTTTATCCCCTAACAACTATTCGTTATTATTTGGTGCTGAACACTAACCCCAAATCTAAACCCAAACGTAAACCCAAACCTAAACCCAAACCTAAGTCCAAGCGTAAACCCAAATATAAACCCAAACCTAAATCAAAACCTAAACCCAAACCTAAACCCAGATCAGAACCATATCTAAATTTAAACCTTCATAAGGCACGCCAACTGATTTGCTAATTTATTGATATTGATATACCTAGATATTGTAAATTGTCTTGATTATACTGATTTGCTACGAATGAATTCTTTCATTGTGTTATCCTACATTTGTTGACCACGACTTGATATGAACACGCAACCTTCTGACTTTATCACACACTTCAAACCAATTGTAATGAATGTGGGTAAATAGATACATTGGACCATATAGAAGGACATAGGCTACCTTATAAAAATTGGATGAAAGGAATGATGGAATGAAATGGGGAGATAAAACTTCTTATGAAAAACCCATATTGTACCAAATTAAGGAGGTGAAAATTCATATTTATGCTTTTGGTAAGAAGTAAAAGGGGTTTCAAGTTTTTCAAAAAACCTTCTCTCAAGCTTGTACAACAAGGGTGATTTTAATATTATTTTAAGTTTATTGAGACGGTTAATGTGTTAGATTAATATTGGCGAATAATTAAAATACCCACAATACACACAGAATGATAAACTCATTTATGATTTTCTATTGATTTATCGTGTTTCTAGATCTATTGGTGTATATGCAGTAATATAGCGGGGTGGTAGGGATCGCTTCCATCATACACATAGTGACAAACCCATCTATGATTTTCCTTTGGTTTTTCATGGTCCGAGATCAATCTGTGTATATCCAATAATAAGCAGACGAAGTCGAGGGTACCAGCTAGTAATAAATAAACACTGGTACTTCTTATGGTGTACCTTGAAAAATTTTCTGATTTTAAGGCGTACTTGGAACCCGAAAAGTTTGCGAAACACTGGTTCAGACGTTGTAATGATTACCAATTGATATGGAGATTAAGTAATAATTTTACTTCAGACGATAATAAACAGGAAAATAAATGAAATATTGTTGATATTGTCGTATATTCGAACAAAAACAATATTCCAAAGACATTTTATTTATTTATAAAATAAGCAATTGAAAGTAAAAATAGATAAATTCATATTACCAAAATAAAACACCATTTTTTATGAATATCAAATGTTTACAAAGGTGGCCAATAATCCTGAGGCGCAGACTCTTGAGTGTTTAGGGCTTCTGGTTCTGCGCTAGCAGTGGCCGTTGCTGTAGCAAATGCCAGCAGGGCCCACACTGTCATCATTGCGTACTTTACCTGAAATTTAAAATACTAAATAATTATGTAGTTCTTATTGTAAGTATCTTATTTTAATTTAAATGCGATGGTGGGTTATCGGTAGTGACGTCAGACAACCTCGTCATTCGATGTGCGCTCTAACTCCAAAATGATTTCAGTAAAGAAAACAGCTTAATGACGACATATCATTATTGTAAGATATTATCTTATTGCTCGTCTGGCTAGCTAACAATCTCCAGTTAACGTCAGGTGTTTTTTACCATAAATTGACATCAAAAAGGGACTTTTCCATTTTAATTCATTTCCAGTTTAGAAAGAAAAACCTCCAGGTATCTCATCGAGTTCCTAATAATCTGTCTTACCAAACTAAATAAGTACCTATAAAATGTATACTTGTATAAAACAGGAGCACTTAACCGATGAAGACATAATGAGACAAATACAAAATGAGACTTAGAGCGAAAATGAAGGAGTATTAGAGGAATCGGAAGCAATTGTAAGGATTCCATATACTCGACTCGTGTTGCATTGAATGAATACTTGGAATTGGATAAATCATTTTCTTTGTCATTAAACGCCACTCGTCGAAGTACTATACTAGTTTTTTTTATAGAGTAATAATAATTAATGGTTAAAATTTATATTCACTTGCAGTTATAAAAATCTGTTTAATTAAAAAAAATACTTTTTAAAATAACTACATACTATAATCCGAACGCCTCATTAGTCCGAACAGGGTGTAAATTGTGGGTGATCAGAGTATCGAGGCCCTACTGCATATGTAAAGTATGTTTTCAATAACATAGGTACATCATAGCCTAGTATACATAGCATAGCGTAAACTTTGTTATAAAAATATGGGGTGTTTAAAAAAATAATATTGTTTATTACGGGAAGACCACATTTGCCTTCATTTCTTATGTTTATGAAATGATTATAACAACATAAATTTACTATGCAGGTCTCCGTAATGAATTATAAATCATCTATATTTAAGTTTATACAAAGTTTCTCAAATTAAAATATTTAATTCAAAAATTATATTTCTACTTACAAAGTCCATGTTTGCAGATCACGTAGAATTGTGTCTAAAATATATCAAGTTTCTCATTATATATACGTTTCATTATCAGAAAAAAAAAAACAAAAACAAAAAAGGAACCGTTTTATATAAAATGAAAATTATAATTAATAATACAAACAAATACTTAACGAACCGTATAATAAAACTATTGTAATGCTTCATAAATGTTTTTTAAAATATTTAAATAATTAGGTAATTAAAAAGTCCTGTATATATAAATACACATAAGACTATATATTTCCAACTCTTTTAGGAATTGTAGAGTTCAATAATTAAACTAAAGCGTTGCTCTGAAATCAAAGTTCTTATTTTAATAGATACTTTAATACACACAATACTAATTACACTTTAACTTAAGAATACTATCCTACCTGATATCAAAGAAACGACATTTAAAGTACATTATATAAATTTCCAATGCTTTTTACACAAATACAAATTTTCAATCATGGTTAGATCTCTAACGCAACGGATTTTAATACGGTGTTTACTACCATTTGGAAAATTTATTTATATACTAGCTGTGCCCGTAGCGTCGCTCACGTGGACTACAGAATGCCCTCGCGAATTTTACTCCCCCGCTCCCGGCTATTTTAAAGACAAAAGTGCTTATGGTAGGTGTTCCTTAAAAGATAGACGTATAAACCTGTGACATTTTTGTAGGTCTCTTTAAGGTCTACAATTGTGTAGTACATTAAGTTGCTATATCTCTTATAGTTTGCTCAGAGTATGACATTTAAGCGCCCAAATGAACAAAAATGACCATGACCGTGATCATGAAACCAAAAGGTCTTAACATATCCTTCTTTAACGCTAGGATTTTAGCTTCTTAGCGTGATCTCATAGCTAACTTCCTTTAATAACACCAGATAGATATGTTTCTCGTGTAATTGACACTCTTAAAACATAGTAAGCGTAATCTTGGGATTGCAATCTTGTAACATAGTTAGAAATGACCGTGTAACCAGAGGTGGCGGTACTCTCATTTACTACAAGCGTTCCCTTTATTGTTGCCAATTGACCTTTCCGAACTTACCAATATGGAATTTTCTATATGTAGAATAGATATGACTGACCATCCGTCAATCACAATCGTATCCGCGTATCTACAGCCGTCTAAAAGACTCTTACGTTCTGATCTGGAGGCACTCTTTCCTTTGGTTCTTCCGTAATCATAGAATCCTATAAATTACCTGCGAATCTTTCTTCGTATTTTTAAAATCAAAAGATGAGTTTACAAAAAGAAAAATGAATTGAGATTGGTATCAAGTAAGAAAGGAAAGGTCCGAATGACCCTCACTTGTGTACTGTATATCGTGTTGGATAATATATAAGGAAAAACCATTAGCGAAGTGATAAGATTCTCCCGATTCAGAATGCATCACGACCACAGTACACATGGTGAAAATTACTTTATATCGGATTCTGTTCAGCGGGTTCTCCTGTATTATTGTAGCGCTGCCAAAGACGACAAATAACACTTCTATGAATGCCAAAATGTCGAGATACCTGTGATTGATTACTTCCCGCTTGCAACATCCCTACAGCCCTTTGCATTTCATCTGCCATCAAATCACGTCGCTTCATGACGTAAAGAATATCTAACAATTCAGTTTTGTCGCTAACTTTATTTAAATGGTTGGTAAAATTATAAAATCAAGACTAAACGTAGCAATTAAAACGCACTTAAATTCAAATAAATTCGCAGTAATTTGAATTTTATGAAAAAACAAAACATAATCAAATTTTTTTTTACAACCAGCCAGTATGTCATCAATAACAAAAAAGTTTACTTACCTACGCACTTTGTTTGAGTAAATATTTAGAAATTAATTAATATAAATGGAAAAAATTGTAATATCACGCATGTTGCTTAGACTTTTTTGATGTGTGTAGTTCTAGGCAGGTATATTGATAACTACTACATAGGTATTCTTGGACTGTACTTAAAGTTACTTTGGGGAGCCGGAATAAAATAGCTTGGTAAACATAAATTGGAATATTTACTTAAAAAGTTATGCAAATAGTAAAAGACGACGGTTCTATACTTTCATTTTCTTTTAGTCTTTTAAAGTCAATTACTTACGAAAATAATTCGCCTTCAGTACAGGCCAATGTCACAAAAGGAGCAGAGTATCCAATTTGTTTTTTGCAGGTGCAGTAATTTCGGCCTCTTTGGTAGTGCAGATTATGCCGGTCCTATTAACATAAGAACAACTAAAAGTCGAGGACATCGTTCATATAAAGGCTACATATGCTTGTTCATATGCATGGCAACTAGAGCAATACATTTAGAAGTAGCTAGTGATTTAACGTTCCAAGGTTTCATTTCGGCCTTTAAACGCTTTGTAGCTAGACGGGGAAATTGTTCAGATCTCTATAGTGACAACGGCACTAATATGGTTGGTGCCGCTAAAGATCTGAAGAACTTATTTTTTCAAGAAAAGTCAACCATAAATAAAGAAATTGCTGAGTGGCTAAGCTTCAATTTTACGAAATGGCACTTTATTTCCCCTTATTCACCACACTTTGGCAGTTTATGGGAGGCGGGAATAAAGAGTACTAAACACCACCTCAAGAGAGTGGTTGGAAAGTTAACTCTAACCTGTGAAGAGTTATACACTGTTTTGACACAGATAGAAGCCTGCCTTAATTCGAGGCCGATATCTCGCATTAGTAACGATCCAGAAGACCAAGCTCCCCTGATTCCGGGGAATTTTTTAGTAGGTGAACCGCTTGTAGTAGTTCCTGAGTCTAACTATGAAACATACAACATAAGTACACTCAAGCGGTGGCAATTAACACAAAGAATCCTACAGAATTTTTTGCGTAGGTGCTCAGATGAATATTTAAATCAGTTTATGTCTCGGTACAAATGGCGTTATATAACCCCTGAACTTAACGTAGGCGATTTTGTGTTAGTAAAAGAAGATAATCTCCCGCCAGCTGAATGGCTGTATGGAATTATAGCCCAAAACACCCCGGCGCAGACAATATCACGCGAGTGGTGAGCCTAAGATTCAAAGGCCATAATAATATTTATCTATATCCTAATTAGTATGGAAAATGTAGTTAGTTACATTTGTCCATGGTGGGTAGGATGTTTGTGACAGAATCCGAGAGATGGCACAGTCTCGGTTTTTGAACAACGCGAGTTAATGTCTAAATAGTTTATTTTTGGTTTGCACAGTGTACCAACAGATGTCGCTGTAGCAATTATAAACTAGCTTATAAGGTCAAATTATTTTTTGTAGACATAACGCTTAAGCTTAATTAATTATATAAACACACCTTTTATCCCCTAACAACTATTCGTTATTATTTGGTGCTGAACACTAACCCCAAATCTAAACCCAAACGTAAACCCAAACCTAAGTCCAAGCGTAAACCCAAATATAAACCCAAACCTAAATCAAAACCTAAACCCAAACCTAAACCCAGATCAGAACCATATCTAAATTTAAACCTTCATAAGGCACGCCAACTGATTTGCTAATTTATTGATATTGATATACCTACATATTGTAAATTGTCTTGATTATACTGATTTGCTACGAATGAATTCTTTCATTGTGTTATCCTACATTTGTTGACCACGACTTGATATGAACACGCAACCTTCTGACTTTATCACACACTTCAAACCAATTGTAATGAATGTGGGTAAATAGATACATTGGACGATATAGAAGGACCATAGGAAGAGTTATTTAATACAACTACCATACGAGAGAAAGATGGACGAGCTCTCATTAAAGGTATCGCGCTTCGGTTACGACTCATTCGGGTCGTACACGAGCTCGACTCCGACCACCGTCCGGTCATCATGCAGCTAGGTCAACCAGACGACTCTAGCCCTCCTTCGGTCCAAGTGGTTGACTATGCCAAGCTAAAACATTATCTTGCGGACAGGCCGTCCTCTTCCAGCTTAGATAGGATCCCGGACGTATTGGGGTCCGTTGCGGACGTAGATCTCGCGATCGATTCCCTGGTCGACCACCTGCAGGCCGGCATCGGAGAGGCCTCGAGAGAGGTCGAAGAGGCGAGCGATCGCCGCTTCGTACTCCCTGCCGACGTGCGGGCGTTGTTGACGGAAAAGAACGCGGCGACTCGTGCGCACGACCACTATCCGACCGAGGAAAACCGCGCACGTTTACGCGCACTTCAAAGATCGGTTAGAGCCCGTATATTAGAACTCAGAAGTCACAGATGGGACGCCCTCGTCGAAGGGCTAAGGCCGTCGCATCTGGCTTACTGGAAATTAGCTCACAGCCTCAAAATAGAGGCTTCTTATCTTATGCCCCCCCTCGAGAGGGGTCCCGGTATACCGCTCGCCTTCGATAGCAGCGACAAGGCGGAGTGCCTCGCCACTTGTTTGGAGAGCCAGTGCTCTCCGAACAGTGTCGATGCAAATACCGACCGGGTCGAGGGTATCGATGGATGCGTGCGGGAGCTGGATAAGCTCCCCGCGACAGACTCCCTGTCCCCAGTCACGTCTGAGGAGGTTCTTTCCATTATAAAAAGCCTTAAGCTTAGAAAAGCACCAGGTCCCGACGGGATCAGGAATGAAGTACTTAGACTTCTTCCCGATCGCCTCATAGCTCTTTTGGTCTGCATCTTCAATGTAGCCATAGCCCACTGCCATTTTCCAGCCGCCTGGAAAAAGGCCATAGTCATAGGTATCCGTAAGCCCGGCAAGAGCGCGTCGCTTCCCGACAGCTATCGCCCGATCAGTCTCCTAAATACTTTAGGGAAAATGTACGAGCGGATCCTTCTGAACCGTCTCAAGTCAGTAATAGAGGAGAAAGACCTCTATCCGCCTGAGCAATTCGGTTTCCGTGCTAGATATTCTTGCACTCATCAAGTGCACCGCCTCACGGAGCACGTTGCATTTAATTTTGCTGAATTATATAAACCCCGCCGTACACTTGCGGTCTTTTTCGACGTTGCCAAGGCCTTCGATAAGGTCTGGCACGAGGGATTGATCTACAAGTTGTATCACTTTGAAATCCCCGATAGGCTAATTAAAATAATTCGCGACTATCTAACAGATCGCACCTTTCGCTATAGAGTGGAAGGTGAATTGTCCACGCCCCGTCCAATACGCTCAGGCGTTCCCCAAGGTTCGATCCTGGCTCCTAGCCTATTTAACCTGTACGTCAGTGACCTACCTCGACTCCCGGAGGTCGAGGTAGGGTTATACGCTGACGATACAGTCTTATATGCCTCAGATAGGAATAGATCCCACCTCAGACACAAAGTCCAACGCTCCGTGACCACTCTCGGGAAGTGGTTTAACGAGTGGCGTATAGCCGTTAATCCCTCGAAGAGCGCCGCGATGCTCTTCGATGCGGATTCGTCACAGATACCGTGGAAGCTTAAACCTGTTAAGCTCTACGATAATCCGATTCCGTATGTAAGAGAGACCAAATATCTAGGGGTAACCCTAGATAGTAGGCTCTCTTTTAGACCCCACATCCGTAAGGTTAGGAACAGGGCCGCGTGGGTCCTGGGCCGGTTGCATCCTCTGTTGTGTTCGGTGAGTAAAATGTCCACGCGACATAAGCTCACGCTCTACAAGACGTGTATTCGACCAATTTTGACATACAGTTGCGCCGTGTTCGCACATATGTCCGAGTCGAGTTTCAAACGGTTACAATCGATACAGAATAGGTTCCTCTATCGTCTCACCGGGGCCCCGTGGTATGTTCGAAGCGTAGATCTCCATAGAGATATGGAGCTTCCTTCGATACATGCCTACGTTAAACAGCTCTCCCGTTCGTATTTCGACACCGCGTCGAACCACGCGAATCCGTTAATAAAAACAGCCGCCACTTATGTTCCGGCACCCACGGACATCCGGTGCAAACGCCGGCCGCGCAATATTTTTATTGATCCCGACGATCACATCGAAAATTCGAATAAATATTACACATCCGTCTCTCCAAACAGAGCGTGCCAGCGCCCACGCCCGCGTAACCACCGTTCTCTCCGCAGAGGGCGGGCGGTCAATTTCGCTCCAGCACACCCGTCACGTCCACCCTCTCTAGCGGTAACCCAAGCCTAGGTCCGTTCCTCGGTGTGAAACCCTTGGGTCAGGCAACCGCCCGCGCGATACAAGTGACACTGTACGTGCATCACTTAGCTACCTACATACAACACTACACACGTATGAACATACACACGTGCACACCA
Source organism: Saturnia japonica (assembly GCA_033032175.1). Lineage (NCBI taxonomy): Eukaryota > Metazoa > Arthropoda > Insecta > Lepidoptera > Saturniidae > Saturnia > Saturnia japonica. The sequence continues at coordinate 627,918 of CM065334.1, read as the reverse complement.
CACAGGTACATAGGTTCTGTGAGGGACCTTTTTTTTTCTTTTTTGACGCTAGTTAGTTAGCGCTAGTTAGTGTAGAAACATTCCGATTATTGAATACACATACGCACGGTTCCTTCCTTCCTCCCAGGAGGAAGGGAACGTGCCTATGTGTATATTTAGTTAGCTCGAATCGTAGGTGTAGGGATTCGAATAGATCGCGACCTATTTGCGAACGCGACGACCGCCCGAGCCGAGGTCCGGCCACTTTGGCACCCTCGTGCGAGTCGTCCACAAAACTTTCGCGGCTGAGTGCCCTCTGCGCTCGCCCCCAAGTCCGGTGAAGCTGTAAAAGCCGCAGCGGCTTTAGGGCCCCTACGGCTAACAGTGTAGTCAGTTCTAAAAAAAAAAAAAAAAAAAAAAAAAAAAAAAAAAAAAAAAAAAAAAAAACGACGATATTAAGTTCGTTTACCCATTAAAAATTCTGAACCCAGGTGTCTAAATAACAGTTGAGACAAAATCGCTCTACATAGATTTAATTTATTAGAAAAAAGGTTTCATAAAGATAAAACTTTACAGAAGGAATATACCAAAGCTATAGAAGATTACATTGATATAAACCATATGGAAGATATTAAAAAGGCTGAAGAAATAAAAAATCCAAAGGCTGTCTATCTACCTCATCATGCTGCGATTAAGAAAGACAGAGAAACAACGAAACTTCGTGTGGTCTACGATGCTTCTTGTAAAGGTACGAATAACATATCCTTAAATGATACTTTTCTAATTGGACCTAAAATTCAACAAGATCTCCGTCATATATTGATGAGGTGGAGATATCATCCTTATTGTATAGTAGCTGATTTATCTCAAATGTATCGACAAGTTCTGGTTCATGAAGACGATACAGACTACCAGAGAATATATTGGAGACGAGAATCGAACCAAACAATACAACATTATCGTTTGTTGAGACTTACATTTGGAACAGCTTGTGCTCCATATTTAGCAGTAAAATCACTTCAACAATTATCTAAAGATGAACAACAAAATTTTCCTCTTGCATCAGCAATAACCTTAAAAGACTTTTATATGGACGATTTATTAACTGGATGTGAAGAGGAAAATGATGCTATACAAATATTTAATGAAATGAATGATTTAATGAACTCTGGTGGTTTTCAGTTACAGAAATGGTGTACAAACAGCTATACCTTTTTAAACTACATAAAAAGTGAAAAACAAAAAAATACAGAGACTATAATATTTAAAACAGACAATATAGTAAAAGTGTTGGGAATTTCTTGGAACAAAATTACAGATAGTTTTGAATATAACTATAAAATTGAAGGTATTGAAGATGTGGTCACTAAGAGAAAGGTATTGTCGGATATAGGTAGGCTGTATGATCCATTAGGATGGTTAGCTCCAGTCATTGTTATATCAAAGATTCTCATGCAAAAGCTCTGGAAATTAAATCTGAGCTGGGATAATATCCTTCCTTCTGAACTTTTGAATGAGTGGATTGCTTTTAAAAGAGATTTATGCAACACAAAGCATATAAAAATTCCTCGTTGGCTTAATTATAGAACAGATTATGCATGTGAATTACATGTTTTCGCAGATGCATCTAGTTCAGCATATGCTGCTGTGGTATATATTAAAGTAATTGATAATAAAGGAAATATTTATGTACATTTGGTGTCCGCAAAGACTAAAGTTGCGCCAATTGATAGACAAATTTCTATTCCAAGACTAGAACTATGTGCAGCTGTCCTAGCAGCTAAATTAATTTATGAAGTTTCAGTGATAATGGGAATACCTAAAGTTAATCTGTTTGCTTGGTCTGATTCTACGGTTGTTTTAGCGTGGATAAAAGGTGAACCAAGTAGATGGACCACTTTTGTTAGCAATAGAGTGTCAGACATTCTAAACATCTTAGATAGTCATCAGTGGAATCATGTTTCTACAAATAATAATCCTGCAGACCCTGCTTCGCGTGGTTTGTCAAGCTGCGATTTGATTAAGTTAGATATGTGGTGGCATGGTCCTGATTTTTTAATTAAAAAGAATAAATATAAGACAGATTTTAATGAATTTATAACCACAGAAGAGATTAAACCTATAAAATTGTTAGCCACAGTTGTAAAACCTATTGAGAATTTTGTTTGGCAAAAGTTTTTGAATTTAAAAAGGCTTTAAGAATTTTATCATATTGTCGAAGAATTTTGAAATTTAGATTACCAAAAGACAGTAGACCTAAAGAAAATATAACATTTATAACTACGAAAGAAATGGAGGAAGTACTTAACATTTGTATAAAAGCAACTCAGATATTATATTTTGAAGAAGAAATAAAAGATTTAAAATGTAAAGAAAATGTATCAAAGAAAAGTATTCTTAATACACTCAGTCCTATTCTAGATAAAAATGATATATTAAGAGTAGGTGGTCGAGTGACTCATTCACCAGAAAGCTATGATAAAAGACATCCTGTAATTCTACCTTATGAAAGTCATTTAACAAGGTTAATAACTTTGGATGCTCACATTAAAACCTTACATGGTGGTCCACAAATCACGTTAAATTATATAAGATCAAAGTATTGGATAGCTCGCGGTAGAATTTTAGTGAAGAAGATATACAGAGAATGTGTCACTTGTGTTAGGTACAGAAAGCAAAATAACAACATGTTTATGGGTCAATTACCGAAGGCTCGAATTACACCATCCAGACCATTCAAAAGTGCAGGTGTGGATTTCACAGGGCATATAAATATAAGATTTTCACCTGGGAGAGGTGCAAGGTCTTATAAAGGCTATATATGCTTATTTATATGTATGGTAACAAAAGCTATACATTTAGAAGCTGTGTCAGACTTAACGTCGAAAGGATTTATAGCTGCCTTTAGAAGGTTTGTCTCCAGAAGAGGACATTGTCAAAATTTATACAGTGACAATGGTACCAATTTTTTAGGAACACAAAAAGAGTTGTGTGAAATGTATAAGAGGAATATATCTCAAATAACAAGTGAATTTCAACAGATGTTGGCAGGTGAAGGCACCTCCTGGCATTTCATTCCTCCACATGCCCCTAATTTTGGAGGACTGTGGGAAGCAGGTGTAAGATCAACTAAAACACATTTAAAAAAGATTATTGGAGATTCAACGTTAACATTTGAGGAACTTTGCACAGTCTTAACTCAAATTGAAGCCTGTTTAAATTCTAGACCTATATCATATATTAGTGATGACCCTAACGACCCACTTCCTTTAACCCCAGGACATTTCTTGGTGGGCGAACCTCTTATCACTATACCTGAGGAAGATCATTCAATTAATAAATGTTCTAATCTAAGTAGGTGGAAGTTTTGTCAAAGAATGGTAAATTCATTTTGGAATAAATGGTCTAAAGAATACTTAATAACTTTAAATAATAGATATAAGTGGTCAGTTAAGGGAGATGAACCAAATATAGGAGATATTGTTATCATTAGAGATGAAAATGTTCCACCGGCAAAATGGCTTTTAGGAAAAATTATACAAAAACATACAGGTCTAGACGGTATAACTAGAGTTGTAACAGTGAAAACTAAATTTGGATTATATAAACGCTCTTTAAATAAGTTGTGTATCCTCTTAAATGATAATAAAACGTTTAAGTAAAGGTTTGAGATTTAAAAATTTGTAAAGGTTGCGTAAATTTTCAATATTAAAAAAATAAAAAGAGTTGGTATGTAAACATTTCTATAGTATATTTATGCATGCCTTTATAAATTTTCTTATTTATTGTATTTGTTGGTTTTGTGTGATTGTTGATTTTATGTGCTTATTACTTTGTATACTTATGTTGATTGAATTTAAGTTATATCAATAAGTAGGTATTGGTGATTTTTTCTTGTTTGTTAATTTGATTTAAGAACGAAGTTCTTGGTGGGCGAGATGTTTGAAAACATTGGTATCATTAAGAAAAATATTCTGTGTAATTTTTATGTTAATTTGGTCACACTTTTAATCTATCACTCTATGTCAATCTTGGAATAAAACTAATAACGAAATTCAGTGAAATGTTGGTTTTATTGTATTTTAAAACGAGTGAACACATACACATAGTGACAAACCCATCTATGATTTTCCTTTGGTTTTTCATGGTCCGAGATCAATCTGTGTATATCCAATAATAAGCAGACGAAGTCGAGGGTACCAGCTAGTAATAAATAAACACTGGTACTTCTTATGGTGTACCTTGAAAAATTTTCTGATTTTAAGGCGTACTTGGAACCCGAAAAGTTTGCGAAACACTGGTTCAGACGTTGTAATGATTACCAATTGATATGGAGATTAAGTAATAATTTTACTTCAGACGATAATAAACAGGAAAATAAATGAAATATTGTTGATATTGTCGTATATTCGAACAAAAACAATATTCCAAAGACATTTTATTTATTTATAAAATAAGCAATTGAAAGTAAAAATAGATAAATTCATATTACCAAAATAAAACACCATTTTTTATGAATATCAAATGTTTACAAAGGTGGCCAATAAT
>CM065334.1:401721-623291 GCA_033032175.1 Saturnia japonica | reverse complement strand
CCAAGTTTGGTAATGAGCAGTACAGATAGAGACGCCATCGTCCGTCTCGCTCTCCGGCAAACAATATAAAAGGCGCACTACTGGGGCCAACGGGCACCAATATTGTAAGAAATGACCGGGCCGGCCGCGGGGGCGGCACTCTCATTTATTACAAACGATCGTTATATTGTACGCCGGTAGATCCTCCGATACTTACCAATATGGAAGTATCCGTGTGTAGACTAGGAATGACCGACCACCCGTCCATAACGTTAGTTTCAGTTTATCTCTCGCCGAGGAAAGTTCCTCTCAGGTCTGACCTAGAAAAGCTACTTTCGCTCGTTGAATCGGTCATTATAGCGGGTGACCTCAATTGTGGACACACTTCGTTTGGCAATTGGAGAGACTCCAGAAATGGTGTTAAACTCGAAGAGCTAACGAACGTGCTAAACTTTGATGTCATAGCGCCACCCACTCCTACCCACTTTCAAGACAACTGTATGCCGACAGTGCTTGATGTAGCTCTCATTAAAGGTATCGCGCTTCGGTTACGACTCATTCGGGTCGTACACGAGCTCGACTCCGACCACCGTCCGGTCATCATGCAGCTAGGTCAACCAGACGACTCTAGCCCTCCTTCGGTCCAAGTGGTTGACTATGCTAAGTTAAAACATTATCTTGCGGACAGGCCGTCCTCGTCCAGTTTAGATAGGATCCCGGACGTATTGGGGTCCGTTGCGGATGTAGATCTCGCGATCGATTCCCTGGTCGACCACCTGCAGGTCGGCATCGGAGAGGCCTTGAGAGAGGTCGAAGAGGCGAGCGATCGCCGCTTCGTACTCCCTGCCGACGTGCGGGCGTTGTTGACGGAAAAGAACGCGGCGACTCGTGCGCACGACCACTATCCGACCGAGGAAAACCGCGCACGCTTACGCGCGCTTCAGAGAGCGGTTAGAGCCCGCATATTAGAACTCAGGAGTCACAGATGGGACGCCCTCGTCGAAGGGCTAAGGCCGTCGCATCTGGCTTACTGGAAACTAGCTGGCACCCTCAAAATAGAGGCATCTTATCTTATGCCCCCCCTCGAGAGGGGTCCCGGTATACCGCTCGCCTTCGATAGCAGCGACAAGGCGGAGTGCCTCGCCACTTGTTTGGAGAGCCAGTGCTCTCCGAACAGTGTCGATGCAAATACCGACCGGGTCGAGGGTATCGATGGATGCGTGCGGGAGCTGGATAAGCTCCCCGCGACAGCCTCCCTGTCCCCAGTCACGTCTGAGGAGGTACTTTCCATTATAAAAAGCCTTAAGCTCAGAAAAGCACCAGGTCCCGACGGGATCAGGAATGAAGTACTTAGGCTTCTTCCTGATCGCCTCATAGCTCTATTGGTCTGCATCTTCAATGTAGCCATAGTCCACTGCCATTTTCCAGCCGCCTGGAAAAAAGCAATAGTCATAGGTATCCGTAAGCCCGGCAAGAGCGCGTCGCTTCCCGACAGCTATCGCCCGATCAGTCTCCTAAATACGTTAGGGAAAATTTACGAGCGGATCCTTCTGAACCGTCTCAAGCAAATAATAGAGGAGAAAGACCTCTATCCGCCTGAGCAATTCGGTTTCCGTGCTAGATATTCTTGCACTCATCAAGTGCACCGCCTCACGGAGCACGTTGCATTTAATTTTGCTGAACTTTATAAACCCCGCCGTACACTTGCGGTCTTTTTCGACGTGGCCAAGGCCTTTGATAAGGTCTGGCACGAGGGATTGATTTACAAGTTGTACCGCTTTGAAGTCCCCGATAGGCTAATTAAAATAATTCGCGACTATTTAACAGATCGCACCTTCCGCTATAGAGTGGAAGGTGAATTGTCCACGCCCCGTCCAATACGCTCAGGCGTTCCCCAAGGTTCGATCCTGGCTCCTAGCCTATTTAACCTGTACGTCAGTGACCTACCTCGACTCCCGGAGGTCGAGGTAGGGCTATACGCTGACGATACAGTCTTATATGCCTCAGATAGGAATAGATCCGACCTCAGACACAAAGTCCAACGCTCCGTGACCACTCTCGGGAAGTGGTTTTAACGAGTGGCGTATAGCCGTTAATCCCTCGAAGAGCGCCGCGATGCTCTTCGATGCGGATTCGTCACAGATACCGTGGAAGCTTAAACCTGTTAAGCTCTACGATAATCCGATTCCGTATGTAAGAGAGACCAAATATCTAGGGGTAACCCTAGATAGTAGGCTCTCTTTTAGACCCCACATCCGTAAGGTTAGGAACAGGGCCGCGTGGGTCCTGGGCCGGTTGCATCCTCTGTTGTGTTCGGTGAGTAAAATGTCCACGCGACATAAGCTCACGCTCTACAAGACGTGTATTCGACCAATTTTGACATACAGTTGCGCCGTGTTCGCACATATGTCCGAGTCGAGTTTCAAACGGTTACAATCGATACAGAATAGGTTCCTCTATCGTCTCACCGGGGCCCCGTGGTATGTTCGAAGCGTAGATCTCCATAGAGATATGGAGCTTCCTTCGATACATGCCTACGTTAAACAGCTCTCCCGTTCGTATTTCGACACCGCGTCGAACCACGCGAATCCGTTGATAAAAAAAGCCGCCACTTATGTTCCGGCACCCACGGACATCCGCTGCAAACGCCGGCCGCGCAATATTTTTATTGATCCCGACGATCACATCGAAAATTCGAATAAATATTACACATCCGTCTCTCCAAACAGAACGTGCCAGCGCCCACGACCGCGTAACCACCGTTCTCTCCGCAGAGGGCGGGCGGTCAATTTCGCTCCAGCACACCCGTCACGTCCACCCTCTCTAGCGGTAACCCAAGCCTAGGTCCGTTCCTCGGTGTGAAACCCTTGGGTCAGGCAACCGCCCGCGCGATACAAGTGACACTGTACGTGCATCACTTAGCTACCTACATACAACACTACACACGTGCACACCACACAGGTACATAGGTTCTGTGAGGGACCTTTTTTTTTTTTCTTTTTTTACGCTAGTTAGTTAGCGCTAGTTAGTGTAGAAACATTCCGATTATTGAATACACATACGCACGGTTCCTTCCTTCCTCCCAGGAGGAAGGGAACGTGCCTATGTGTATATTTAGTTAGCTCGAATCGTAGGTGTAGGGATTCGAATAGATCGCGACCTATTTGCGAACGCGACGACCGCCCGAGCCGAGGTCCGGCCACTTTGGCACCCTCGTGCGAGTCGTCCACGAAACTTTCGCGGCTGAGTGCCCTCTGCGCTCGCCCCCAAGTCCGGTGAAGCTGTAAAAGCCGCAGCGGCTTTAGGGCCCCTAAGGCTCACAGTGTAGTCAGTTCTAAAAAAAAAAAAAAAAAAAAAGCCAACGGGCACACACGGGTGCCACAAGCTGAAGAATCAAGACTCAAGAAACTGGAAAAAACAGTAACCAGAAGATAGTACCTACAAATTGTATTGTGTCTTGAAGAATACAGCAAATTATATTGTGGTGCCTGTGTGTCATTTTGCATCTTCATTAAGTGTTCAACCCGCCAGCGACCCAGTCCATTCCGCTCCGTGCTACGTCATCGCCGCGCCTACCAGCAGACACCTCACTGCGTGTGTGTACCTTGATGTTTCGCCCTCTTCACGCCTAGTAGTTTCGTGTGTGAGCAAGGTTGGTCGCACGTAGTGAGAGGGGCTCGCACGCACTGGTTTCCAGACAGCTGGTTACCGTAGCGTGTTATCCGCCGTCGGTCATACAGAGTTCGAGGGAATCGTTTCCGTCGCGTTCGCGCCCTCGGTGCGCGGTCCCACTCTGTATTTTGTTGACGTAGCACATTTGTATAAGGGCATACGCACGCGCCTCTTTTTACATGTATTTTATGTGAATAATGGAATTTTGAATATTGCAATTAATGTCTTTGGAGATATCACAGGTTTAAAATAACTCCGCATCAAAGTAGTGATCATGTACCGCGTGCGCATTTTCATGTGGGGAGGGAGGGCGAATGGTGCTCAATTGGTTCATAGATAAAACAAAGAAAGTTTCAGCCCTTTTAGAATTGTATTATAGGTGCCTACGACCTACTCTTTCTCTATGTGACGCAGACGAAGTTGCGCGGGACAGCTAGTTTTATTATAAACGGTGGCACGGTTCGTTGCGTATTTATTTTAACGCTTAAAGTTGTGTGTCATGTGATAACTGAAAAAAAAATAGTTGTAGGTAGCGGAATAAAATAGCTTCGTAAACATAAATTGGATTATTTACTTAAAAATTTATGCAAATAGTAAAAGACGACGGTTCTATACTTTCATTTTCTTTCAGTCTACAAAAGTTCATTACTTACGAAAATAATTCGCCTTCAGTACAGGCCAATGTCACAAAAGGAGCAGAGTATCCAGTTTCTTTTTTGCAGGTGCAGTAATTTCGGCTTTTTTTTGCAGGACTTTTTAATTGCATATTGATTTAAATGTTTTTCAAAACATTGACCAAACCGGTAGCACGGTTCGTCAAGTATTAATTTTTATCATCAGTGAGGTTTTTATTTGATAATAATAAATATGGCTTCTTTTCTTTGTTTTTTCTGAAAAAGAAACATATAAATACAGAGAAATTTGATATATTTTAGTCACCATTCTACGAGATCCGCAAAGATCAACTTTGTAAGTAGAAATATTTTTTTGCATTAAATATTTTAATTTGTGCAACATTGTATAAACTTGAATATAGATGATATAATTGAAACAGAAACCTCCATAGTAAATTTATGTTGTCATAATCATTTCATAAACATAAGAAATTAAGGCAAAGTTGATCTTATCAGAAAAATCAATACATTTCTTTTAAACATCCCACATTTATAACAAGTTTACGCTATGCTATGTATACTAGGCTATGATGTACCTATCTAATTGGTAACATATTTTACCTATCCATGTATCTCGCAAGTCTCAATATAAAAGCCAAATTTGACATGTCTATGTGAAATAGTTTTTGAATTATGAGAGGGTCAAAAGTAGCTCCAAATGGTTCGTGTAATATTAGACACAGTACCGCTCGCCATTCTGTTATCTTGAACTTGGCTTGATATGCTACCGCGTATCTAGATAACAGCATAATATGTTTTATAACAACTTAAAATATAATTTCTTCTTATAACTTAAGATAATATATTAAAGCCTAAGGTATAACTTGACTAGTTCCAGTATACGAATTATTATTAAGTAGCTACTAAAACCGTCATGGAAGAGCTCTATGTTCGATAGCTAGTTTCTACCAGAAGCCAGATTTTCGGAAGAATTACATAAGAACTTACAGTTTTAGAACTTGCGAAGGCTATAATATAATTCATATATGAAAACTAGTCAAGTCAGACCTTAAGTTTCAATATAAGTTATCCTAAGTTAAAAGAAGTAATTATATTTTAAGTTGACATAAAATATTTTATGTTGTCTATACAATTAATAAAATTGAAGTGTCTATTTGTAACGTCAAAATAACAGTTTTTTAATAAATGCATATGGAAATATATACGATACCTATAACAAAAAGCCCATTTTTTTTTGTCTGTCTGTCTGTTTGTTCCGTGTAATCTCCGAAACGGTTGAACCGATTTTGACGGGACTTTCACTGATATATAGCTGATGATATAGGGAGTAATTTACGTTACTTTATTTCAGAAAAAGGATTAGGATTTCGCACAAATAAAAAAAACTGTCCATGGTGAATCAATTCGACCGCTAAATGGCCTATGCTGAGTAAACCATAATAGATATAGCAAACTAATATATTACATAATCATAGGCATTGAAAATGCCTACAAAAATGTCTGGGAGAGTATATATCTATCTTTTAAGGATCACCCACAATAAGCATTTTTATCTTTAGAACAGCCGGGAGTGGGGGAGCAAGATTCGCGTGGGCATTCTGTAGTCAACGTGACCGAAGCCAAGGGCACAGCTAGTATTATAATATTGAAGTTGGATCTAAATTCACATTTATGTTTTTGATCGTAGTACTTCGACAAGTAGCGTTTAATGAAAAAGAAAATGCTTTATCCAATTCCAAGTATTCATTAATTGCAAACATAAGTCGAGTATGTGGAATCCTTACAATTGCTTCCGATTCCTCTAATACTTCTTCGTTTTCGCTCTAAGTCTCATTATGTCTTCATCGGTAAAGTGCTCCTGACAATCAATGGTTTCATTGCTTAATAAGAACTTGTTAATCTCCTCTTCTGAAAGGCCTCTATTACGGAAAATGTTTTAATGTAAGATCATCTTCAGGATCAAAGTCATCCAGATCCTGGACAAAAGTTTATAGGTACATAATATACATTTTTATACAAGTACTACCTATACTCCTTGGTTTCACACGTGGTAATTTTATACGATAAACGTTGCCATCGCACCATTACGCCAGAACACGTGGATAAAGCAGTTCGGGAACACTTCTACCTCCGATTTACTTAACAAAAATCAATATATAAGGCTAGCTGTTAGCTATAGCCCAATGTTAGATAGCCTATAATATTATTCCTCCTGAATTTGGCTATCATATACGAAAGGAATTTTCAAATCTGAAAGTTACTTCCTACATCCTGTTAAGTACATCACTTTGCAATACTTAAATGTGTTGAACTATTTTGCCCTAGTTTGAATTTTGTTAAAATAAATAATAACAATTTGCACTACAAATATGTTTATTGCTCTGTTCACCCGCTGTTTTTCTGCTCCTTTGCTGCAGCAATCCACTGCGGCCTCCAAGAGCCCAGGAGTCGGGTGTTCTTTCAAGTTTCTAGGCTGAGCTAGGATCAGGCTCGAAGGACCAAAAAGTCCAGCTATTGGGACGACCTGAATAGTGATAGCTCAGATTTTTGCAATGAAGCAGTTGATTTAATTAAACACTTTCTTGCCAAGTGATCTGTGTGATTAAATATAAGAAATAAATTTTATTCTGCAGACGTAACATATTTCGGCAGACACAATAATAGCGCGATGTAATTCGACTCCGACGACATCTATTAACAACATTGTTAAACGGTCATGAACAAGAATGATCAAGAGTCACTTGGCAAGAAAGTATTTCATTTAAATCACCTGCTTCATTGCAAAAATCTGAGCTATCACTATTCATGTTGTCCAAATAGCTGGACAGTTCCAGAGATTAGCTTATTTAAACTAATATATAACTCTTCCGCTTTACTATATTAAGTCTTCGGTGTACCTCACGGTATCACCAGTGTTCATTTTATACGGGAAACATCGCCAACGCACCCGTTTGGGCAATTGTTTATGCTTTGTGTAAAACTATCGACATTTTTATGAATAATGAATTAATTTTTAAAATTTTAATATAACTTATGTTACTCGCTCACACTGTAGCTCTATATTGGAAAAATAATTTTTAAAAACGGTCTAGTAGTTTTTGAGTTTATCCATTACAAACAAAAATCTAATCTTCCGTCTATATAATAAAGGTATAGATACATTTTACATTTACCTATTTCGTTTGGTAAGACATATTATTAGGAAGTAGGTGAGAATACCTGGAGGTTTAAAAGTTCCTTTTTGCTGTCCATTTATGGGCAAACTCACCTGACGTTAAGCGACGATATCGCGAAAGACACAGACATGGAGTTGGCTTGCAAGTACGACTGTCGATAGATTTTCAACTGGAGATTGTTAGCTAGCCAGACGAGTAATAAGATATATATCTTACAATCATGCTATGTCGTCATTAGGTTGTTTTCTTTACTGAAATCATTTTAGAGTCAGAATGCACATCGAACGACGAGGTTGTCTGACGTCACTATCGATAACCCACCATAGCATTTAAATTAAAATAATATACTTATAATATCAACTACATATTTAGTATTTTCAATTTCAGGTAAAGTACGCAATGATGACCGTGTGGGCCCTGCTGGCATTTGCTTCAGCAACGGCCACTGCTAGCGCAGAACCAGAAGCTATGGACACTCAAGAGTCTGCGCCTGTCAATCTACCATTTATGTATGGCCGTTAGTTGGAACATTTGATATTTAGATTTTTTTTGTATTGGTGATATGTATTTATTTACTTTTACCTTCAATTGGTTGTTTTATTATTAAATAAAATGTCTTTACAATTTTTTTTTTGTTTTATTTTCTTTTTATCTTGATATATTCAGACGAGAACAAAACAAAAACATACAGATAATGTATTACAAAAGTAGTAACAAAAATAATATGTGTCCTCAGATTATAATGTGTTCCACAGATTAACAATAAAACGAAAAATGAAACGTGTGTTAGTACTTAAAAAATAAATAAATAACAAAAGTATCATAGCAATAAGATAATAGTTTTTCTGAAGTATTCAACATACGCGGAAAAAAAATTACTGGAAAGAATGTAGAGACGCCCCGCCCTAGCAACCGTAATCATGCTCTGTGACACTCGAGATATACAAGCAGACAACGACGGGATTGAAGGAGGATTCTTGCTTGAGCCGCATCGCATCGTAAAGACCTCCGTAAAAGGGAAACTGTGACTGACTGACTGACCTATCAACACAATATAGTTCAAATCACTAAACGGATTACCCTGACTGTCGGCACAGATATAATTATTATGACGTAGATATCTGCTAAGAACTGATTTAAAAAAATTCCACCCTTAAAGGAGTGTAACGGGATTCCTATCCAAAATAAATCAGCGTCCATTAAAGCGACTATTGGTGCTGACTGATTGAAAGTAGGATCAGCAAGCACAATAACACGTTAGGAGTGACAGTGTTTCCTATTCCTATGATCTTTATCGAGTCAATTGGGAATGATTCCAACAAAATATTATCTTTTAATGCCTTTGAAATATAAGAAGATTGGCTGCCACAATCTAGCAGCGCTCGAACCTTCGCCTTTTTCTTGATCAATGGGTTCGAGACTTTTAGTATAGCCGTTGATAAAATAATTTGACTTGTGCTTCGATTTCAGAAACTAGCATTTGTTTCGCAATCATTATAAGTAGGCTAATCTACCATTCCTAGATTGTTATTAGAAGATGCCGCGGGGTGCGAGCGATACAACAACGTGTGGTGCCTTTTATTGCAATCACAGCACGGTCCCATTAGACAAGCATCTGAGTTGTGTCCCTGCCTAAGACAGTTGCTACATAATTACTATGTTTATTGCGATTTAATGACTCCAGTACGTCTGCACGGTCAATGATGAATTTATAGAACCATTCTAATGTCGGAGTCTCCTACTAGTCAATGTTGCCATTAAAATTTGATGACAACATAAACATAATCAAATCATCTCATTTGTCCGTGCGCTGTCCTAAGCTGTTTAAAGCACGCAAGTTTTTTTTTACATGGTTTACTAAAAATCTCAAAGACCTTTCCGATTCACGTAAAATCGAGTTTATATTTAATAGAGAATTTAAGTGGTGATTAAATAAACTTGTTTTATTATTATATCGACTAGAAAGTAAACTCAACGCTTCAGAATAATTTGCAAAAGATACCCCAAGATTAGATATAATTCTCGTGGCATAATTCTCTAAATAAGAAATTACATTTAATATTTTAGTATTATAATTAGTAGATACTTTGCCATCTTCTTGCTACTTCTTCAAAGGCTGGCGCAGCAGCTGTCTCAGCAGAGGACCTCAAGCAGCGCAAGTATGCGTCCCTTGGTACGGGCTACATATTTGTGCCCTTTGGAGTCGAAACCCTAGGTCCATGGGGAGCAATTGCACGCAGTCTCTTTAAAGAACTCGCAAGTCGACTGGTTTACAAATCTCGAGACCAGGGGCTGGCTAATACATCGGTCAACGAATAAGCATTGCTATAGAACGTGGTAATGTGGCCAGCCTTCTTGGTACTTTTCCTTCTGGCGGGTATTTGGATGGCATCCAATATTTATAGTAATTTTACGTTATTTAGATGTATTAATATTAAGTACCGAATAGTTTAACACGTTATTTCTTCTGTACTTTTGCTTGAAGAAACAATAATTTCACTTAAACACCGACCAATTTCCTTTATAATTTATAATTATTTTCATCATCATTAAATAGTATGGTTTAATTTAAGAAATTACATAATAAAATACGTTATACGTTCACTTCTCTGGACCATACTCTCAAATGTTTCTCGGAATTCCAACCACCGGAAATAAGCACCGTCAAACTTGGCTTATTCAATTTGAGGTAATTTTAATCCCGCTGGCTGATGATAGGAACAACAAGAATTGTCATGATCAGAATTACGTCTATGTTCACATTCGATTTTAGAAAATTTATCTAATAACGTCTTCGCAGTGGCGATGTTAACAATAATATAACTCTCAATCCTATCGCGTTCATCAATTTCAGCAGATGTTTTCCAGGATTTAATACCTCAATCTCATTCTGTAAGTCGTGAACCCTAACCGACGACAATGCATCGAAATTTGTAAGTTTCAAACTTAACTCTGTTAGTTCGATGTTATTCAACAACGGTAACGGTAACGTTCGTAAAACTAATTAAGTAATTTTTAAATTTAGTTGTCTGCCCTTTAGCAGAAGATATTCTAATAATTAACCCATTCAACTGACTGTTATCTACAGATTCGTCAGGCATTGTGAGTTAAATGAGTTAAACACGTATTCGTATTAAGTTAAATAACTTGTGAACGACTAAAGAATGACAAAACAATTATGAAAAGAATGTCTATCGCTCCTCGACTCGACGACACCTGCCGACCAGAAACCGCTTATTGCCGCACAGCTGATTGCATGCGAGCGCAGCGCAGATAACAATTTCAAATTATCGCCGTTGGTATGTAAGTATCTGCAAAACGAGGAATAGCGAAGCGACAGAGCAGATTAGAAACTTCTCTCTTGGAATTAAGGATTATATTCCTTGAAGATATAGGTAGGTAAAACGTTTTGGATAAAAAATAAACTTATAAATCTTTTAAAGGATGTCTAATAATGTTATGTACTACATACTACTTGATGTATAGCGAATTTAGAAAAAATGAAGCTTAATAAATGAACAAAGAAAATATTCTCTGAACCTGTAGGTAGGTTGTCAAAAAGTGAAATGATGCAATTTCAATGATTTTATGAAAATATCTTTAGTTTGCACAAATAAATTGATTGTAACAGTTAAGAACTGTGTATATAAGGATATTTGGGAAATGAGGAAAAATGGGAAGGAACGAGCACTTATCTGATTTTAAAGAAGTCCGGTGCGTGATATGATACTTTCGCTGAATCACTGCTCGCTTCAGCCCGAACTCGTAGATGATCCAGCTGCACGTTAGATCTAGAACCTTTTCATCAATCTTCAAATCACGACAAAGAAGCCCACTCGTCAGGTGGCCGGCTCCGCCTTGGCGAGATTTTCATACGATTTTTTCTAGAGTATTTCTTCTTATTTCGAGTTTCTAGCAGTTTTGTTGCCCTCATGGGCCACCAATATGTATATTTTTATTTTAAACTGTAGCTAAATAAAAGACTTCTTACACTTTTAAGTATTTATACACTATCGTGCGTACAGAATAACGGTCGTCGGTTAAGTGATCAAATAAATTAAACTGGTTTATTATTAAAGCGAACGCCTGATGAAATATAATAGCATAACCCGACGTGTAAGGCATTGCGCTGGAACAATAGGCACATACACTTACTGACTTTTCTGTAGGTCTTTTTGTACAATTACTACAATTATATAATACATTAATTCGGTATATATCTTATGGTTTACTCAGTGTAAGCCATTTAAGCGCCCGAATTGAGTATCCATGACCAGTTTTTTTTTTTATTTGCATGGAAAATTAATTAATTATCGAAAATAAAAGTACTTGGTCTAAGTTACTCCTTTTAACATCAGCTATCTGCCGGTCAAAGCCCCGTTAAAATTAGTCCAACCATTTTGGAGATTACCCGGAACAAACAGAAAGAAAGACCGAAGGACAAAAATTTTAGAAGAGGTGTTTTGTTTGTAAGTATTGTGTAAAACCTACATATTTTTATGTACATTTATTAAAAAACAGTTATTTTGACATTACAAACAGACACTTCAACTTTATTAATTGTACATAGTTCGCTGCTTCAATTCAACAGTACCACAAATAAAAAAAAAACAAAATGTTTGTGTTGCAAAAATACAATCGTAATTCATGTTATTTTTATATTTAAAAAAGACACCCATTTATATTCATTTTAAGGTACAAAAACAACTCAACCGTTTGTTTTGAATTTTCGTTTTGAACGCATAATATGATCAAAACTCCCGTAAATTGTCAGTTGCGCGTCGATAACTGAACTGAAAGCACTTTTCTTTTGTGCAAAAGTGCCTTAATTCGAAAAGTAGTCTATTTTACTCATTAATTTTATGCAAAAAACGGCCATATTTCGCAATACTTCAGTTTTGAATAATGAATTCACGTAAATAAGACAATATTTTTAAATCAAAAGAACCATATTTCAAAACTGGTTGTTTTGTACAGAAAATGTACCTAAATGAACTTTAATTTTTTGATCGAAATAAACTAATGAAACAAAGTGTTTGTTTTGCATTTAAGTTATTTAATATGAAATACGATATTTAAAAAATGTTTATTTTGAATATAAAAAACTACTTTCTATTATTATCATTTCAAATCAAAAGGGTCTTATTCAGGAATACAATCGTTTTGCTTTTATTTTAACAGAATAGTTTTAATACATAGGTTAATCAACAAGGTCATATTTTGAGATACATTACTTTAGCATTTTTTGTGGAAAGCCTTGTAATTATTGTTATTATACACTTGTAGATATGATTTTACGTTTTATATTATTATTAATATTAAATTGAAATAAATAAATTTTATTTTAAGGGGTACAGATACCCTCCTGCACCACCTCGTTTGATTACCGGACAAGCGTGCCGCTGCAGCGCGGCGAGTGCTCGCTTGGCGTATGTTCCTCGTGAACTAGTTACGCATAGTTGTCGTGTCCAACTACCCAACGTACTAGTATGTATCGTGATTTGTATTTCTGTTGGCACTAGGTAACTAGTTATTTGGGTTTTCTATGAAATTCTCAGTAGTAACTCGGAGTTTGGCTTTGTGCCCGATTAATGGCAATAGGCATTATAATATCCCTATAATATGGGACCTAAAAAACATATCCGGCGAACTGTGAGTGTACATTAGTACACATGTGCCTAACGTTTTGGGGATACAGGCATGATGGTATGTATTGTCGCGTGTTAATTAAAAGGTTTTAAATATTTCCCGCTAAACCTACCACATCATAACCACTCCCCTTTCCCTAATTCCCACTCGCAAGAAAGACCGTTTCGGAAGGTTAACGCATCGCCACGCGGGCAAGGCCGCACCGCATTTTCAAGTGATATAACCGTTGAATTTTGCACAACCGCCACTGAAAATATAACCCGCAGTGAATTTAGTTAAGAAGGCCTTCGCCGCGAGTGACTTATAAATTTGAAGAAGAGCTATCGTCGAGAATAAGTCACATACGCAACGGTTCGCCATTAACGCAGTCAGTTCCTTTCTCCATATTTCTCCTGCATCCCGCTTCACCTATTTTTGAAGTGAAAACTTCTTTTAGCACGGTACGCATAATTTTAGATGAGATAAAATCTCTGGACTTGCGACACCGTTACGAGACGCAGCTATAGTGTGTGCATAATTACATGCATGTACATATAGCAGACCGCGAACGCGTCTTTCATAAAAGAATATTAAATGTATTTTAAAGTTTCTAATAATTAATAAAATACAATTCATAAATAAAATGCAATTCATAACCCAATAGCCCTAGTACCCATCTACAAAATGTCTTACGCGCCAAAATAAGTTTTCACTTCTGCCGGCTCTACCGGAGCGCAACCCGTTAATTTTTCTTTAAAGCCTCTTCAAGCTGAATACATCAGTATGTAATGTTTATGTTAACTTGCACCTTTTCACATTGATATGGAATACGGCTGTTAAATTATTTATTCGTTTGCATTTCGATTAATGCATACATTTTATTAAAAAGATAATTACTTTATAATCCACATGCGAGATTCCTCACAGAAGATCACGGATATAAATTGTAACGCTTGGTTAATATTTATTAGAGTTTTTTCTAAATGCACGATACATATAAGAAAACACTAATTTTTAAAAAAATTGTGTGTCTGTTTGTTCCGGCTAATCTCCGAAACGAATGACCTGATTTTGACGGAATTTTCACAGATAGCTGATGATATAGGGATAAACTTAGGCTACTTTAATTTTAGAAAAGGAATTAGCGTTCCGCACAAATAAAAAAAAGTTGTCATGGAGAATCAATTTGAGTGCTTAAATGGCTTATGCTGAATAAACAATAAGAGATATAGCAAATTAATTTACTACATAATTATAAGCATTAAAAAGATCTACAAAAAGTTCGGGAGAGTATATATCTATCTTCTAAGGATCACCCACAATAAGCATTTTTATCTTTAAAATAACCGGGAGCGGAAGTAGCACGATACGCGCGTGTGCCCGATCGACGGCATTTTGTAGTCCACGTGAGCGTAGTCGCGGGCACAGCTAGTTTAGAATAAACTTAAAAAATAAAATATATTTATATGAAAAAATTATGTTCATGTGTATTGATTGCAGCGAATGAATCCTGTAAATTACCTACGACTGTTTCTTCGTATTTGTAAAATCAAAAGATGAGTTTATACATACATATATTACAAAAGGAAAAACAAATTATCATTAATATAATATCAAGTTTTTCTAGTATTTTATTCAAAAAGAAAAATGAATTGAAGTTGGTGTCAAGTAAGAATGGAAAGGGCCGAATGAGCCTCACCTGTGTACTGTATACCGTGTTGGACAACAAATAAGGAAAAACCATTAGCGAAGTGGTAAGATCCTCTCGATTCCGAATGCATCACGACCACAGTACACATGGTGAAAATTACTATATATCGCATTGAGGTATTTGAGGTATTGAGGAACTACTTACTAGCTTCAGCACCACCAGTTACTATATAGTGGTATATAGTTGTAGGCAGGCATAATGTTAACAACCATACAGAGATTCTTGGACTGTATTGCACTTCAATTGAGCGAAACGCAATTGCTTTGGTGTGCCAGAATAAAATAGCTCGGTAAATATAAATTGGACTATTTATTTAAAAAGTTATGCAAGTAGTAAAAGACGAGAGTTCTATACTTTCATTTTCTTTCAGCCTACAAAAGTTGATTACTTACGAAAATAATTCGCATTCAGTACAGGCCAATGTCACAAAAGGAGTAGAGTATCCAATTTGTTTTTTGCATGTGCAGTAATTTCGGCTTTTTTGGCAGGACTTTTTAATTGCATATTAATTTAAATATTTTTCAAAACATTGACCAAAACGGTAGCACGGTTCGTTAAGTATTTATTTTTATGATCAGTGAGGTTTTTATTTGATAACAATAAAAATTGCTTCTTTTCTTCGTTTTTTCTGAATATGAAACGTATAAATAAAGAGAAATTTGATATATTTTAGTTACAATAGTACGAGATCCGCAAAGATGAACTTTGTAAGTAGAAATATTATTTTGCATTAAATATTTTAATTTATGAAACATTGTATAAACTTGAATTTATAATTGAGTACGGAAACCTGCATAGTAAATTTATGTTTTCATAAACATAAGAAATAAAGGCATAGTTGTTCTTATCAGAAAAATCAATACATTTCTTTTAAACATCCCACATTTATAACAAAGTTTACGCTATGCTATGTATACTAGGCTATGATGTACCTATCTAATTGGTAACATGTTTTACCTTTGCATGTATCTTGCAAGTCTCAATATAAAAGCCAAATTTGACATGTTTATTTGAAATAGTTTTTGAATTATGATGGGGTCAAAAGTAGCTCCAAATAGGTCGTGTAATATTACACACGGTTCCGCTCGTCATTCTGTTATCTTGAACTTGGCTAGATACGCTGCCGTGTATCTAGAAAACAGCATAATATGTTTTATAACAACTTAAAATGTCATTTCTTCGTATAACTTAAGATAATATATTAAAGCCTAAGGTATAACTTGGCTAGTTCCAATATACGAATTATTATTAAGTACCTACTAAAACAGTCATGGAAGAGCCCTATGGTCGATGGCTAGTTTCTACCAGCAAGCCAAGTTTCGTAATAATAAAAAAATAAGAACCTACAGCTTTAGAACTTGCGAAGGCTATAATATAATTCGTATATGAAAACTAGCAAATTCAGACCTTAAGTTTCAATATAAATTATCCTAAGTTATAAGAAATAATTATATTTTAAATTAATATAAAATATTTTATACTGTCTATTTAATTAATAAAATTGAATTTTCTGTTTTTAGTGTCAAAATAACAGTTTCTTTGAAAAATTCATATGAAAGTACATACGATACCTATAACAAAAAGCCCATTTTTTTTTTGTCTGTCTGTCTGTATGTCTGTCTGATTGTTCCGGGTATTCTCCGAAACGATTGGACCGATTTTGACAGAACTTTCACTGGTAGATAGCTGTTGATATAGGGAGTAAATCAGGTTACTTTTATTTTAGAAAAAGAATGAGGTTTCCGCACAAATAAAAAAAAACTGGTCATGGTGACTCAATTCGGGTGCTTAAATGGTTTACTTTGAGTAAACCATAAGAGATACAGCATATTTATGTGGAACATAATTTTAGGCATTAAAAAGACCTACAAAAAAGTCTGTGAGAGTATATATCTATCTTCTAAGAAACACCCACAACAAGCATTTTTGTCATTAAAATAGCCGGGAGCGGGGGAGCAAGATTCGCGCGAGCATTCTGTAGTACACGTTAGCAAAGCCACGGGCACAGCTATTATCATAATATTGAATTTGGCTCTAAATTTAAATTTATGTTTTTAATGGTAGTACTTCGCCGTGTGGTTTTTAATGACAAAGAAAATGCTTTATCCAATTCCAAGCATTCATTCAATGCAGACACGAGTCGAGTTTGTGGAATCCTTACAGTTCCTTCCGATTCCTCTAATACTTCTTCGTTTTCGCTCTCAGTCTCATTATGTCTTCATCGGTTAAGTGCTGAAAATGTTTTGATGTAAGATCATCTTCAGGGTCAAAGTCATTCAGATCCTGGACAGAAGTTTATAGGTACATAATATACATTTTTATACAAATACTACCTATGCTTCACGTTTTCACACGTGGTAATTTTATACGATAAACATTGCCATCGTACCCTTGCATCCCATCATAATCACATTACCTTCATCACTTCGCTCATAGACCTCTTAATTATATTTAACAAATTTTTGCTATAGAATAATAATATATTGTGGGTTATGAATAAGAAATTGGCATAAATCCTATCGCGAAAGTTTTTTTAGAAATACTGAGAGCCAATACGTATTATTAACCATTACACCAGAACACTTGGAAAAAGCAGTCCGGGAAAACTTCCACCTCCGATTTACTTAACAAAAATCAATATTTAAGGCTAGCTGATAGCTGTAGCCCAATGTTAGATAGCCTATACTATTCCTCGTGAATTTGGCTATCATATACGAAAGGAATTTTCAAATCTGAAAGTTAGTTCCAGAGATTGGCGTGTTTGAACAAATAAGTAACTCTTCCGCTTTACTATATTAAGTACTAGGTGTGCCCCACGGTATCACCCATGTTCATTTTATGAGGGAAACATCGCCAACGCACCCGTGTACGCAATTTTTAATGCTTTCTGTAAAACTATCGAAATTTTTATTAGGAATAAACTAATTGTTCAAATTGTAATATAGCTTATGTTACTCGCTGATACTGTAGCTTTATATCGGTGAAAGAGTTTTTGAAATCGATCCAGTAGGTTTTGAGTGTATCCATTACAATCAAAAAATCTAATCATACGTCTATATAATATTGGTATAAATACATTTTATATTTACCTATTTTGTCTGGTAAGACATATTATTGGGAACTAGATGAGAATACATGGAGGTTTAAAATTCCCCTTTTGCTGTAAATTTATGGGCAAACTCACCTGACGTTAAGTGACGATATCGCGGAAAACACAGACATAGAGTTGGCTTGCAAGTACACCTGTCGATAGATTTTCAACTGGAGATTGTTAGCTAGCCAGACGAGCAATAAGATAATATCTTACAATCATGCTATGTCGTCATTAGTCTGTTTTCTTTACTGAAATCATTTTAGAGTTAGATCGCACATCGAATGACGAGGTCGTCTGACGTCACTACCGATAAATAACCCACCATCGCATTTAAATTAAAATAAGATACTTATAATAAGAACTACATATTTAGTATTTTCAATTTCAGGTAAAGTACGCGTTGATGACAGTGTGGGCCTTGCTCGCATTTGCTTCAGCAACGGCCACTGCTAGCGCAGAACCAGAAGCTCTGGACTCTCAAGAGTCTGCTCCTGTCAATCTACCATTTATGTATGGCCGTTAGTTGGGACATTTGACGTTCAGAATTTTTGTTGTTGGTAATATGTATTTATTTACTTTTACCTTCAATTGGTTGTTTTATTATCAAATAAAATGTCTTTAAAAAATTGTTTTATTATCTTTTTATCTTGATATATTCAGACGAGAACAAAACAAAAACATACAGATAATGTATTACAAAAGTAGTAACAAAAAATTGGTTATCTTTAAAGTCGGTTTACTGACGATAGTTGAACGTGACAACGTCATTAGAAAATACTGATGGAATGGTATCATTTTCCAAAAGAAAATTTTAATTTAATTTTTTGATAGATATTTTGTATGGATATAGAGAAGGAGGTTTATAGAAATGACAATTGAATTGATCAAGTTACATTTATATGTACGCATAAATACAAATAGTTCTGTTAACTTATTGTTATAGTTTTGTCAATTATAGCATAACCTACAATCGCTGCACTAGCGGACCGATGCTATTTATTTTAATGATGAAAGCACAAATATTCGACAATATATCACTGAACATATATTTAATATCGAAAGAATCATTACCTTTATCGCCGCAATTATCGTTGCTATAAACAATTGACACCACATTCACTTTTCACTGCGCTTCATACTTGCCGAAAACATGTAAATGTATTATTGTATAGCAGCTGTCCACGCGGACGCATCACCCACTCAAGTAGGAGAGAGACAAATGTCAAACGGTGCCGAACGCGGAGGCCGATTGTGCCTCTTTGTCGCTCGTTCCGCGCTCTCGCTTGCACTTCAAGCCTTAAATGGAACGCGTCAGAGCGAGGTAACGCCGCATGAGTCATGTTTTTTCGTGCGTGCAGCCGGCTCCATCGAATTATAAGACGTTGTCACGTCAAAAATAATATTTATCCTCAGATTTTAATACGTTCCATATTAACAATAAAAGGAAAAATGAAACGTGCGCCAATACTTAAAAAAATAATAAATAACAAACTTATCATAGCAACGATATAATAGTTTTTCTGAAGTACTCCACATAAGCGGAAAATAAAATAACTGGAAAGAATGTAGACACGCCGCGCCCTAGCAACCGTAATCATGCTCTGTGACCCTCGAGATATACAAGCAGACAACGACGGGATTGAAGGATGATTCTTGCTTGAGCCGCATCGCATCGTAAAGACCTCCGTAAAGGGAAACTGTGACGGACTGACTGACCTATCAACATAATATAGTTCAAATCACTAAACGGATTAACCTGACTGTCGGCACAGAGATATTTATTATGACGTAGATATCGGCTAAGAACTGATTTTTAAAAATTCAACCCTTAAAGGAGTGTAACGGGGATTTCTATCCAAAATAAATCAGCGTATATTAAAGCGACTATTGGTGCTGACTGATTGAAAGTAGGATCAGCAAGCACAATAACACGTTAGGGGTGACAGCGTTTCCTATTCTTGTGACCTTTATCGAGTCCATTGGGAATGATTCTAACGAAATATTATCTTTTAATGCCTTTGAAATATAAGATGATTGACTGCCACATCCAAAACCTGAACCAAAACTTATACCTAAACCTTAACCCAAACCTAAACCCAAACCCAAACCCAAACCCAAACCTAACTTCAAACTTAAACCTAAACCCAAACCCATGCCTAAACCCAAACCTAAACCCAAACCAAAATCCAAATCCAAACATAACCCCAAACTTAAACCAAAACCCAAGCCTAAACGTAAACCCAAACCTAAACCCAAACCAAAATCCAAATCCAAACATAACCCCAAACTTAAACCAAAACCCAAGCCTAAACGTAAACCCAAACCTAAACCCAAACCAAAATCCAAATCCAAACATAACCCCAAACTTAAACCAAAACCCAAGCCTAAACGTAAACCCAAACCTAAACCCAAACCAAAATCCAAATCCAAACATAACCCCAAACTTAAACCAAAACCCAAGCCTAAACGTAAACCCAAACCTAAACCCAAACCAAAATCCAAATCCAAACATAACCCCAAACTTAAACCAAAACCCAAGCCTAAACGTAAACCCAAACCTAAACCCAAACCAAAATCCAAATCCAAACATAACCCCAAACTTAAACCAAAACCCAAGCCTAAACGTAAACCCAAACCTAAACCCAAACCAAAATCCAAAAGTGGTATATAGTTGTAGGTAGCGGAATAAAATAGCTTCGTAAACATAAATTGGATTATTTACTTAAAAATTTATGCAAATAGTAAAAGACGACGGTTCTATACTTTCATTTTCTTTCAGTCTACAAAAGTTCATTACTTACGAAAATAATTCGCCTTCAGTACAGGCCAATGTCACAAAAGGAGCAGAGTATCCAGTTTCTTTTTTGCAGGTGCAGTAATTTCGGCTTTTTTTTGCAGGACTTTTTAATTGCATATTGATTTAAATGTTTTTCAAAACATTGACCAAACCGGTAGCACGGTTCGTCAAGTATTAATTTTTATCATCAGTGAGGTTTTTATTTGATAATAATAAATATGGCTTCTTTTCTTTGTTTTTTCTGAAAAAGAAACATATAAATACAGAGAAATTTGATATATTTTAGTCACCATTCTACGAGATCCGCAAAGATCAACTTTGTAAGTAGAAATATTTTTTTGCATTAAATATTTTAATTTGTGCAACATTGTATAAACTTGAATATAGATGATATAATTGAAACAGAAACCTCCATAGTAAATTTATGTTGTCATAATCATTTCATAAACATAAGAAATTAAGGCAAAGTTGATCTTATCAGAAAAATCAATACATTTCTTTTAAACATCCCACATTTATAACAAGTTTACGCTATGCTATGTATACTAGGCTATGATGTACCTATCTAATTGGTAACATATTTTACCTATCCATGTATCTCGCAAGTCTCAATATAAAAGCCAAATTTGACATGTCTATGTGAAATAGTTTTTGAATTATGAGAGGGTCAAAAGTAGCTCCAAATGGTTCGTGTAATATTAGACACAGTACCGCTCGCCATTCTGTTATCTTGAACTTGGCTTG
Source organism: Saturnia japonica (assembly GCA_033032175.1). Lineage (NCBI taxonomy): Eukaryota > Metazoa > Arthropoda > Insecta > Lepidoptera > Saturniidae > Saturnia > Saturnia japonica. The sequence continues at coordinate 601,855 of CM065334.1, read as the reverse complement.
ATATGCTACCGCGTATCTAGATAACAGCATAATATGTTTTATAACAACTTAAAATATAATTTCTTCTTATAACTTAAGATAATATATTAAAGCCTAAGGTATAACTTGACTAGTTCCAGTATACGAATTATTATTAAGTAGCTACTAAAACCGTCATGGAAGAGCTCTATGTTCGATAGCTAGTTTCTACCAGAAGCCAGATTTTCGGAAGAATTACATAAGAACTTACAGTTTTAGAACTTGCGAAGGCTATAATATAATTCATATATGAAAACTAGTCAAGTCAGACCTTAAGTTTCAATATAAGTTATCCTAAGTTAAAAGAAGTAATTATATTTTAAGTTGACATAAAATATTTTATGTTGTCTATACAATTAATAAAATTGAAGTGTCTATTTGTAACGTCAAAATAACAGTTTTTTAATAAATGCATATGGAAATATATACGATACCTATAACAAAAAGCCCATTTTTTTTTGTCTGTCTGTCTGTTTGTTCCGTGTAATCTCCGAAACGGTTGAACCGATTTTGACGGGACTTTCACTGATATATAGCTGATGATATAGGGAGTAATTTACGTTACTTTATTTCAGAAAAAGGATTAGGATTTCGCACAAATAAAAAAAACTGTCCATGGTGAATCAATTCGACCGCTAAATGGCCTATGCTGAGTAAACCATAATAGATATAGCAAACTAATATATTACATAATCATAGGCATTGAAAATGCCTACAAAAATGTCTGGGAGAGTATATATCTATCTTTTAAGGATCACCCACAATAAGCATTTTTATCTTTAGAACAGCCGGGAGTGGGGGAGCAAGATTCGCGTGGGCATTCTGTAGTCAACGTGACCGAAGCCAAGGGCACAGCTAGTATTATAATATTGAAGTTGGATCTAAATTCACATTTATGTTTTTGATCGTAGTACTTCGACAAGTAGCGTTTAATGAAAAAGAAAATGCTTTATCCAATTCCAAGTATTCATTAATTGCAAACATAAGTCGAGTATGTGGAATCCTTACAATTGCTTCCGATTCCTCTAATACTTCTTCGTTTTCGCTCTAAGTCTCATTATGTCTTCATCGGTAAAGTGCTCCTGACAATCAATGGTTTCATTGCTTAATAAGAACTTGTTAATCTCCTCTTCTGAAAGGCCTCTATTACGGAAAATGTTTTAATGTAAGATCATCTTCAGGATCAAAGTCATCTAGATCCTGGACAGAAGTTTATAGGTACATAATATACATTTTTATACAAGTACTACCTATACTCCACGGTTTCACACGTGGTAATTTTATACGATAAACATTGCCATCGCACCATTACGCCAGAACACGTGGATAAAGCAGTTCGGGAACACTTCTACCTCCGATTTACTTAACAAAAATCAATATTTAAGGGTAGCTGATAGCTGTAGCCCAATGTTAGATAGCCTATAATATTATTCCTCCTGAATTTGGCTATCATATACGAAAGGAATTTTCAAATCTGAAAGTTACTTCCTACTTCCTGTTAAGTACATCACTTTGCAATACTTAAATGTGTTGAATTATTTTGACCTAGTTTGAACTTTGTTAAAATAAATAATAACAATTTGCATTACAAATATGTTTATTGCTCTGTTCACCCGCTGCTTGGCTGCTCCTTTGCTGCAGCAATCCACTGCGGCCTCCAAGAGCCCAGGGGTCGAGAATTCTTTCAAGTTTCTAGGCTGAGCTAGGATCCGGCTCGAAGGACCAAAAAGTCCAGCTATTGGGACGACCTGAATAGTGATAGCTCAGATTTTTGCAATGAAGCAGTTGATTTAATTAAACACTTTCTTGCCAAGTGATCTGTGTGATTAAATATAAGAAATAAATTTTATTCTGCAGACGTAACATATTTCGGCAGACACAATAATAGCGCGATGTAATTCGACTCCGACGACATCTATTAACAACATTGTTAAACGGTCATGAACAAGAATGATCAAGAGTCACTTGGCAAGAAAGTATTTCATTTAAATCACCTGCTTCATTGCAAAAATCTGAGCTATCACTATTCATGTTGTCCAAATAGCTGGACAGTTCCAGAGATTGGCTTATTTAAACTAATATATAACTCTTCCGCTTTACTATATTAAGTCTTCGGTGTACCTCACGGTATCACCAGTGTTCATTTTATACGGGAAACATCGCCAACGCACCCGTTTGGGCAATTGTTTATGCTTTGTGTAAAACTATCGACATTTTTATGAATAATGAATTAATTTTTAAAATTTTAATATAACTTATGTTACTCGCTCACACTGTAGCTCTATATTGGAAAAATAATTTTTAAAAACGGTCTAGTAGTTTTTGAGTTTATCCATTACAAACAAAAATCTAATCTTCCGTCTATATAATATTGGTATAGATACATTTTACATTTACCTATTTCGTTTGGTAAGACATATTATTAGGAAGTAGGTGAGAATACCTGGAGGTTTAAAAGTTCCTTTTTGCTGTCCATTTATGGGCAAACTCACCTGACGTTAAGCGACGATATCGCGAAAGACACAGACATGGAGTTGGCTTGCAAGTACGACTGTCGATAGATTTTCAACTGGAGATTGTTAGCTAGCCAGACGAGTAATAAGATATATATCTTACAATCATGCTATGTCGTCATTAGGTTGTTTTCTTTACTGAAATCATTTTAGAGTCAGAATGCACATCGAACGACGAGGTTGTCTGACGTCACTATCGATAACCCACCATAGCATTTAAATTAAAATAATATACTTATAATATCAACTACATATTTAGTATTTTCAATTTCAGGTAAAGTACGTAATGATGACAGTGTGGGCCCTGCTGGCATTTGCTTCAGCAACGGCCACTGCTAGCGCAGAACCAGAAGCTATGGACACTCAAGAGTCTGCGCCTGTCAATCTACCATTTATGTATGGCCGTTAGTTGGAACATTTGATATTTAGATTTTTTTTGTATTGGTGATATGTATTTATTTACTTTTTTTACCTTCAATTGGTTGTTTTATTATTAAATAAAATGTCTTTACAATTTTTTTTTTGTTTTATTTTCTTTTTATCTTGATATATTCAGACGAGAACAAAACAAAAACATACAGATAATGTATTACAAAAGTAGTAACAAAAATAATATGTGTCCTCAGATTATAATGTGTTCCACAGATTAACAATAAAACGAAAAATGAAACGTGTGTTAGTACTTAAAAAATAAATAAATAACAAAAGTATCATAGCAATAAGATAATAGTTTTTCTGAAGTATTCAACATACGCGGAAAAAAAATTACTGGAAAGAATGTAGAGACGCCCCGCCCTAGCAACCGTAATCATGCTCTGTGACACTCGAGATATACAAGCAGACAACGACGGGATTGAAGGAGGATTCTTGCTTGAGCCGCATCGCATCGTAAAGACCTCCGTAAAAGGGAAACTGTGACTGACTGACTGACCTATCAACACAATATAGTTCAAATCACTAAACGGATTACCCTGACTGTCGGCACAGATATAATTATTATGACGTAGATATCTGCTAAGAACTGATTTAAAAAAATTCCACCCTTAAAGGAGTGTAACGGGATTCCTATCCAAAATAAATCAGCGTCCATTAAAGCGACTATTGGTGCTGACTGATTGAAAGTAGGATCAGCAAGCACAATAACACGTTAGGAGTGACAGTGTTTCCTATTCCTATGATCTTTATCGAGTCAATTGGGAATGATTCCAACAAAATATTATCTTTTAATGCCTTTGAAATATAAGAAGATTGGCTGCCACAATCTAGCAGCGCTCGAACCTTCGCCTTTTTCTTGATCAATGGGTTCGAGACTTTTAGTATAGCCGTTGATAAAATAATTTGACTTGTGCTTCGATTTCAGAAACTAGCATTTGTTTCGCAATCATTATAAGTAGGCTAATCTACCATTCCTAGATTGTTATTAGAAGATGCCGCGGGGTGCGAGCGATACAACAACGTGTGGTGCCTTTTATTGCAATCACAGCACGGTCCCATTAGACAAGCATCTGAGTTGTGTCCCTGCCTAAGACTGTTGCAACACAATTACTATGTTTATTGCGATTTAATGACTCCAGTACGTCTGCACGGTCAATGATGAATTTATAGAACCATTCTAATGTCGGAGTCTCCTACTAGTCAATGTTGCCATTAAAATTTGATGACAACATAAACATAATCAAATCATCTCATTTGTCCGTGCGCTGTCCTAAGCTGTTTAAAGCACGCAAGTTTTTTTTTACATGGTTTACTAAAAATCTCAAAGACCTTTCCGATTCACGTAAAATCGAGTTTATATTTAATAGAGAATTTAAGTGGTGATTAAATAAACTTGTTTTATTATTATATCGACTAGAAAGTAAACTCAACGCTTCAGAATAATTTGCAAAAGATACCCCAAGATTAGATATAATTCTCGTGGCATAATTCTCTAAATAAGAAATTACATTTAATATTTTAGTATTATAATTAGTAGATACTTTGCCATCTTCTTGCTACTTCTTCAAAGGCTGGCGCAGCAGCTGTCTCAGCAGAGGACCTCAAGCAGCGCAAGTATGCGTCCCTTGGTACGGGCTACATATTTGTGCCCTTTGGAGTCGAAACCCTAGGTCCATGGGGAGCAATTGCACGCAGTCTCTTTAAAGAACTCGCAAGTCGACTGGTTTACAAATCTCGAGACCAGGGGCTGGCTAATACATCGGTCAACGAATAAGCATTGCTATAGAACGTGGTAATGTGGCCAGCCTTCTTGGTACTTTTCCTTCTGGCGGGTATTTGGATGGCATCCAATATTTATAGTAATTTTACGTTATTTAGATGTATTAATATTAAGTACCGAATAGTTTAACACGTTATTTCTTCTGTACTTTTGCTTGAAGAAACAATAATTTCACTTAAACACCGACCAATTTCCTTTATAATTTATAATTATTTTCATCATCATTAAATAGTATGGTTTAATTTAAGAAATTACATAATAAAATACGTTATACGTTCACTTCTCTGGACCATACTCTCAAATGTTTCTCGGAATTCCAACCACCGGAAATAAGCACCGTCAAACTTGGCTTATTCAATTTGAGGTAATTTTAATCCCGCTGGCTGATGATAGGAACAACAAGAATTGTCATGATCAGAATTACGTCTATGTTCACATTCGATTTTAGAAAATTTATCTAATAACGTCTTCGCAGTGGCGATGTTAACAATAATATAACTCTCAATCCTATCGCGTTCATCAATTTCAGCAGATGTTTTCCAGGATTTAATACCTCAATCTCATTCTGTAAGTCGTGAACCCTAACCGACGACAATGCATCGAAATTTGTAAGTTTCAAACTTAACTCTGTTAGTTCGATGTTATTCAACAACGGTAACGGTAACGTTCGTAAAACTAATTAAGTAATTTTTAAATTTAGTTGTCTGCCCTTTAGCAGAAGATATTCTAATAATTAACCCATTCAACTGACTGTTATCTACAGATTCGTCAGGCATTGTGAGTTAAATGAGTTAAACACGTATTCGTATTAAGTTAAATAACTTGTGAACGACTAAAGAATGACAAAACAATTATGAAAAGAATGTCTATCGCTCCTCGACTCGACGACACCTGCCGACCAGAAACCGCTTATTGCCGCACAGCTGATTGCATGCGAGCGCAGCGCAGATAACAATTTCAAATTATCGCCGTTGGTATGTAAGTATCTGCAAAACGAGGAATAGCGAAGCGACAGAGCAGATTAGAAACTTCTCTCTTGGAATTAAGGATTATATTCCTTGAAGATATAGGTAGGTAAAACGTTTTGGATAAAAAATAAACTTATAAATCTTTTAAAGGATGTCTAATAATGTTATGTACTACATACTACTTGATGTATAGCGAATTTAGAAAAAATGAAGCTTAATAAATGAACAAAGAAAATATTCTCTGAACCTGTAGGTAGGTTGTCAAAAAGTGAAATGATGCAATTTCAATGATTTTATGAAAATATCTTTAGTTTGCACAAATAAATTGATTGTAACAGTTAAGAACTGTGTATATAAGGATATTTGGGAAATGAGGAAAAATGGGAAGGAACGAGCACTTATCTGATTTTAAAGAAGTCCGGTGCGTGATATGATACTTTCGCTGAATCACTGCTCGCTTCAGCCCGAACTCGTAGATGATCCAGCTGCACGTTAGATCTAGAACCTTTTCATCAATCTTCAAATCACGACAAAGAAGCCCACTCGTCAGGTGGCCGGCTCCGCCTTGGCGAGATTTTCATACGATTTTTTCTAGAGTATTTCTTCTTATTTCGAGTTTCTAGCAGTTTTGTTGCCCTCATGGGCCACCAATATGTATATTTTTATTTTAAACTGTAGCTAAATAAAAGACTTCTTACACTTTTAAGTATTTATACACTATCGTGCGTACAGAATAACGGTCGTCGGTTAAGTGATCAAATAAATTAAACTGGTTTATTATTAAAGCGAACGCCTGATGAAATATAATAGCATAACCCGACGTGTAAGGCATTGCGCTGGAACAATAGGCACATACACTTACTGACTTTTCTGTAGGTCTTTTTGTACAATTACTACAATTATATAATACATTAATTCGGTATATATCTTATGGTTTACTCAGTGTAAGCCATTTAAGCGCCCGAATTGAGTATCCATGACCAGTTTTTTTTTTTATTTGCATGGAAAATTAATTAATTATCGAAAATAAAAGTACTTGGTCTAAGTTACTCCTTTTAACATCAGCTATCTGCCGGTCAAAGCCCCGTTAAAATTAGTCCAACCATTTTGGAGATTACCCGGAACAAACAGAAAGAAAGACCGAAGGACAAAAATTTTAGAAGAGGTGTTTTGTTTGTAAGTATTGTGTAAAACCTACATATTTTTATGTACATTTATTAAAAAACAGTTATTTTGACATTACAAACAGACACTTCAACTTTATTAATTGTACATAGTTCGCTGCTTCAATTCAACAGTACCACAAATAAAAAAAAAACAAAAATGTTTGTGTTGCAAAAATACAATCGTAATTCATGTTATTTTTATATTTAAAAAAGACACCCATTTATATTCATTTTAAGGTACAAAAACAACTCAACCGTTTGTTTTGAATTTTCGTTTTGAACGCATAATATGATCAAAACTCCCGTAAATTGTCAGTTGCGCGTCGATAACTGAACTGAAAGCACTTTTCTTTTGTGCAAAAGTGCCTTAATTCGAAAAGTAGTCTATTTTACTCATTAATTTTATGCAAAAAACGGCCATATTTCGCAATACTTCAGTTTTGAATAATGAATTCACGTAAATAAGACAATATTTTTAAATCAAAAGAACCATATTTCAAAACTGGTTGTTTTGTACAGAAAATGTACCTAAATGAACTTTAATTTTTTGATCGAAATAAACTAATGAAACAAAGTGTTTGTTTTGCATTTAAGTTATTTAATATGAAATACGATATTTAAAAAATGTTTATTTTGAATATAAAAAACTACTTTCTATTATTATCATTTCAAATCAAAAGGGTCTTATTCAGGAATACAATCGTTTTGCTTTTATTTTAACAGAATAGTTTTAATACATAGGTTAATCAACAAGGTCATATTTTGAGATACATTACTTTAGCATTTTTTGTGGAAAGCCTTGTAATTATTGTTATTATACACTTGTAGATATGATTTTACGTTTTATATTATTATTAATATTAAATTGAAATAAATAAATTTTATTTTAAGGGGTACAGATACCCTCCTGCACCACCTCGTTTGATTACCGGACAAGCATGCCGCTGCAGCGCGGCGAGTGCTCGCTTGGCGTATGTTCCTCGTGAACTAGTTACGCATAGTTGTCGTGTCCAACTACCCAACGTACTAGTATGTATCGTGATTTGTATTTCTGTTGGCACTAGGTAACTAGTTATTTAGGTTTTCTATGAAATTCTCAGTAGTAACTCGGAGTTTGGCTTTGTGCCCGATTAATGGCAATAGGCATTATAATATCCCTATAATATGGGACCTAAAAAACATATCCGGCGAACTGTGGGTGTACATTAGTACACATGTGCCTAACGTTTTGGGGATACAGGCATGATGGTATGTATTGTCGCGTGTTAATTAAAAGGTTTTAAATATTTCCCGCTAAACCTACCACATCATAACCACTCCCCTTTCCCTAATTCCCACTCGCAAGAAAGACCGTTTCGGAAGGTTAACGCATCGCCACGCGGGCAAGGCCGCACCGCATTTTCAAGTGATATAACCGTTGAATTTTGCACAACCGCCACTGAAAATATAACCCGCAGTGAATTTAGTTAAGAAGGCCTTCGCCGCGAGTGACTTATAAATTTGAAGAAGAGCTATCGTCGAGAATAAGTCACATACGCAACGGTTCGCCATTAACGCAGTCAGTTCCTTTCTCCATATTTCTCCTGCATCCCGCTTCACCTATTTTTGAAGTGAAAACTTCTTTTAGCACGGTACGCATAATTTTAGATGAGATAAAATCTCTGGACTTGCGACACCGTTACGAGACGCAGCTATAGTGTGTGCATAATTACATGCATGTACATATAGCAGACCGCGAACGCGTCTTTCATAAAAGAATATTAAATGTATTTTAAAGTTTCTAATAATTAATAAAATACAATTCATAAATAAAATGCAATTCATAATCCAATAGCCCTAGTACCCATCTACAAAATGTCTTACGCGCCAAAATAAGTTTTCACTTCTGCCGGCTCTACCGGAGCGCAACCCGTTAATTTTTCTTTAAAGCCTCTTCAAGCTGAATACATCAGTATGTAATGTTTATGTTAACTTGCACCTTTTCACATTGATATGGAATACGGCTGTTAAATTATTTATTCGTTTGCATTTCGATTATGCATACATTTTATTAAAAAGATAATTACTTTATAATCCACATGCGAGATTCCTCACAGAAGATCACGGATATAAATTGTAACGCTTGGTTAATATTTATTAGAGTTTTTTCTAAATGCACGATACATATAAGAAAACACTAATTTTTAAAAAAATTGTGTGTCTGTTTGTTCCGGCTAATCTCCGAAACGAATGACCTGATTTTGACGGAATTTTCACAGATAGCTGATGATATAGGGATAAACTTAGGCTACTTTAATTTTAGAAAAGGAATTAGCGTTCCGCACAAATAAAAAAAAGTTGTCATGGAGAATCAATTTGAGTGCTTAAATGGCTTATGCTGAATAAACAATAAGAGATATAGCAAATTAATGTACTACATAATTATAAGCATTAAAAAGAACTACAAAAAGTTCGGGAGAGTATATATCTATCTTCTAAGGATCACCCACAATAAGCATTTTTATCTTTAAAATAACCGGGAGCGGAAGTAGCACGATACGCGCGTGTGCCCGATCGACGGCATTTTGTAGTCCACGTGAGCGTAGTCGCGGGCACAGCTAGTTTAGAATAAACTTAAAAAATAAAATATATTTATATGAAAAAATTATGTTCATGTGTATTGATTGCAGCGAATGAATCCTGTAAATTACCTACGACTGTTTCTTCGTATTTGTAAAATCAAAAGATGAGTTTATACATACATATATTACAAAAGGAAAAACAAATTATCATTAATATAATATCAAGTTTTTCTAGTATTTTATTCAAAAAGAAAAATGAATTGAAGTTGGTGTCAAGTAAGAATGGAAAGGGCCGAATGAGCCTCACCTGTGTACTGTATACCGTGTTGGACAACAAATAAGGAAAAACCATTAGCGAAGTGGTAAGATCCTCTCGATTCCGAATGCATCACGACCACAGTACACATGGTGAAAATTACTATATATCGCATTGAGGTATTTGAGGTATTGAGGAACTACTTACTAGCTTCAGCACCACCAGTTACTATATAGTGGTATATAGTTGTAGGCAGGCATAATGTTAACAACCATACAGAGATTCTTGGACTGTATTGCACTTCAATTGAGCGAAACGCAATTGCTTTGGTGTGCCAGAATAAAATAGCTCGGTAAATATAAATTGGACTATTTATTTAAAAAGTTATGCAAGTAGTAAAAGACGAGAGTTCTATACTTTCATTTTCTTTCAGCCTACAAAAGTTGATTACTTACGAAAATAATTCGCATTCAGTACAGGCCAATGTCACAAAAGGAGTAGAGTATCCAATTTGTTTTTTGCATGTGCAGTAATTTCGGCTTTTTTGGCAGGACTTTTTAATTGCATATTAATTTAAATATTTTTCAAAACATTGACCAAAACGGTAGCACGGTTCGTTAAGTATTTATTTTTATGATCAGTGAGGTTTTTATTTGATAACAATAAAAATTGCTTCTTTTCTTCGTTTTTTCTGAATATGAAACGTATAAATAAAGAGAAATTTGATATATTTTAGTTACAATAGTACGAGATCCGCAAAGATGAACTTTGTAAGTAGAAATATTATTTTGCATTAAATATTTTAATTTATGAAACATTGTATAAACTTGAATTTATAATTGAGTACGGAAACCTGCATAGTAAATTTATGTTTTCATAAACATAAGAAATAAAGGCATAGTTGTTCTTATCAGAAAAATCAATACATTTCTTTTAAACATCCCACATTTATAACAAAGTTTACGCTATGCTATGTATACTAGGCTATGATGTACCTATCTAATTGGTAACATATTTTACCTTTGCATGTATCTTGCAAGTCTCAATATAAAAGCCAAATTTGACATGTTTATTTGAAATAGTTTTTGAATTATGATGGGGTCAAAAGTAGCTCCAAATAGGTCGTGTAATATTACACACGGTTCCGCTCGTCATTCTGTTATCTTGAACTTGGCTAGATACGCTGCCGTGTATCTAGAAAACAGCATAATATGTTTTATAACAACTTAAAATGTCATTTCTTCGTATAACTTAAGATAATATATTAAAGCCTAAGGTATAACTTGGCTAGTTCCAATATACGAATTATTATTAAGTACCTACTAAAACAGTCATGGAAGAGCCCTATGGTCGATGGCTAGTTTCTACCAGCAAGCCAAGTTTCGTAATAATAAAAAAATAAGAACCTACAGCTTTAGAACTTGCGAAGGCTATAATATAATTCGTATATGAAAACTAGCAAATTCAGACCTTAAGTTTCAATATAAATTATCCTAAGTTATAAGAAATAATTATATTTTAAATTAATATAAAATATTTTATACTGTCTATTTAATTAATAAAATTGAATTTTCTGTTTTTAGTGTCAAAATAACAGTTTCTTTGAAAAATTCATATGAAAGTACATACGATACCTATAACAAAAAGCCCATTTTTTTTTTGTCTGTCTGTCTGTATGTCTGTCTGATTGTTCCGGGTATTCTCCGAAACGATTGGACCGATTTTGACAGAACTTTCACTGGTAGATAGCTGTTGATATAGGGAGTAAATCAGGTTACTTTTATTTTAGAAAAAGAATGAGGTTTCCGCACAAATAAAAAAAAACTGGTCATGGTGACTCAATTCGGGTGCTTAAATGGTTTACTTTGAGTAAACCATAAGAGATACAGCATATTTATGTGGAACATAATTTTAGGCATTAAAAAGACCTACAAAAAAGTCTGTGAGAGTATATATCTATCTTCTAAGAAACACCCACAACAAGCATTTTTGTCATTAAAATAGCCGGGAGCGGGGGAGCAAGATTCGCGCGAGCATTCTGTAGTACACGTTAGCAAAGCCACGGGCACAGCTATTATCATAATATTGAATTTGGCTCTAAATTTAAATTTATGTTTTTAATGGTAGTACTTCGCCGTGTGGTTTTTAATGACAAAGAAAATGCTTTATCCAATTCCAAGCATTCATTCAATGCAGACACGAGTCGAGTTTGTGGAATCCTTACAGTTCCTTCCGATTCCTCTAATACTTCTTCGTTTTCGCTCTCAGTCTCATTATGTCTTCATCGGTTAAGTGCTGAAAATGTTTTGATGTAAGATCATCTTCAGGGTCAAAGTCATTCAGATCCTGGACAGAAGTTTATAGGTACATAATATACATTTTTATACAAATACTACCTATGCTTCACGTTTTCACACGTGGTAATTTTATACGATAAACATTGCCATCGTACCCTTGCATCCCATCATAATCACATTACCTTCATCACTTCGCTCATAGACCTCTTAATTATATTTAACAAATTTTTGCTATAGAATAATAATATATTGTGGGTTATGAATAAGAAATTGGCATAAATCCTATCGCGAAAGTTTTTTTAGAAATACTGAGAGCCAATACGTATTATTAACCATTACACCAGAACACTTGGAAAAAGCAGTCCGGGAAAACTTCCACCTCCGATTTACTTAACAAAAATCAATATTTAAGGCTAGCTGATAGCTGTAGCCCAATGTTAGATAGCCTATACTATTCCTCGTGAATTTGGCTATCATATACGAAAGGAATTTTCAAATCTGAAAGTTAGTTCCAGAGATTGGCGTGTTTGAACAAATAAGTAACTCTTCCGCTTTACTATATTAAGTACTAGGTGTGCCCCACGGTATCACCCATGTTCATTTTATGAGGGAAACATCGCCAACGCACCCGTGTACGCAATTTTTAATGCTTTCTGTAAAACTATCGAAATTTTTATTAGGAATAAACTAATTGTTCAAATTGTAATATAGCTTATGTTACTCGCTGATACTGTAGCTTTATATCGGTGAAAGAGTTTTTGAAATCGATCCAGTAGGTTTTGAGTGTATCCATTACAATCAAAAAATCTAATCATACGTCTATATAATATTGGTATAAATACATTTTATATTTACCTATTTTGTCTGGTAAGACATATTATTGGGAACTAGATGAGAATACATGGAGGTTTAAAATTCCCCTTTTGCTGTAAATTTATGGGCAAACTCACCTGACGTTAAGTGACGATATCGCGGAAAACACAGACATAGAGTTGGCTTGCAAGTACACCTGTCGATAGATTTTCAACTGGAGATTGTTAGCTAGCCAGACGAGCAATAAGATAATATCTTACAATCATGCTATGTCGTCATTAGTCTGTTTTCTTTACTGAAATCATTTTAGAGTTAGATCGCACATCGAATGACGAGGTCGTCTGACGTCACTACCGATAAATAACCCACCATCGCATTTAAATTAAAATAAGATACTTATAATAAGAACTACATATTTAGTATTTTCAATTTCAGGTAAAGTACGCGTTGATGACAGTGTGGGCCTTGCTCGCATTTGCTTCAGCAACGGCCACTGCTAGCGCAGAACCAGAAGCTCTGGACTCTCAAGAGTCTGCTCCTGTCAATCTACCATTTATGTATGGCCGTTAGTTGGGACATTTGACGTTCAGAATTTTTGTTGTTGGTAATATGTATTTATTTACTTTTACCTTCAATTGGTTGTTTTATTATCAAATAAAATGTCTTTAAAAAATTGTTTTATTATCTTTTTATCTTGATATATTCAGACGAGAACAAAACAAAAACATACAGATAATGTATTACAAAAGTAGTAACAAAAAATTGGTTATCTTTAAAGTCGGTTTACTGACGATAGTTGAACGTGACAACGTCATTAGAAAATACTGATGGAATGGTATCATTTTCCAAAAGAAAATTTTAATTTAATTTTTTGATAGATATTTTGTATGGATATAGAGAAGGAGGTTTATAGAAATGACAATTGAATTGATCAAGTTACATTTATATGTACGCATAAATACAAATAGTTCTGTTAACTTATTGTTATAGTTTTGTCAATTATAGCATAACCTACAATCGCTGCACTAGCGGACCGATGCTATTTATTTTAATGATGAAAGCACAAATATTCGACAATATATCACTGAACATATATTTAATATCGAAAGAATCATTACCTTTATCGCCGCAATTATCGTTGCTATAAACAATTGACACCACATTCACTTTTCACTGCGCTTCATACTTGCCGAAAACATGTAAATGTATTATTGTATAGCAGCTGTCCACGCGGACGCATCACCCACTCAAGTAGGAGAGAGACAAATGTCAAACGGTGCCGAACGCGGAGGCCGATTGTGCCTCTTTGTCGCTCGTTCCGCGCTCTCGCTTGCACTTCAAGCCTTAAATGGAACGCGTCAGAGCGAGGTAACGCCGCATGAGTCATGTTTTTTCGTGCGTGCAGCCGGCTCCATCGAATTATAAGACGTTGTCACGTCAAAAATAATATTTATCCTCAGATTTTAATACGTTCCATATTAACAATAAAAGGAAAAATGAAACGTGCGCCAATACTTAAAAAAATAATAAATAACAAACTTATCATAGCAACGATATAATAGTTTTTCTGAAGTACTCCACATAAGCGGAAAATAAAATAACTGGAAAGAATGTAGACACGCCGCGCCCTAGCAACCGTAATCATGCTCTGTGACCCTCGAGATATACAAGCAGACAACGACGGGATTGAAGGATGATTCTTGCTTGAGCCGCATCGCATCGTAAAGACCTCCGTAAAGGGAAACTGTGACGGACTGACTGACCTATCAACATAATATAGTTCAAATCACTAAACGGATTAACCTGACTGTCGGCACAGAGATATTTATTATGACGTAGATATCGGCTAAGAACTGATTTTTAAAAATTCAACCCTTAAAGGAGTGTAACGGGGATTTCTATCCAAAATAAATCAGCGTATATTAAAGCGACTATTGGTGCTGACTGATTGAAAGTAGGATCAGCAAGCACAATAACACGTTAGGGGTGACAGCGTTTCCTATTCTTGTGACCTTTATCGAGTCCATTGGGAATGATTCTAACGAAATATTATCTTTTAATGCCTTTGAAATATAAGATGATTGACTGCCACATCCAAAACCTGAACCAAAACTTATACCTAAACCTTAACCCAAACCTAAACCCAAACCCAAACCCAAACCCAAACCTAACTTCAAACTTAAACCTAAACCCAAACCCATGCCTAAACCCAAACCTAAACCCAAACCAAAATCCAAATCCAAACATAACCCCAAACTTAAACCAAAACCCAAGCCTAAACGTAAACCCAAACCTAAACCCAAACCAAAATCCAAATCCAAACATAACCCCAAACTTAAACCAAAACCCAAGCCTAAACGTAAACCCAAACCTAAACCCAAACCAAAATCCAAATCCAAACATAACCCCAAACTTAAACCAAAACCCAAGCCTAAACGTAAACCCAAACCTAAACCCAAACCAAAATCCAAATCCAAACATAACCCCAAACTTAAACCAAAACCCAAGCCTAAACGTAAACCCAAACCTAAACCCAAACCAAAATCCAAATCCAAACATAACCCCAAACTTAAACCAAAACCCAAGCCTAAACGTAAACCCAAACCTAAACCCAAACCAAAATCCAAATCCAAACATAACCCCAAACTTAAACCAAAACCCAAGCCTAAACGTAAACCCAAACCTAAACCCAAACCAAAATCCAAATCCAAACATAACCCCAAACTTAAACCAAAACCCAAGCCTAAACGTAAACCCAAACCTAAACCCAAACCAAAATCCAAATCCAAACATAACCCCAAACTTAAACCAAAACCCAAGCCTAAACGTAAACCCAAACCTAAACCCAAACCAAAATCCAAATCCAAACATAACCCCAAACTTAAACCAAAACCCAAGCCTAAACGTAAACCCAAACCTAAACCCAAACCAAAATCCAAATCCAAACATAACCCCAAACTTAAACCAAAACCCAAGCCTAAACGTAAACCCAAACCTAAACCCAAACCAAAATCCAAATCCAAACATAACCCCAAACTTAAACCAAAACCCAAGCCTAAACGTAAACCCAAACCTAAACCCAAACCAAAATCCAAATCCAAACATAACCCCAAACTTAAACCAAAACCCAAGCCTAAACGTAAACCCAAACCTAAACCCAAACCAAAATCCAAATCCAAACATAACCCCAAACTTAAACCAAAACCCAAGCCTAAACGTAAACCCAAACCTAAACCCAAACCAAAATCCAAATCCAAACATAACCCCAAACTTAAACCAAAACCCAAGCCTAAACGTAAACCTAAACCCAAACCCAAACCAAAACCCAAATCCAAACATAACCCCAAACTTAAACTAAAACCTAAATCCATAACTAAACCCAAACTTATACCCAAACCCAAGCCTAAACGTAAACCCAAACCTAAATCTAAATCAAAACTTAAACCCATACCTAAACCTAAACCAAAACCATAATTTAAATCTAAACCTACATAAGACACCCCAACGGGTTTATTTATTTATTTATATTGATATACCTACCTATTGTAAATTATCTGGACTATACACTTTTGCTACGAGTAATTTCTTTCATTGTGTTATTCCACATGCGGTACCCCGACTTGATATGAACACGCAACCTTCATGACCTCTTGACAAACTTCAACCAATTGTAATGAATGTAGGTTAAAAGATACATTGGACAATGGAGAAGAACATACGCTACCTTATGTACACTTTATGAAAGGAATGATTGAATGAAATAGGAGATGAAAGTTCTTATAAAGAACCCATATTGTCTCAAATTAAGGAGGCAAAAATTCATATTTATGCTTTTCGTAAGAAATAAAAGGGGCTTCACGTTTTTCAAAAAACCTTTTGAAAAAAGGTTTTTCAAGCCTGCAAAACAACGCGCCGGTCACAAGAGCAGAGTTACAATGGCTCCTCTGCACATGCATGGCTTCGAATCACTATTCCACCCATCCTACAGTCCAGTTCTGGCCCCAAGGGATTTTTTTTTTTTTTAATTAAAAAAAGACATGGGGTAGAGAATTATCCGACGACAATGGAGTAAAGGAGGGAATTTTGGCTCATTTTGAGGCAAATGATAAAAAATATTTTTACGATGGTTTAGAAAAAAGAATTCATAAATCTAATAAATGTATTCAGCTTATGGGTGATTATATTTAAAAGGAAAAATATATTTATTGTTTCATTTTACTTAAAACCCTTCCTTTCCACGAAACTTTTGGACCTCCCCTCGTATGTACGGGAGTTTATTAATAAACGAGTTTGATAGCACTGTAGTTTTATTATACGGTTATTACAACTTATTATAACAAACATAATACGAACAAGGAAAGATAATTTGTTACTTTTTATTATGTAAAGCGGATGCGAGCACAGCTGATCGAATCGGCATAGATTATATCTGTTCTAAGATTAGAGCGTTCACACAGATCGTTGCAATGGTGCGTTTATAGCGACAGCTATACTGACGGTACAGAACCCTAAAAAGATCGCTGTTTCTGAATGTCATGCCTGCCGGAAGGCACCTTGGAGACTGGGTACACTAACAGATCCCGACACGTGATAAACTGAAAGAGAGTCACTATGACAGGTTGATTACAAGTGGGGTACAGATACCCGCCCGCACTACCTCGTTTGATTACCGGACAATCGTGCCGCTGCGGCGCGACGAGTGCTCGCTTGGCGTATTTTGCTTGTGAACTAGTTACGCATAGTTGTCGTGTCCAACTACCCAACGTACTAGTATGTATCGTGATTTGTATTTCTGTTGGTACTAGGTAACTAGTTATTGGGGTTTCTATGAAATTCTCAGTAGCAACTCAGAGTTTGGCTTTATGCCCGATTAATGGCAATAGGCTCGCCCCCTATAACATGGGACCCAAAAATCATAGCCGGCAAACTGTGGGTGTACATTAGTACACCTCTGCCTAACCTTTCGGGAATACAGGCGTGATGGTATGTGTTGACGCGTGTTAATTAATAGGTTTTAAATATTTCCCGCTAAACCTACCACATCACAACCACTCCCCTTTCCCTAATTTCCACTCGCAAGAAAGACCTTTTCGGAACGTTAACGCATCGCCACGCGCGCAAAGCTATCGTCGAGAATAAGTCACAACGCAACGGTTCGCCATTAACGCAGTGAGTTCCTTTCTTCATATTTCTCTCCCATCCAGATTTACCTAATTTTTTAAGGCCCCTTCGAGCTGAATACATCAATATGTAATGTTTATGTTAACTTGAAATGTTTCACATTGATGTGAAATACGGCTATTCAATTATTTATTCGTTTGCATTTGGATTATGCATACACTTTATTAAAAAGATAATTAATTTTTAAAACTACGAGAGATTCCTCACAGAAGGTCACGGAGATAATTTTTAACGCTTGGTTAATATTTATTATAGTTTTTTACTAAATGCATATAAAAGTATAGTTATATACGATACCTATAACAAAAAGGCAATTTTTCATTTTTTGTCTGTCTGTCTGTTTGTTTCGGGTAATCCCCGAAACGGATCACCCCATTTTGAAGGAACTTTCACTGAGAGATAGCTCATGATATAGGGAGTAACTTAGGCTAATTAGTTTTAGAAAAAGAATTAGGGTTCCGCACAAATAAAAAAAAATTGATCATCGTGAATCAATTCGATTACTTAAATAGCTTATGCTGAGTAAACCATAGGAGATATAACAAATGAATTTATAACATAATTATAGGCATTATAAAATACCTGCAAAAAAATTCGGTAGATTATATATCTATCTTTTAAGGGTCACCTACAATAAGCATTTTTATCATTAAAATAACCGGGAGCGGAGGTAGCACGATACGCGCATGTGCTCGGTCGACGGCATTTTTAAGTCCACGTGAGCGTAGCCGCGGGCTCGGCAAGTTTAGAATAAAAATAAAATATTTTTATATGAAAAACTAATATTCATGTGTATTGATTGCAGCGAATGAATCCTGTAAATTACCTGCGACTGTTTCTTCGTATTTGTAAAATCAAAAGATGAGTTTATACAAACATATATTACAAAAGGAAAAACAAATTATCATTAATATAATATCAAGTTTTTCTAGTATTTTATTCAAAAAGAAAAATGAATTGAAGTTGGTATCAAGTAAGAATGGAAAGGGCCGAATGATGTTCACTTGTGTACTGTATACCATGTTGGATAACATATAAGTAAAACCATTAGCGAAGTGGTGAGATCCTCTCGATTGCGAATACATCACGACCGCAGTACACATGGTGAAAATTACTTTATATCGCATTGAGGTATTATGTACTACTTAGCTTCAGCACCACCAGTTACTATATAGTGGCATATAGTTGTAGGCAGGTATAATGATAACTACTACATAGAGATTCTTACACCCATATTCTAAGTCGTTTCCTCGAAACTTCCTCAACCTCCACTCAACGGAGGTCACCTTAAGGACCAGTTCCACATTGCACTTCCATTGAGCGAAACGCAATTGCTTTGGTGAGCCAGAATAAAATAGCTTGGTAAATATAAATTGGATTATTTATTTAAAAAGTTATGCAAGTAGTAAAAGACGAGATATCTATACCTTCATTTTCTTTTAGTCTTTTAAAGTCTATTACTTACGAAAATAATTCGCCTTCAGTACAGGCCAACGTCACAAAAGGAGCAGAGTATCCAACTTGTTTTTTGCAGGTGCAGTTATTTCGGCTTTTTTGGTAGGATTTTTAATTGCATATTAATTTAAATATTTTTCAAAACATTGACCAAAACGGTAGCACGGTTCGTTAAGTATTTATTTTTATGATCGGTGAGGTTTTTTATTTGATAACAATAAAAATTGCTTCTTTTCTTCGTTTTTTCTGAATATGAAACGTATAAATAAAGAGAAATTTGATATATTTTAATTACAATAGTACGAAATACGCAAAGATGAACTTTGTAAGTAGAAATATTTTTTTGCATTAAATATTATAATTTGTGAAACATTGTATAAAATTGATTTTATAGCATTTTTATACAAATAATACCTATGCTCTACGATTTCACCCGTGATAATTTTATATGATAAACATTGCCATCGCACCATTACGCCAGAAACACGTGGATAAAGCAGTTCGGGAACACTTCTACCTCCGATTAACTTAACAAAAATCAATATTTAAGGCTAGCTGATAGCTGTAGCCCAATGTTAGATAGCCTATACTATTCCTCGTGAATTTGGCTATCATATACGAAAGGAATTTACAAATCTGAAAGTTAGTTCCAGAGATTGGCGTGTTTAAACAAATAAGTAACTCTTCCGCTTTACTATATTAAGTACTAGCTAAGTGTACGCAATTTTTTATGCTTTGTGTAAAACTATTGACATTTTTATTAGGAATAAACTAATTGTTCAAATTGTAATATAGCTTATGTTACTCGCTGATACTGTAGCTTTATACTGGTGAAAGAGTTTTTGAAATCGGTCCAGTAGGTTTTGAATTTATCCATTACAAACAAAGAATGTAATCTTCCGTCTATATAATATTGGTAATAGATACATTTTATATTTACCTATTTTGTTTGGTAAGGCATATTATTGGGAACTAGATGAGAATACATGGAGGTTTAAAATTCCCTTTTTGCTGTAAATTTATGGACAAACTCACCTGACGTTAAGTGACGATATCGCGGAAGACACAGACATGGAGTTGGCATGCAAGTACGACTGTAGATAGATTTTCAACTGGAGATTGTTAGCTAGCCAGACGAGCAATAAGATAATATCTTCCAATCATGCTATGTCGTCATTAGTCTGTTTTCTTTACTGAAATCATTTTAGAGTTAGATCGCACATCGAATGACGAGGTTGTCTGACGTCACTACCGATAGATAACCCACCATCGCATTTAAATTAAAATAAGATACTTACATTAAGAACTACATTTTTGTATTTTCAATTTCAGGTAAAGTACGCAATGATGACAGTGTGGGCCCTGCTGGCATTTGCTTCAGCAACGGCCACTGCTAGCGCAGAACCAGAAGCTCTAGACTCTCAAGAGTCTGCTCCTGTCAATCTTCCATTTATGTATGGCCGTTAGTTAGGACATTTGATATTTAGTTTTGTTTTTTGTTGGTAATATGTATTTATTTACTTTTATCTTCAATTGGTTGTTTTATTATTAAATAAAATGTCTTTAAAAAAATGTTTTTTGTTTTGTCTTTTTTGTTGTATCTTGATATATTCAGACGAGAACAAAACAAAAACATACAGATAATGTATTACAAAAGTAGTAACAAAAATAATATGTATTTTCAGATTATAATTTTTTCTACAGATTAACAATAAAAGGAAAAATGAAACGTGTGTCATTACTTAAAAAATAAATAAATAACAAACGTATCATAGCAACGAGATAATAGTTTTTCTGAAGTACTCAACATACGCGAAAAAAAATTTTACTGGAAAGGGTGTAGAGACGCCGCGCCTAGCAATCGTAATCATGCTCTGTGACCCTCGAGATATACAAGCAGACAACGACGGGATTGAAGGACGATTCTTGCTTGAGCCGCATCGCATCTTAAAGAACTCCGTAAAGGAAAACTGTGACTGACTGACTGATCAATCAATACAATATAGTTCAAATCACTAAACGGATTACCCTGACTATCAGCACAGATATAATTATTATGACGTAGATATCGGCTAAGAACTGATTTTTAAAAATTCTACCCTTAAAGGAGTGTAACGGGGATTCCTATCCAAAATAAATCAGCGTCCATTAAAGCGACTATTGGTGCTGACTGATTGAAAGTAGGATCAGCAATCACAACATCACGTTAGGAGTGACAGCGTTTCCTATTCCTATCACCTTTATCGAGTCAATTGAAAATGATTCTAACAAAATATTATCTTTTAATGCCTTTGAAATAAAAGATGACTGGCTGCCACAATCTAGCGGCGCTCGAACCTACGCCTTTTGCTGGGTCAATAGGATCGAGGCTTTTAGTATAGCCATTGATAAAAGAATTTGATTTGATTGATATTTGATAAAAGCTTCGATTTCAGAAACTAGCATTTATAAACTTATAAATGTTATATAGGATTTTTAATAATGTTATGCACTAAATACTACTTGATGTATAGCGAATTTAGAAAAAATAAAGCTTAATAAATTAACAAAGAAAATATTTTCTGAACCTGTAGGTAGGTTGTCAAAAAGTGAAATGATGCAATTTCAATGATTTTTTGAAAATATCTTTAATTTGCACATATAAATTGATTGTAACAGTTAGGAACTGTGTATATAAGGATATTTGGAAAATTAGGAAAAATAGGAAGGAAAGAGCACTTACCTGATTTTAAAGAAGTCCGATGGGTGATATGAAACTTTCGCTGAATCACTGCTCGCTTCAACCCGAACTCGTAGATAATCCAGCTGCACGTTAGATCTAGAACCTTTTCATCAATCTTCAAATCACGCCAAAGAAGCTCACTCGTAAGGCGGCCGGCTCCGTCTTGGCGAGATTTTCACCTGATTTTTTGGAACGAAGTTCCTTACGGCAGGCTTGGAGGAGATAGGGATTTTGCTGTGCGACCAAACTGAAAATAATGTGATAGTAAAACCGTAAGAAAAAATCCGTGGAAAAAAGTGCGTGGAATAAAACCGTTAAATGAGACGTGCGCAGGCGCGACAGTCGCATACACAAGCGAGTAGTGTATAATACCTTTCTCTTTCTCCCTCTTTCTTTTCGTTTTTTAATTGATAATTTGAATTACGACTTTATTTTATTTTATGTAATTTATTATTTCCTAAAATACTGAATTTCCTAAATACTAGTGGTATATAGTTGTAGGCAGGTATATTGATAACTACTACACAGGTATTCTTGGACTGTATTTAAAGTTACTTTCGGGAGCCGGATAAAATAGCTTAATAAACATAAATTGGACTATTTACTTAAAAAGTTATGCAAATACTAAAAGACGAGAGTTCTATACTTTCATTTTCTTTTAGTCTTTTAAAGTCGATTACTTACAAAAATAATTCGCCTTCAGTACAGGCCAATGTCACAAAAGGAGCAGAGTATCCAATTTGTTTTTTGCAGGTGCAGTAATTTCGGCCTTTTTGGTAGTGTAGATTATGCCGGTCCTATTAACATAAGAACAACTAAAAGTCGAAGACATCGTTCATATAAAGGCTACATATGCTTGTTCATATGCATGGCAACTAGAGCAATACATTTAGAAGTAGTTAGTGATTTAACGTTCCAAGGTTTCATTTCGGCCTTTAAACGCTTTGTAGCTAGACGGGGACATTGTTCAGATCTCTATAGTGACAACGGCACTAATATGGTTGGTGCCGCTAAAGATCTGAAGTACTTATTTTTTCAAGAAAAGTCAACCATAAATAAAGAAATTGCTGAGTGGCTAAGCTCCAATTTTACAAAATGGCACTTTATTCCCCCTTATTCACCATACTTTTGCGGTCTATGGGAAGCGGGAATAAAGAGTACTAAACACCACCTCAAGAGAGTAGTTGGAAATTTAACTCTAACCTTTGAAGAGTTATACAATGTTTTGACACAAATAGAAGCCTGCCTTAATTCGAAGCCGATATCTCGCATTAGTAACGATCCAGAAGACCAAGCTCCCCTGACTTCGGGGCATTTTTCAGTAGGTGAACCGCTTGTAGTAGTTCCTGAGTCTAACTATAAAACATGCAACATAAGTACACTCAAGCGGTGGCAATTAACACAAAGAATCCTACAGAATTTTTTGCGTAGGTGCTCAGATGAATATTTAAATCATTTTATGTCTCGGTGCAAATGGCGTTATATAACCCCTGAACTTAATGTTTTGTTTATGCTTATCAATATCCTAATTAGTATGGAAAATGTAGTTTGTTACATTTGTCCATGGTGGGCAGGATTTTTGTGATAGAATCCGAGAGATGCACAGTCTCGGTTTTTGAACAACGCAAGTTAATGTCTAAATAGTTTATTTTTGGTTTGCACAGTGTGCCAACAGATGTTGCTGTAGCAATTATAAACTAACTTATAAGGTCAGTATTATTTTTTGTAGACATAACGCTTAATTATATAAACACACCTTTTATCCCCTAAAACTGTTCGTTATTATTTGGAGCTGAACACTAACCCCAAACTTAAACCCAAATATAAATCCAAATCTAAACCCCAACCTATACCCAAACCTAAACCCAGATCAGAACCAAATCTTAATTTAAACCTTCATAAGGCACGCCAACTGATTTGCTAATTTATTGATATTGATATACCTACATATTGTAAATTGTCTTGATTATACTGATTTGCTACGAATGAATTCTTTCATTGTGTTATCCTACATTTGTTGACCACGACTTGATATGAACACGCAACCTTCTGACTTTTCACACACTTCAAACCAATTGTAATGAATGTGGGTAAATAGATACATTGGACCATATAGAAGGACATAGGCTACCTTATAAAAATTGGATGAAAGGAATGATGGAATGAAATGGGGGATAAAACTTCTTATGAAAAACCCATATTGTACCAAATTAAGGAGGTGAAAATTCATATTTATGCTTTTGGTAAGAAGTAAAAGGGGTTTCAAGTTTTTCAATAAACCTTCTCTAAATCTTTTACAATAAGGGTGATTTTAATATTATTTTAAGTTTTATTGCGACGGTTAATGTGTTAGATTAATATTGGCAAATAATTAAAATACCCACAAAACACACAGAATGATAAACTCATTTATGATTTTCTATTGGTTTATCGTGTTCCTAGATCTATTGGTGTATATGCAGTAATATAGCGGGGTGGTAGGGATCGCTTCCATCATACACATAGTGACAAACCCATCTATGATTTTCTTTTGGTTTGTCATGGTCCGAGATCAATCTGTGTATATCCAATAATACGCAGACGAAGTCGAGGGTACCAGCTAGTAATAAATAAACACTGGTACTTCTTATGGTGTATCTTGAAAAATTTTCTGATTTTAAGGCGTACCTGGAACCGAAAAAGTTTGCGAAACACTGGTTCAGACGTTGTAATGATTACCAATTGATATGGAGATTAAGTAATAATTTTACTTCAGACGATAATAAACAGGAAAATAAATGAAATATTGTTAATATTGTCGTATATTCGAACAAAAACAATATTCCAAAGACATTTTATTTATTTATCAAACAAGCAATTGAAAGTAAAAATAGATAAATTCATATTACAAAAATAAAACACCATTTTTTATGAATATCAAATGTTTACAAAGGTGGCCAATAATCCTGAGGCGCAGACTCATGATTGTTCAGGACTTCTGGTTCTGCGCTAGCAGTGGCCGTTGCTGAAGCAAATGCCAGCAGGGCCCACACTGTCATCATTGCGTACTTTACCTGAAATTTAAAATACTAAATAATTATGTAGTTCTTATTGTAAGTATCTTATTTTAATTTAAATGCGATGGTGGGTTATCGGTAGTGACGTCAGACCACCTCGTCATTCGATGTGCGCTCTAACTCCAAAATGATTTCAGTAAAGAAAACAGCTTAATGACGACATATCATTATTGTAAGATATTATCTTATTGCTCGTCTGGCTAGCAACAATCTCCAGTTGAAAATCTATAGACAGTTGTACTTGCAATCCAACTCAATGTCCGTGTCTTCCGCAACATTGTCACTTAACGTCAGGTGAATTTTACCATAAATTGACATCAAAAAGGGACTTTTCCATTTTATTTAATTTCCAGTTTAAAAAGAAAAACCTCGGGGTATTTTCATCTAGTTCCTAATAATATGTCTTACCAAACTAAATATGTACCTATAAAATGTATACTTGTATAAAACGGGAGCACTTAACCGATGAAGACATAATGAGACAAATACAAAATGAGACTTAGAGCGAAAACGAAGGAGTATTACAGGAATTGGAAGCAATTGTAAGGATTCCACATACTCGACTCGTGTTGCATTGAATGAATACTTGAAATTGGATAAATCATTTTCTTTGTCATTAAACGCCACTCGTCGAAGTACTATACTAGTTTTTTTTTAAAGAGTAATAATAATTAATTGTTAAAATTTATATTCACTTTCAGTTATAAAAATCTGTTTCATTTCAAAAAACACTTTTTAAAATAACTACATACTGTAATCCGAAGGCCTCATTAATCCGAACAGGGTGTAAATTGTGGGTGATCAGATTATCGAGGCCCTACTGCATAGGTAAAGTATGTTTCCAATAAGATAGGTACATCATAGCCTAGTATACATAGCATAGCGTAAACTTTGTTATAAAAATATGGGATGTTTAAAAAAAATGTATTGTTTATTACGGGAAGAACAAGTTGCCTTCATTTCTTATGTATATGAAATGATTATAACAACATAAATTTACTATGCAGGTCTCCGTAAACAATTATAAATCATCTATATTCAAGTTTATACAAAATTTCACAAATTAAAATATTTAATGCAAATATTATATTTCTACTTACATAGTCCATGTTTGCAGATCACGTAGAATTGTGACTAAAATATATCAAATTTGGAATTATATATACGTTTAATTATCAGAAAAAAAAAAACAACAAAAAAGGAACCGTTTTTATATCAAATGAAAATTATAATTTACCATAAAAACAAATACTTAACGAACCGTATAATAAAACTATTATAATGCTCGTAAATGTTTTTTAAAATATTTAAATAATTAGGCAATTAAAAAGTCCTGTATATATAAAAACAAATAAGACTATATATTTCCAACTCTTTTAGGAATTGTATAGTTCAATAATTAAACTAATGCGTTGCTCTGAAATCAAAGTTTTTATTTTAATAGATACTTGGGTAAAATACACACAATACTAATTACACTTTAACGTAAGAATACTATTCTACCTGAAATAAAAAAAAACGACATTTAAAGTACATTATATAAATTGCCAATTCCTTTTTACACAAATACAAATTTTCAATCATGGTTAGATCTCTAACGCAACGGATTTTAATACGGTGTTCACTACCATTTAGAAATTTTATTTATATACTAGCTGTACCCGTGGCGTCGCTCACGTGGACTACAGAATGCCCTCGCGAATTTTACTCCCCCGCTCCCGGCTATTTTAAAGACAAAAGTGCTTATGGTAGGTGTTCCTTAAAAGATAGACGTATAATCCTGTGACATTTTTGTAGGTCTTTTTAATATCTACAATTGTGTAGTACATTAAGTTGCTATATCTCTTATAGTTTGCTCAGCGTAAGATATTTAAGCGCCCAAATGTCCAAAAATGACCATGACCATGACCATGAAACAAAAGGTCTTAACATATCCTTGTTTAACGCGAGGATTTTAGCTCCTTAGCGTGATCTCATAGCTAACTTCCTTAAATAACACCAGATAGATATGTTTCTCGTGCAAGTGACACTCTTAAAACATAGTAAGCGTAATCTTGGGATTGCAATCTGTAACATAGTTAGAAATGATCGCGTAACCAGAGGTGGCGGAACTCTCATTTACT
This sequence comes from Saturnia japonica, assembly GCA_033032175.1. Lineage (NCBI taxonomy): Eukaryota > Metazoa > Arthropoda > Insecta > Lepidoptera > Saturniidae > Saturnia > Saturnia japonica. The sequence goes on along the minus strand of CM065334.1, from coordinate 574,511 downwards.
ACAAGCGTTCTCTTTATTGTATGCCAATTGACCCTTCCGAACTTACCAATATAGAATTTTCTATATGTAGAATAGATATGACTGACCATCCGTCAATCACAATCGTATCCGCGTATCTACAGCCGTCTAAAAGACTCTTACGTTCTGATCTGGAGGCACTCTTTCCTTTGGTTCTTCCGTAATCATAGAATCCTATACATTACCTGCGAATTTTTCTTCGTATTTTTAAAATCATAAGATGAGTTTATACATACATATATATATTATAAAAGGAACAATAAATTATCTGTTAAAAGTATTTTGAATGTCGCGCCTTTTAATGTCGACTCGCACTTGACGTATTATAAGTATGTTCGCTCTCTCTGTTCTGTGACATCACAGCGTTATGTCTGTAAATTATAATAAAGTGGTTAAACAGTGTTCTATCATTTAATTTAATAGGTTATGGGCCCAGAAAAGCTCTGACCAACAGTGCAAATAAAGACAACTAGTAAAAAAAAACTGATACAACAACATTGTAGTAAACATAACCTCAACTAAGCAAAGTGTCTCCATACTTGTGCTTTTAGCAGTGTGAATTCATACGTTTTCGTTAAAAATCTGTTTAAAAATATGGCAACGAATAATCAATTGGCGTTTATTGAAAAATTATCAGGCCGTGAAAACTATGCAACTTGGCGGTTTGCAGTGAAAACTTATTTGCAACATGAAGAGTTATGGGACTGCATAGAAAACACAGACGCGGTAACAGATAAGAAACGTGACACAAAAGCGAAAACAAAAATAATTCTTTTAGTTGATCCGATAAATTATGTGCACATTCAGGAGGCAAGCACTGCAAAGGAGGTCTGGGATAAGTTGTCATCAGCATTTGACGACTCAGGGCTGACACGCCGAGTTGGTTTGCTGCGTGATCTCTGCAACACCACGCTAACCGGATGTCAAAACATAGAGGAATATGTGAGCAAAATAATTAGTACTGCCCACAAACTTAGAAACATTGGCTTTAGTGTAGATGACGAATGGCTTGGCACACTGCTACTCTCTGGTCTACCTGACTCCTATAAGCCAATGATAATGGCTATTGAAAGCTCCGGCATAAAGATAACTTCAGATTCTGTGAAAGCAAAATTATTACAAGATGTCAGAAAACCAGAAAATGATTCTACAGCATTTACAGTTAAAATGAAATATCAAGAAAATAAAAAGAAACATTCTAAAGGTCCACGCTGCTACACTTGTAATAAGTATGGCCATAAAAGTCCAGACTGTAAGTCTAAATCTAAAAATACACCACAAAAATCAAACAGTTCGTCTTATGCAGCTGTGTTTGTGGCAACATCCACTCAAGAAGATGCTTGGTATGTGGATTCTGGTGCATCCTCACATATGACTAAGCACAGGAGTCTACTTCAAAACGAGATTACTCCTGTGATACAGAACATAAGAGTCGCAGACAATAAAGTACTATCTGTGCAATGCTCGGGACAAGTGAGTTTAGATGTATATAATGATAAAGGTCAAGAAAACAAGGTGCTGTTTACAAACGTTTTGTATGTTCCTGAACTTGCAACTAATCTATTATCCGTAAGTCAGATTATAAAAAATGGTGGCCAAGTAAAATTTGATAAAACAGGCTGTGTTATTATGAATAATAAAAATCAGATAGTAGCAACAGCGAGTATTGTCAACAACATGTACCGACTGAATATGCCTGTAAGAGGCTATGCATGCATGTCTGATGTTGAAGAACAAGATGTTTACCTGTGGCACCAAAGAATGGGACACCTAAATTTTCATAGCTTAAAGAAAATGACTGAAAATACTGAACATGTAATTTTCTCAGCAAAATCAGAAAATCCGACATGTTTAACCTGCAAGGAAGGTAAACTGACACGGCTTCCTTTCAAAAATGAAGGCTCAAAAGCTAAAAGTCTTCTTGAAATAATCCACTCTGATATATGTGGACCTATGGAAACACAAACTCTAGGAGGTGCTAAATACTTCATAACATTTCTTGATGGCTATTCAAAGAAAATCTATGTGTATTTTCTCCGTCACAAGTCGGAAGCCCTGGAAAAATTCAAAGAATTTAAGAATGAAGTGGAGAATATGTTAGATACTCGTATAAAAGTTCTTCGAACTGACAACGGCTTGGAATATGTCAACAAGAATTTCTCTGATTTTCTGAAAAGCGCAGGCATCATACATCAAACAACCACACCCTACACACCAGAACAAAACGGGACAGCAGAACGCATGAATAGGACTCTAATCGAAAGAGCAAAATGTATGCTACTGAATGCCAACTTGTCTAAACAATATTGGGCTGATGCGATACATACCGCTGCCTACATAATCAATCGTTCTCCTACAAAGTCTCTATTATTCAAAACACCTGAAGAAGTGTGGTCTGGTCAAAAACCAATGGTGAACCATATGCGTATATTTGGTTGTGAGGCCATGGTTCATCTTCCCAAAGAGAAACGCAAGAAATAGGATCCAAAGGCACAAAAGATGATTTTCATTGGATATTGTGATCACACAAAGGCTACAGATTCATAATACCGGACTCCAGAAAAGTAATAAAGAGTAGAGATGCTATATTTCTTGAATCAACTGTAAAAAGAGATTATGTATCTGTAGAATTGTCCATGAAGCACCCTGCAACAAATAATGATATTGAAAAAGTAAATAAAATTGACACTGACAAAGATGAAGACTCAATTTCAATAAGTTCATATGATACAGTAAATGAAGATAAAACTAGTTCAGACAGTAAATACATACCTGATACCAGCATTGATACTCCTCCAGTAAGTAAGGTAAACTTAAGACCTAGAAGAAAAAGAACCGAAAATTTTATAGATTCAGATCATGCAGAAAAAGATACTACCTGTGTCAACATGAAGAGACTCTGTTAGATGTTCCTTTAACACATAAAGAAGCTATGAACTCTATCAATAATAAAAACTGGAAGAAAGCTATTGATGAAGAACTTAATGCTCATCATAAAAACAATACCTGGACATTGGTTGAAAAAACCCCAAAATGCCAAAGTGATAGGCTCTAAATGGGTGTTCCGAATCAAAGAAGAACCAACGGGTCCACGCTACAAAGCAAGACTATGTGCTAGAGGGTATGCACAAACAGCAGGTATTGATTACCAAGAAACAATTGCACCAACAGTCAGGTATGATTCAATTCGTCTTCTACTATCAGTAGCCGTTCAAAACAAATTCTTTTGGTTTGTCATGGTCCGAGATCAATCTGTGTATATCCAATAATACGCAGACGAAGTCGAGGGTACCAGCTAGTAATAAATAAACACTGGTACTTCTTATGGTGTATCTTGAAAAATTTTCTGATTTTAAGGCGTACCTGGAACCCGAAAAGTTTGCGAAACACTGGTTCAGACGTTGTAATGATTACCAATTGATATGGAGATTAATTAATAATTTTACTTCAGACGATAATAAACAGGAAAATAAATGAAATATTGTTAATATTGTCGTATATTCGAACAAAAACAATATTCCAAAGACATTTTATTTATTTATCAAACAAGCAATTGAAAGTAAAAATAGATAAATTGATATTACAAAAATAAAACACCATTTTTTATGAATATCAAATGTTTACAAAGGTGGCCAATAATCCTGAGGCGCAGACTCATGATTGTTCAGGACTTCTGGTTCTGCGCTAGCAGTGGCCGTTGCTGAAGCAAATGCCAGCAGGGCCCACACTGTCATCATTGCGTACTTTACCTGAAATTTAAAATACTAAATAATTATGTAGTTCTTATTGTAAGTATCTTATTTTAATTTAAATGCGATGGTGGGTTATCGGTAGTGACGTCAGACCACCTCGTCATTCGATGTGCGCTCTAACTCCAAAATGATTTCAGTAAAGAAAACAGCTTAATGACGACATATCATTATTGTAAGATATTATCTTATTGCTCGTCTGGCTAGCAACAATCTCCAGTTGAAAATCTATAGACAGTTGTACTTGCAATCCAACTCAATGTCCGTGTCTTCCGCAACATTGTCACTTAACGTCAGGTGAATTTTACCATAAATTGACATCAAAAAGGGACTTTTCCATTTTATTTAATTTCCAGTTTAAAAAGAAAAACCTCGGGGTATTTTCATCTAGTTCCTAATAATATGTCTTACCAAACTAAATATGTACCTATAAAATGTATACTTGTATAAAACGGGAGCACTTAACCGATGAAGACATAATGAGACAAATACAAAATGAGACTTAGAGCGAAAACGAAGGAGTATTACAGGAATTGGAAGCAATTGTAAGGATTCCACATACTCGACTCGTGTTGCATTGAATGAATACTTGAAATTGGATAAATCATTTTCTTTGTCATTAAACGCCACTCGTCGAAGTACTATACTAGTTTTTTTTTAAAGAGTAATAATAATTAATTGTTAAAATTTATATTCACTTTCAGTTATAAAAATCTGTTTCATTTCAAAAAACACTTTTTAAAATAACTACATACTATAATCCGAAGGCCTCATTAATCCGAACAGGGTGTAAATTGTGGGTGATCAGATTATCGAAGCCCTACTGCATAGGTAAAGTATGTTTCAATAAGATAGGTACATCATAGCCTAGTATACATAGCATAGCGTAAACTTTGTTATAAAAATATGGGATGTTTAAAAAAAATGTATTGTTTATTACGGGAAGAACAAGTTTGCCTTCATTTCTTATGTATATGAAATGATTATAACAACATAAATTTACTATGCAGGTCTCCGTAAACAATTATAAATCATCTATATTCAAGTTTATACAAAATTTCACAAATTAAAATATTTAATGCAAATATTATATTTCTACTTACATAGTCCATGTTTGCAGATCACGTAGAGTTGTGACTAAAATATATCAAATTTCGAATAATATATAAGTTTAATTATCAGAAAAAAAAAAACAACATACAAAAAGGAACCGTTATATATCAAATGAAAATTATAATTTACCATAAAAACAAATACTTAACGAACCGTATAATAAAACTATTATAATGCTTCGTAAATGTTTTTTAAAATATTTAAATAATTAGGCAATTAAAAAGTCCTGTATATATAAAAACAAATAAGACTATATATTTCCAACTCTTTTAGGAATTGTATAGTTCAATAATTAAACTAATGCGTTGCTCTGAAATCAAAGTTTTTATTTTAATAGATACTTGGGTAAAATACACACAATACTAATTACACTTTAACTTAAGAATACTATTCTACCTGAAATAAAAAAAAACCACATTTAAAGTACATTATATAAATTGCCAATTCCTTTTTACACAAATACAAATTTTCAATCATGGTTAGATCTCTAACGCAACGGATTTTAATACGGTGTTCACTACCATTTAGAAATTTTATTTATATACTAGCTGTACCCGTGGCGTCGCTCACGTGGACTACAGAATGCCCTCGCGAATTTTACTCCCCCGCTCCCGGCTATTTTAAAGACAAAAGTGCTTATGGTAGGTGTTCCTTAAAAGATAGACGTATAATCCTGTGACATTTTTGTAGGTCTTTTTAATATCTACAATTGTGTAGTACATTAAGTTGCTATATCTCTTATAGTTTGCTCAGCGTAAGACATTTAAGCGCCCAAATGTACAAAAATGACCATGACCATGACCATGAAACCAAAAGGTCTTAACATATCCTTGTTTAACGCGAGGATTTTAGCTCCTTAGCGTGATCTCATAGCTAACTTCCTTAAATAACACCAGATAGATATGTTTCTCGTGTAAGTGACACTCTTAAAACATAGTAAGCGTAATCTTGGGATTGCAATCTGTAACATAGTTAGAAATGATCGTGTAACCAGAGGTGGCGGAACTCTCATTTACTACAAGCGTTCCCTTTATTGTATACCAACTGACCCTTCCGAACTTACCAATATAGAATTTTCTATATGTAGAATAGATATGACTGACCATCCGTCAATCACAATCGTATCCGCGTATCTACAGCAGTCTAAAAGACTCTTACGTTCTGATCTGGAGGCACTCTTTCCTTTGGTTCTTCCGTAATCATAGAATCCTATAAATTACCTGCGAATCTTTCTTCGTATTTTTAAAATCATAAGATGAGTTTATACATACATATATATATATTATAAAAGGAACAATAAATTATCATTAACATAATATCAAGTTTTTGTAGTATTTTATTCAAAAAGAAAAATGAATTGAAGTTGGTATCAAGTAAGAAAGGAAAGGTCCGAATGACCCTCACTTGTGTACTGTATACCGTGTTGGATAATATATAAGGAAAAACCATTAGCGAAGTGATAAGATTCTCTCGATTCCGAATGCATCACGACCACAGTACACATGGTGAAAATTACTTTATATCGGATTGAAGTACTACTAGCTTCAGCACCACCAGTTATTATATAGTGGTATATAGTTGTAGGCAGGTATATTGATAACTACTACACAGGTATTCTTGGACTGTATTTAAAGTTACTTTCGGGAGCCGGAATAAAATAGCTTAATAAACATAAATTGGACTATTTACTTAAAAAGTTATGCAAATACTAAAAGACGAGAGTTCTATACTTTCATTTTCTTTTAGTCTTTTAAAGTCGATTACTTACAAAAATAATTCGCCTTCAGTACAGGCCAATGTCACAAAAGGAGCAGAGTATCCAATTTGTTTTTTGCAGGTGCAGTAATTTCGGCCTTTTTGGTAGTGTAGATTATGCCGGTCCTATTAACATAAGAACAACTAAAAGTCGAGGACATCGTTCATATAAAGGCTACATATGCTTGTTCATATGCATGGCAACTAGAGCAATACATTTAGAAGTAGTTAGTGATTTAACGTTCCAAGGTTTCATTTCGGCCTTTAAACGCTTTGTAGCTAGACGGGGACATTGTTCAGATCTCTATAGTGACAACGGCACTAATATGGTTGGTGCCGCTAAAGATCTGAAGTACTTATTTTTTCAAGAAAAGTCAACCATAAATAAAGAAATTGCTGAGTGGCTAAGCTCCAATTTTACAAAATGGCACTTTATTCCCCCTTATTCACCATACTTTTGCGGTCTATGGGAAGCGGGAATAAAGAGTACTAAACACCACCTCAAGAGAGTAGTTGGAAATTTAACTCTAACCTTTGAAGAGTTATACAATGTTTTGACACAAATAGAAGCCTGCCTTAATTCGAAGCCGATATCTCGCATTAGTAACGATCCAGAAGACCAAGCTCCCCTGACTTCGGGGCATTTTTCAGTAGGTGAACCGCTTGTAGTAGTTCCTGAGTCTAACTATAAAACATGCAACATAAGTACACTCAAGCGGTGGCAATTAACACAAAGAATCCTACAGAATTTTTTGCGTAGGTGCTCAGATGAATATTTAAATCAGTTTATGTCTCGGTGCAAATGGCGTTATATAACCCCTGAACTTAATGTTTTGTTTATGCTTATCAATATCCTAATTAGTATGGAAAATGTAGTTTGTTACATTTGTCCATGGTGGGCAGGATTTTTGTGATAGAATCCGAGAGATGCACAGTCTCGGTTTTTGAACAACGCAAGTTAATGTCTAAATAGTTTATTTTTGGTTTGCACAGTGTGCCAACAGATGTTGCTGTAGCAATTATAAACTAACTTATAAGGTCAGTATTATTTTTTGTAGACATAACGCTTAATTATATAAACACACCTTTTATCCCCTAACAACTGTTCGTTATTATTTGGAGCTGAACACTAACCCCAAACTTAAACCCAAATATAAATCCAAATCTAAACCCCAACCTATACCCAAACCTAAACCCAGATCAGAACCAAATCTTAATTTAAACCTTCATAAGGCACGCCAACTGATTTGCTAATTTATTGATATTGATATACCTACATATTGTAAATTGTCTTGATTATACTGATTTGCTACGAATGAATTCTTTCATTGTGTTATCCTACATTTGTTGACCACGACTTGATATGAACACGCAACCTTCTGACTTTTCACACACTTCAAACCAATTGTAATGAATGTGGGTAAATAGATACATTGGACCATATAGAAGGACATAGGCTACCTTATAAAAATTGGATGAAAGGAATGATGGAATGAAATGGGGGATAAAACTTCTTATGAAAAACCCATATTGTACCAAATTAAGGAGGTGAAAATTCATATTTATGCTTTTGGTAAGAAGTAAAAGGGGTTTCAAGTTTTTCAATAAACCTTCTCTAAATCTTTTACAATAAGGGTGATTTTAATATTATTTTAAGTTTTATTGCGACGGTTAATGTGTTAGATTAATATTGGCAAATAATTAAAATACCCACAAAACACACAGAATGATAAACTCATTTATGATTTTCTATTGTTTATCGTGTTCCTAGATCTATTGGTGTATATGCAGTAATATAGCGGGGTGGTAGGGATCGCTTCCATCATACACATAGTGACAAACCCATCTATGATTTTCTTTTGGTTTGTCATGGTCCGAGATCAATCTGTGTATATCCAATAATACGCAGACGAAGTCGAGGGTACCAGCTAGTAATAAATAAACACTGGTACTTCTTATGGTGTATCTTGAAAAATTTTCTGATTTTAAGGCGTACCTGGAACCCGAAAAGTTTGCGAAACACTGGTTCAGACGTTGTAATGATTACCAATTGATATGGAGATTAAGTAATAATTTTACTTCAGACGATAATAAACAGGAAAATAAATGAAATATTGTTAATATTGTCGTATATTCGAACAAAAACAATATTCCAAAGACATTTTATTTATTTATCAAACAAGCAATTGAAAGTAAAAATAGATAAATTGATATTACAAAAATAAAACACCATTTTTTATGAATATCAAATGTTTACAAAGGTGGCCAATAATCCTGAGGCGCAGACTCATGATTGTTCAGGACTTCTGGTTCTGCGCTAGCAGTGGCCGTTGCTGAAGCAAATGCCAGCAGGGCCCACACTGTCATCATTGCGTACTTTACCTGAAATTTAAAATACTAAATAATTATGTAGTTCTTATTGTAAGTATCTTATTTTAATTTAAATGCGATGGTGGGTTATCGGTAGTGACGTCAGACCACCTCGTCATTCGATGTGCGCTCTAACTCCAAAATGATTTCAGTAAAGAAACAGCTTAATGACGACATATCATTATTGTAAGATATTATCTTATTGCTCGTTGGCTAGCAACAATCTCCAGTTGAAAATCTATAGACAGTTGTACTTGCAATCCAACTCAATGTCCGTGTCTTCCGCAACATTGTCACTTAACGTCAGGTGAATTTTACCATAAATTGACATCAAAAAGGGACTTTTCCATTTTATTTAATTTCCAGTTTAAAAAGAAAAACCTCGGGGTATTTTCATCTAGTTCCTAATAATATGTCTTACCAAACTAAATATGTACCTATAAAATGTATACTTGTATAAAACGGGAGCACTTAACCGATGAAGACATAATGAGACAAATACAAAATGAGACTTAGAGCGAAAACGAAGGAGTATTACAGGAATTGGAAGCAATTGTAAGGATTCCACATACTCGACTCGTGTTGCATTGAATGAATACTTGAAATTGGATAAATCATTTTTTTTTGTCATTAAACGCCACTCGTCGAAGTACTATACTAGTTTTTTTTTAAAGAGTAATAATAATTAATTGTTAAAATTTATATTCACTTTCAGTTATAAAAATCTGTTTCATTTCAAAAAACACTTTGTAAAATAACTACATACTATAATCCGAAGGCCTCATTAATCCGAACAGGGTGTAAATTGTGGGTGATCAGATTATCGAGGCCCTACTGCATAGGTAAAGTATGTTTCCAATAAGATAGGTACATCATAGCCTAGTATACATAGCATAGCGTAAACTTTGTTATAAAAATATGGGATGTTTAAAAAAAATGTATTGTTTATTACGGGAAGAACAAGTTTGCCTTCATTTCTTATGTATATGAAATGATTATAACAACATAAATTTACTATGCAGGTCTCCGTAAACAATTATAAATCATCTATATTCAAGTTTATACAAAATTTCACAAATTAAAATATTTAATGCAAATATTATATTTCTACTTACATAGTCCATGTTTGCAGATCACGTAGAATTGTGACTAAAATATATCAAATTTGGAATTATATATACGTTTAATTATCAGAAAAAAAAAACAACAAAAAAGGAACCGTTTTATATCAAATGAAAATTATAATTTACCATAAAAACAAATACTTAACGAACCGTATAATAAAACTATTATAATGCTTCGTAAATGTTTTTTAAAATATTTAAATAATTAGGCAATTAAAAAGTCCTGTATATATAAAAACAAATAAGACTATATATTTCCAACTCTTTTAGGAATTGTATAGTTCAATAATTAAACTAATGCGTTGCTCTGAAATCAAAGTTTTTATTTTAATAGATACTTGGGTAAAATACACACAATACTAATTACACTTTAACTTAAGAATACTATTCTACCTGAAATAAAAAAAAACGACATTTAAAGTACATTATATAAATTGCCAATTCCTTTTTACACAAATACAAATTTTCAATCATGGTTAGATCTCTAACGCAACGGATTTTAATACGGTGTTCACTACCATTTAGAAATTTTATTTATATACTAGCTGTACCCGTGGCGTCGCTCACGTGGACTACAGAATGCCCTCGCGAATTTTACTCCCCCGCTCCCGGCTATTTTAAAGACAAAAGTGCTTATGGTAGGTGTTCCTTAAAAGATAGACGTATAATCCTGTGACATTTTTGTAGGTCTTTTTAATATCTACAATTGTGTAGTACATTAAGTTGCTATATCTCTTATAGTTTGCTCAGCGTAAGACATTTAAGCGCCCAAATGTACAAAAATGACCATGACCATGACCATGAAACCAAAGGTCTTAACATATCCTTGTTTAACGCGAGGATTTTAGCTCCTTAGCGTGATCTCATAGCTAACTTCCTTAAATAACACCAGATAGATATGTTTCTCGTGTAAGTGACACTCTTAAAACATAGTAAGCGTAATCTTGGGATTGCAATCTGTAACATAGTTAGAAATGATCGTGTAACCAGAGGTGGCGGAACTCTCATTTACTACAAGCGTTCCCTTTATTGTATACCAACTGACCCTTCCGAACTTACCAATATAGAATTTTCTATATGTAGAATAGATATGACTGACCATCCGTCAATCACAATCGTATCCGCGTATCTACAGCAGTCTAAAAGACTCTTACGTTCTGATCTGGAGGCACTCTTTCCTTTGGTTCTTCCGTAATCATAGAATCCTATAAATTACCTGCGAATCTTTCTTCGTATTTTTAAAATCATAAGATGAGTTTATACATACATATATATATATTATAAAAGGAACAATAAATTATCATTAACATAATATCAAGTTTTTGTAGTATTTTATTCAAAAAGAAAAATGAATTGAAGTTGGTATCAAGTAAGAAAGGAAAGGTCCGAATGACCCTCACTTGTGTACTGTATACCGTGTTGGATAATATATAAGGAAAAACCATTAGCGAAGTGATAAGATTCTCTCGATTCCGAATGCATCACGACCACAGTACACATGGTGAAAATTACTTTATATCGGATTGAAGTACTACTAGCTTCAGCACCACCAGTTATTATATAGTGGTATATAGTTGTAGGCAGGTATATTGATAACTACTACACAGGTATTCTTGGACTGTATTTAAAGTTACTTTCGGGAGCCGGATAAAATAGCTTAATAAACATAAATTGGACTATTTACTTAAAAAGTTATGCAAATACTAAAAGACGAGAGTTCTATACTTTCATTTTCTTTTAGTCTTTTAAAGTCGATTACTTACAAAAATAATTCGCCTTCAGTACAGGCCAATGTCACAAAAGGAGCAGAGTATCCAATTTGTTTTTTGCAGGTGCAGTAATTTCGGCCTTTTTGGTAGTGTAGATTATGCCGGTCCTATTAACATAAGAACAACTAAAAGTCGAAGACATCGTTCATATAAAGGCTACATATGCTTGTTCATATGCATGGCAACTAGAGCAATACATTTAGAAGTAGTTAGTGATTTAACGTTCCAAGGTTTCATTTCGGCCTTTAAACGCTTTGTAGCTAGACGGGGACATTGTTCAGATCTCTATAGTGACAACGGCACTAATATGGTTGGTGCCGCTAAAGATCTGAAGTACTTATTTTTTCAAGAAAAGTCAACCATAAATAAAGAAATTGCTGAGTGGCTAAGCTCCAATTTTACAAAATGGCACTTTATTCCCCCTTATTCACCATACTTTTGCGGTCTATGGGAAGCGGGAATAAAGAGTACTAAACACCACCTCAAGAGAGTAGTTGGAAATTTAACTCTAACCTTTGAAGAGTTATACAATGTTTTGACACAAATAGAAGCCTGCCTTAATTCGAAGCCGATATCTCGCATTAGTAACGATCCAGAAGACCAAGCTCCCCTGACTTCGGGGCATTTTTCAGTAGGTGAACCGCTTGTAGTAGTTCCTGAGTCTAACTATAAAACATGCAACATAAGTACACTCAAGCGGTGGCAATTAACACAAAGAATCCTACAGAATTTTTTGCGTAGGTGCTCAGATGAATATTTAAATCATTTTATGTCTCGGTGCAAATGGCGTTATATAACCCCTGAACTTAATGTTTTGTTTATGCTTATCAATATCCTAATTAGTATGGAAAATGTAGTTTGTTACATTTGTCCATGGTGGGCAGGATTTTTGTGATAGAATCCGAGAGATGCACAGTCTCGGTTTTTGAACAACGCAAGTTAATGTCTAAATAGTTTATTTTTGGTTTGCACAGTGTGCCAACAGATGTTGCTGTAGCAATTATAAACTAACTTATAAGGTCAGTATTATTTTTTGTAGACATAACGCTTAATTATATAAACACACCTTTTATCCCCTAAAACTGTTCGTTATTATTTGGAGCTGAACACTAACCCCAAACTTAAACCCAAATATAAATCCAAATCTAAACCCCAACCTATACCCAAACCTAAACCCAGATCAGAACCAAATCTTAATTTAAACCTTCATAAGGCACGCCAACTGATTTGCTAATTTATTGATATTGATATACCTACATATTGTAAATTGTCTTGATTATACTGATTTGCTACGAATGAATTCTTTCATTGTGTTATCCTACATTTGTTGACCACGACTTGATATGAACACGCAACCTTCTGACTTTTCACACACTTCAAACCAATTGTAATGAATGTGGGTAAATAGATACATTGGACCATATAGAAGGACATAGGCTACCTTATAAAAATTGGATGAAAGGAATGATGGAATGAAATGGGGGATAAAACTTCTTATGAAAAACCCATATTGTACCAAATTAAGGAGGTGAAAATTCATATTTATGCTTTTGGTAAGAAGTAAAAGGGGTTTCAAGTTTTTCAATAAACCTTCTCTAAATCTTTTACAATAAGGGTGATTTTAATATTATTTTAAGTTTTATTGCGACGGTTAATGTGTTAGATTAATATTGGCAAATAATTAAAATACCCACAAAACACACAGAATGATAAACTCATTTATGATTTTCTATTGGTTTATCGTGTTCCTAGATCTATTGGTGTATATGCAGTAATATAGCGGGGTGGTAGGGATCGCTTCCATCATACACATAGTGACAAACCCATCTATGATTTTCTTTTGGTTTGTCATGGTCCGAGATCAATCTGTGTATATCCAATAATACGCAGACGAAGTCGAGGGTACCAGCTAGTAATAAATAAACACTGGTACTTCTTATGGTGTATCTTGAAAAATTTTCTGATTTTAAGGCGTACCTGGAACCGAAAAAGTTTGCGAAACACTGGTTCAGACGTTGTAATGATTACCAATTGATATGGAGATTAAGTAATAATTTTACTTCAGACGATAATAAACAGGAAAATAAATGAAATATTGTTAATATTGTCGTATATTCGAACAAAAACAATATTCCAAAGACATTTTATTTATTTATCAAACAAGCAATTGAAAGTAAAAATAGATAAATTCATATTACAAAAATAAAACACCATTTTTTATGAATATCAAATGTTTACAAAGGTGGCCAATAATCCTGAGGCGCAGACTCATGATTGTTCAGGACTTCTGGTTCTGCGCTAGCAGTGGCCGTTGCTGAAGCAAATGCCAGCAGGGCCCACACTGTCATCATTGCGTACTTTACCTGAAATTTAAAATACTAAATAATTATGTAGTTCTTATTGTAAGTATCTTATTTTAATTTAAATGCGATGGTGGGTTATCGGTAGTGACGTCAGACCACCTCGTCATTCGATGTGCGCTCTAACTCCAAAATGATTTCAGTAAAGAAAACAGCTTAATGACGACATATCATTATTGTAAGATATTATCTTATTGCTCGTCTGGCTAGCAACAATCTCCAGTTGAAAATCTATAGACAGTTGTACTTGCAATCCAACTCAATGTCCGTGTCTTCCGCAACATTGTCACTTAACGTCAGGTGAATTTTACCATAAATTGACATCAAAAAGGGACTTTTCCATTTTATTTAATTTCCAGTTTAAAAAGAAAAACCTCGGGGTATTTTCATCTAGTTCCTAATAATATGTCTTACCAAACTAAATATGTACCTATAAAATGTATACTTGTATAAAACGGGAGCACTTAACCGATGAAGACATAATGAGACAAATACAAAATGAGACTTAGAGCGAAAACGAAGGAGTATTACAGGAATTGGAAGCAATTGTAAGGATTCCACATACTCGACTCGTGTTGCATTGAATGAATACTTGAAATTGGATAAATCATTTTCTTTGTCATTAAACGCCACTCGTCGAAGTACTATACTAGTTTTTTTTTAAAGAGTAATAATAATTAATTGTTAAAATTTATATTCACTTTCAGTTATAAAAATCTGTTTCATTTCAAAAAACACTTTTTAAAATAACTACATACTGTAATCCGAAGGCCTCATTAATCCGAACAGGGTGTAAATTGTGGGTGATCAGATTATCGAGGCCCTACTGCATAGGTAAAGTATGTTTCCAATAAGATAGGTACATCATAGCCTAGTATACATAGCATAGCGTAAACTTTGTTATAAAAATATGGGATGTTTAAAAAAAATGTATTGTTTATTACGGGAAGAACAAGTTGCCTTCATTTCTTATGTATATGAAATGATTATAACAACATAAATTTACTATGCAGGTCTCCGTAAACAATTATAAATCATCTATATTCAAGTTTATACAAAATTTCACAAATTAAAATATTTAATGCAAATATTATATTTCTACTTACATAGTCCATGTTTGCAGATCACGTAGAATTGTGACTAAAATATATCAAATTTGGAATTATATATACGTTTAATTATCAGAAAAAAAAAAACAACAAAAAAGGAACCGTTTTTATATCAAATGAAAATTATAATTTACCATAAAAACAAATACTTAACGAACCGTATAATAAAACTATTATAATGCTCGTAAATGTTTTTTAAAATATTTAAATAATTAGGCAATTAAAAAGTCCTGTATATATAAAAACAAATAAGACTATATATTTCCAACTCTTTTAGGAATTGTATAGTTCAATAATTAAACTAATGCGTTGCTCTGAAATCAAAGTTTTTATTTTAATAGATACTTGGGTAAAATACACACAATACTAATTACACTTTAACGTAAGAATACTATTCTACCTGAAATAAAAAAAAACGACATTTAAAGTACATTATATAAATTGCCAATTCCTTTTTACACAAATACAAATTTTCAATCATGGTTAGATCTCTAACGCAACGGATTTTAATACGGTGTTCACTACCATTTAGAAATTTTATTTATATACTAGCTGTACCCGTGGCGTCGCTCACGTGGACTACAGAATGCCCTCGCGAATTTTACTCCCCCGCTCCCGGCTATTTTAAAGACAAAAGTGCTTATGGTAGGTGTTCCTTAAAAGATAGACGTATAATCCTGTGACATTTTTGTAGGTCTTTTTAATATCTACAATTGTGTAGTACATTAAGTTGCTATATCTCTTATAGTTTGCTCAGCGTAAGATATTTAAGCGCCCAAATGTCCAAAAATGACCATGACCATGACCATGAAACAAAAGGTCTTAACATATCCTTGTTTAACGCGAGGATTTTAGCTCCTTAGCGTGATCTCATAGCTAACTTCCTTAAATAACACCAGATAGATATGTTTCTCGTGCAAGTGACACTCTTAAAACATAGTAAGCGTAATCTTGGGATTGCAATCTGTAACATAGTTAGAAATGATCGCGTAACCAGAGGTGGCGGAACTCTCATTTACTACAAGCGTTCTCTTTATTGTATGCCAATTGACCCTTCCGAACTTACCAATATAGAATTTTCTATATGTAGAATAGATATGACTGACCATCCGTCAATCACAATCGTATCCGCGTATCTACAGCCGTCTAAAAGACTCTTACGTTCTGATCTGGAGGCACTCTTTCCTTTGGTTCTTCCGTAATCATAGAATCCTATACATTACCTGCGAATTTTTCTTCGTATTTTTAAAATCATAAGATGAGTTTATACATACATATATATATTATAAAAGGAACAATAAATTATCTGTTAAAAGTATTTTGAATGTCGCGCCTTTTAATGTCGACTCGCACTTGACGTATTATAAGTATGTTCGCTCTCTCTGTTCTGTGACATCACAGCGTTATGTCTGTAAATTATAATAAAGTGGTTAAACAGTGTTCTATCATTTAATTTAATAGGTTATGGGCCCAGAAAAGCTCTGACCAACAGTGCAAATAAAGACAACTAGTAAAAAAAAACTGATACAACAACATTGTAGTAAACATAACCTCAACTAAGCAAAGTGTCTCCATACTTGTGCTTTTAGCAGTGTGAATTCATACGTTTTCGTTAAAAATCTGTTTAAAAATATGGCAACGAATAATCAATTGGCGTTTATTGAAAAATTATCAGGCCGTGAAAACTATGCAACTTGGCGGTTTGCAGTGAAAACTTATTTGCAACATGAAGAGTTATGGGACTGCATAGAAAACACAGACGCGGTAACAGATAAGAAACGTGACACAAAAGCGAAAACAAAAATAATTCTTTTAGTTGATCCGATAAATTATGTGCACATTCAGGAGGCAAGCACTGCAAAGGAGGTCTGGGATAAGTTGTCATCAGCATTTGACGACTCAGGGCTGACACGCCGAGTTGGTTTGCTGCGTGATCTCTGCAACACCACGCTAACCGGATGTCAAAACATAGAGGAATATGTGAGCAAAATAATTAGTACTGCCCACAAACTTAGAAACATTGGCTTTAGTGTAGATGACGAATGGCTTGGCACACTGCTACTCTCTGGTCTACCTGACTCCTATAAGCCAATGATAATGGCTATTGAAAGCTCCGGCATAAAGATAACTTCAGATTCTGTGAAAGCAAAATTATTACAAGATGTCAGAAAACCAGAAAATGATTCTACAGCATTTACAGTTAAAATGAAATATCAAGAAAATAAAAAGAAACATTCTAAAGGTCCACGCTGCTACACTTGTAATAAGTATGGCCATAAAAGTCCAGACTGTAAGTCTAAATCTAAAAATACACCACAAAAATCAAACAGTTCGTCTTATGCAGCTGTGTTTGTGGCAACATCCACTCAAGAAGATGCTTGGTATGTGGATTCTGGTGCATCCTCACATATGACTAAGCACAGGAGTCTACTTCAAAACGAGATTACTCCTGTGATACAGAACATAAGAGTCGCAGACAATAAAGTACTATCTGTGCAATGCTCGGGACAAGTGAGTTTAGATGTATATAATGATAAAGGTCAAGAAAACAAGGTGCTGTTTACAAACGTTTTGTATGTTCCTGAACTTGCAACTAATCTATTATCCGTAAGTCAGATTATAAAAAATGGTGGCCAAGTAAAATTTGATAAAACAGGCTGTGTTATTATGAATAATAAAAATCAGATAGTAGCAACAGCGAGTATTGTCAACAACATGTACCGACTGAATATGCCTGTAAGAGGCTATGCATGCATGTCTGATGTTGAAGAACAAGATGTTTACCTGTGGCACCAAAGAATGGGACACCTAAATTTTCATAGCTTAAAGAAAATGACTGAAAATACTGAACATGTAATTTTCTCAGCAAAATCAGAAAATCCGACATGTTTAACCTGCAAGGAAGGTAAACTGACACGGCTTCCTTTCAAAAATGAAGGCTCAAAAGCTAAAAGTCTTCTTGAAATAATCCACTCTGATATATGTGGACCTATGGAAACACAAACTCTAGGAGGTGCTAAATACTTCATAACATTTCTTGATGGCTATTCAAAGAAAATCTATGTGTATTTTCTCCGTCACAAGTCGGAAGCCCTGGAAAAATTCAAAGAATTTAAGAATGAAGTGGAGAATATGTTAGATACTCGTATAAAAGTTCTTCGAACTGACAACGGCTTGGAATATGTCAACAAGAATTTCTCTGATTTTCTGAAAAGCGCAGGCATCATACATCAAACAACCACACCCTACACACCAGAACAAAACGGGACAGCAGAACGCATGAATAGGACTCTAATCGAAAGAGCAAAATGTATGCTACTGAATGCCAACTTGTCTAAACAATATTGGGCTGATGCGATACATACCGCTGCCTACATAATCAATCGTTCTCCTACAAAGTCTCTATTATTCAAAACACCTGAAGAAGTGTGGTCTGGTCAAAAACCAATGGTGAACCATATGCGTATATTTGGTTGTGAGGCCATGGTTCATCTTCCCAAAGAGAAACGCAAGAAATAGGATCCAAAGGCACAAAAGATGATTTTCATTGGATATTGTGATCACACAAAGGGCTACAGATTCATAATACCGGACTCCAGAAAAGTAATAAAGAGTAGAGATGCTATATTTCTTGAATCAACTGTAAAAAGAGATTATGTATCTGTAGAATTGTCCATGAAGCACCCTGCAACAAATAATGATATTGAAAAAGTAAATAAAATTGACACTGACAAAGATGAGACTCAATTTCAATAAGTTCATATGATACAGTAAATGAAGATAAAACTAGTTCAGACAGTAAATACATACCTGATACCAGCATTGATACTCCTCCAGTAAGTAAGGTAAACTTAAGACCTAGAAGAAAAAGAACCGAAAATTTTATAGATTCAGATCATGCAGAAAAAGATACTTACCTGTGTCAACATGAAGAGACTCTGTTAGATGTTCCTTTAACACATAAAGAAGCTATGAACTCTATCAATAATAAAAACTGGAAGAAAGCTATTGATGAAGAACTTAATGCTCATCATAAAAACAATACCTGGACATTGGTTGAAAAACCCCAAAATGCCAAAGTGATAGGCTCTAAATGGGTGTTCCGAATCAAAGAAGAACCAACGGGTCCACGCTACAAAGCAAGACTATGTGCTAGAGGGTATGCACAAACAGCAGGTATTGATTACCAAGAAACAATTGCACCAACAGTCAGGTATGATTCAATTCGTCTTCTACTATCAGTAGCCGTTCAAAACAAACTTAAAATTATTCAATTAGATGTTAAGACAGCATTCCTTTATGGCGAACTTGTAGAGACCATATATATGACTCCACCAGATGGACTGTCCTGTGATGAAAATACAGTCTGTAAACTAAACAAGTCCATATATGGATTAAAACAGGCTCCTCGGTGTTGGAACCATAAATTTGACTCTGTACTTAAAAATTTTGGCTTTGTGAATAGTAAAGCTGATCAATGTGTTTATGTTGGTCAGGTCAATAAAAAGAAATGCTGCCTTTGTCTTTATGTTGATGATGGATTATTATTTTCATCGGATGAAGAAGCTTTAAAAGAAATAACCAAAGAATTAAACACTATATTTGAAATTAAAATCTTGAACACACCAGGCAACTTTGTGGGAATGCAAATAGAAAGATTTAATAACTACATATTTATACATCAAACTAAATATATAGAAGAAATGTTAAACAAATTTAACATGTATAATGCCAATTCCAACAGCATTCCAGTTGACCCTCACATGAAATTACAAAAAGGAGATGGGGAGCTTGAGAAGAATATATCAAACAGAGAAGCAGTAGGCTCTCTAATGCATTTGGCCATTGTGAGTCGACCCGACATAATGTTCGCAGTCAGTCTGGTGAGTCGATTCCTTAATTGTTACAATCAAACTCATTGGAACGCAGTAAAAAGAATCTTCAAATATTTGAAAGATACAAAAGAACATGGGCTGTGTTACTCACACACTTCACAACCCTCAGAGGTCATAGGGTACAGTGATGCTGACTATGCAAATGATCTTGACACACGTCGTTCAGTTTTTTTTTTTTTTTAGCTTAGTCACTGTTAGCCTTAGGGGCCCTAAAGCCGCTGCGGCTTTTACAGCTTCACCGGACTTGGGGGCGAGCGCAGAGGGCACTCAGCCGCGAAAGTTTTGTGGACGACTCGCACGAGGGTGCCAAAGTGGCCGGACCTCGGCTCGGGCGGTCGTCGCGTTCGCAAATAGGTCGCGATCTATTCGAATCCCTACACCTACGATTCGAGCTAACTAAATATACACATAGGCACGTTCCCTTCCTCCTGGGAGGAAGGAAGGAACCGTGCGTATGTGTATTCAGTAATCGGAATGTTTCTACACTAACTAGCGCTAACTAACTAGCGTAAAAAAAGAAAAAAAAAGGTCCCTCACAGAACCTATGTACCTGTGTGGTGTGCGCGTGTGTATGTTCATACGTGTGTAGTGTTGTATGTAGGTAGCTAAGTGATGCACGTACAGTGTCACTTGTATCGCGCGGGCGGTTGCCTGACCCAAGGGTTTCACACCGAGGAACGGACCTAGGCTTGGGTTACCGCTAGAGAGGGTGGACGTGACGGGTGTGCTGGAGCGAAATTGACCGCCCGCCCTCTGCGGAGAGAACGGTGGTTACGCGGGCGTGGGCGCTGGCACGCTCTGTTTGGAGAGACGGATGTGTAATATTTATTCGAATTTTCGATGTGATCGTCGGGATCAATAAAAATATTGCGCGGCCGGCGTTTCCACCGGATGTCCGTGGGTGCCGGAACATAAGTGGCGGCTGTTTTTATTAACGGATTCGCGTGGTTCGACGCGGTGTCGAAATACGAACGGGAGAGCTGTTTAACGTAGGCATGTATCGAAGGAAGCTCCATATCTCTATGGAGATCTACGCTTCGAACATACCACGGGGCCCCGGTGAGACGATAGAGGAACCTATTCTGTATCGATTGTAACCGTTTGAAACTCGACTCGGACATATGTGCGAACACGGCGCAACTGTATGTCAAAATTGGTCGAATACACGTCTTGTAGAGCGTGAGCTTATGTCGCGTGGACATTTTACTCACCGAACACAACAGAGGATGCAACCGGCCCAGGACCCACGCGGCCCTGTTCCTAACCTTACGGATGTGGGGTCTAAAAGAGAGCCTACTATCTAGGGTTACTCCTAGATATTTGGTCTCTCTTACATACGGAATCGGATTATCGTAGAGCTTAACAGGTTTAAGCTTCCACGGTATCTGTGACGAATCCGCATCGAAGAGCATCGCGGCGCTCTTCGAGGGATTAACGGCTATACGCCACTCGTTAAACCACTTCCCGAGAGTGGTCACGGAGCGTTGGACTTTGTGTCTGAGGTGGGATCTATTCCTATCTGAGGCATATAAGACTGTATCGTCAGCGTATAGCCCTACCTCGACCTCCGGGAGTCGAGGTAGGTCACTGACGTACAGGTTAAATAGGCTAGGAGCCAGGATCGATCCTTGGGGAACGCCTGAGCGTATTGGACGGGGCGTGGACAATTCACCTTCCACTCTATAGCGGAAGGTGCGATCTGTTAGATAGTCGCGAATTATTTTAATTAGCCTATCGGGGACTTCAAAGCGGTACAACTTGTAAACCAATCCCTCGTGCCAGACCTTGTCAAAGGCCTTGGCCACGTCGAAAAAGACCGCAAGTGTACGGCGGGGCTTATAAAGTTCAGCAAAATTAAATGCAACGTGCTCCGTGAGGCGGTGCACTTGATGAGTGCAAGAATATCTAGCACGGAAACCGAATTGCTCAGGCGGATAGAGGTCTTTCTCCTCTATTACTGGCTTGAGACGGTTCAGAAGGATCCGCTCGTAAATTTTCCCTAACGTATTTAGGAGACTGATCGGGCGATAGCTGTCGGGAAGCGACGCGCTCTTGCCGGGCTTACGGATACCTATGACTATTGCCTTTTTCCAGGCGGCTGGAAAATGGCAGTGGACTATGGCTACATTGAAGATGCAGACCAATAGAGCTATGAGGCGATCAGGAAGAAGCCTAAGTACTTCGTTCCTAATCCCGTCGGGACCTGGTGCTTTTCTGAGCTTAAGGCTTTTTATAATGGAAAGAACCTCCTCAGACGTGACTGGGGACAGGGAGGCTGTCGCGGGGAGCTTGTCCAGCTCCCGCACGCATCCATCGATACCCTCGACCCGGTCGGTATTTGCATCGACACTGTTCGGAGAGCACTGGCTCTCCAAACAAGTGGCGAGGCACTCCGCCTTGTCGCTGCTATCGAAGGCGAGCGGTATACCGGGACCCCTCTCGAGGGGGGGCATAAGATAAGAAGCCTCTATTTTGAGGCTGCGAGCCAGTTTCCAGTAAGCCAGATGCGACGGCCTTAGCCCTTCGACGAGGGCGTCCCATCTGTGACTCCTGAGTTCTAATATGCGGGCTCTAACCGCTGTCTGAAGCGCGCGTAAGCGTGCGCGGTTTTCCTCGGTCGGATAGTGGTCGTGCGCACGAGTCGCCGCGTTCTTTTCCGTCAACAACGCCCGCACGTCAGCAGGGAGTACGAAGCGGCGATCGCTCGCCTCTTCGACCTCTCTCGAGGCCTCTCCGATGCCGACCTGCAGGTGGTCGACCAGGGAATCGATCGCGAGATCTACATCCGCAACGGACCCCAATACGTCCGGGATCCTATCTAAGCTGGACGAGGACGGCCTGTCCGCAAGATAATGTTTTAGCTTGGCATAGTCAACCACTTGGACCGAAGGAGGGCTAGAGTCGTCTGGTTGACCTAGCTGCATGATGACCGGACGGTGGTCGGAGTCGAGCTCGTGTACGACCCGAATGAGTCGTAACCGAAGCGCGATACCTTTAATGAGAGCTACATCAAGCACTGTCGGCATACAGTTGTCTTGAAAGTGGGTGGGAGTGGGTGGCGCTATGACATCAAAGTTTAGCACGTTCGTTAGCTCTTCGAGTTTAACCCCATTACTGGAGTCTCTCCAATTGCCAAACGAAGTGTGTCCACAATTGAGGTCACCCGCTATAATGACCGATTCACCGAGCGAAAGTAGCTTTTCTAGGTCAGACCTGAGAGGCACTTTCCTCGGCGAGAGATAAACTGAAACTAACGTTATGGACGGGTGGTCGGTCATTCCTAGTCTACACACGGATACTTCCATATTGGTAAGTATCGGAGGATCTACCGGCGTACAATATAACGATCGTTTGTAATAAATGAGAGTGCCGCCCCCGCGGCCGGCCCGGTCATTTCTTACAATATTGTAGTTTGCGATTTTCGGATCACGTTTAGCACGCTTTAAGAGCGTCTCCTGCACTATAAGAACATCTACTTGGTGATCTTTAAGAAAGGTCGCGACGAGATCACGCTGCGGTAGTAGGCTTCGCGCGTTAAAAAATGAAAGATTTAACGCTTTCGGCTTAAACTTTGCCATTGAAAGGCCCTAAGTTATTATTACACGCCTCACGGTCGAGACGTTGTAGTGTCTCTGAGAGGCGGGGGAACGCGCAAGCGGTCTTGATGAGACCGAAGCGCTCCAGATGGTCATTGTAGTCAATGAGCTCGCGGATATCGTGCTCGCGAAGGAGCAGTATCATTAAGTCGTTACTATTAACGACAACGTTAGCGGGCGCGCGGGGCGCAGGAGCGCGGGGCGCGGGAATATCCATAGCCATGAGGGGCTGTGGATTGGGGCGACGGGGGCCCCATGCGTTCTGCGATGAACGCATGGGTTGCGGTTTCACCGCGCGGGGTGCGGAGAGGCCAGCGGCGGCCGGGGACTGGCGCGGGACCGGCAGCGCGGGAAATTCCCCTGACGCCAGCGGGGGTTGCGCTTTGATGGCTGAGGCGGGGGGCGCCGCCCGGGGGGCCGCCTGCCTCTGCGTGCGTGGCCGCGTGGTACGCGGGGCCTTGGGGCAACCGCGATAATTCGCGGGATGCCCCTCCTCCCCGCATAACACGCAGCTCGGGGGACGACGGAGTCACGCTCGCGCGTGCACTCCCGGGTGGGGTGGTCCTCTCGGCACTTTACGCACCGCGGACGAGAGTGACAGTTACGGGCAGCGTGCCCGTACAGCTGGCAGTTGTGGCACTGCGCAGGCTGGTGGTTTTTGTATGGGGGCTCCACGTTAATCCCGAGAGCCCACACACCGTCTCTAGCTGGAAGATGGCCTTTCCCTCGGGGGAAAGGTCCAATATGGCCACTACCATTTGTAGTGGCCGCTTATCTTTACTAAACATACGGTGTACTTCCCGGATGGGATAACTTTGCTCCTTGAGCGAGGAGCACACCTCCGACGGGTCGAGCTCCACCGGAATGCGGCGGATGACCACTCGGAGGACGCGCTCCTCCGCGAGAGAATAGGTGTAGAATTGCAGACCTTTCTGCCGGAGGAGGGTGGTGAGTTTACGGTGAGTTTCCGAAGAACTCACCGAAATAGAAATCCCGTTGACTATGTTTCTGGCCTTGTGGTACTCGAGTTTGAGTCTGCGCATCTCATTGCAGACTCCCATCCAGGCCGCCTTGTCCCGGATTATGATTGGAGGTGGGGCACGCTCTTTTTTCCCGCCGGCGGGCGCGGGGAGCTGGGAGGACGCGGGGGCGGCGGCGCCCCTGACTACTGCCTTAGCTATTACCTTAGGCGCCGGTTGAGCAGTCGGACTGCTACGCGCCGTTCGCTTACGCGACGCCACGACGGTGAAGCCGTCGTTCTCGGTATCCATCTCCGGAGATGGATCCGGACACGTGGGCGAGTCTTGTTCGACCGGAAGGGCCGAAAACGAGTTTTTCGTCTTTAACGCGGATTCCGTGGATCGCGCGGGACGGACGTACGGGCTATTTTGGCAACCCTAGATTGAGATCGCGAATTACGCGGCCCTCGCCTAACGGAGACGGGGCTTGACCCGCGCGATTGGCTAGTCGGGACAGGGGGCGTGGCCGTAGGCGCGGCCACGGCCCCGGATGACGCGGCGGACAGGCGCGTAACGCTGCGCGTGGGACGTTTGGGCGCGACGCCGACTGGCGCGGCGCCAGTGGATGTAACGGTCGCGGCCGTGACGTCATCGGCCGCCTTGCTACCTGAAGTGTCCGCCTCGCTACCTGAAACGGCCTCATGACGGGTCGCGGTCGCAGCGGTGCGACGCACGCAGGCGTTCTCAGGTAGATTACGGTATTCCTCGTCTAGAGAGGGACACCGTAATACGACGAAATTTTGATAGCGCTGGTATTGAAACTCCAGCGCTTTCATCCTGGCTTGCAACTTGCCTATGCAAGTGGCCAGGTCGGCAACGTTATTTGCCATGGCGGCAGAAGAGGGAGGACAGTGGGATATTTTTATTTAATTTTAAATTTAAAGGCCTCCCTGCCTTAGGGGCAGGGGGGTGCGCCAAAAAATTTAAAAGACTATCGGAGTCGGCAAGAGACCTGTTGTCAAGGTGCAATGACACACAGGAAGGACCTATCAACCCTAAGGAGCCCTAACAAGCCCGGGGCCGAGGACGCAGACCGGTAATTAAACCGGGCTAGGCCCAAACAGGTTCCCGGGGATGGAGTGTGCAGGATCGGAAGGTTTGGCAGGAGACACCTGGGGCAAGACTATGCGATAACCGCAAAGGTCTAGATTCCCAGGCCCGTCCGAGTCTGGCTGTTTGTCTCTGAAGGAGACAACCAGCGGGCTGCTCGGGTCACGCCCCACTTGCCTTCGTTGGCACCGTCAGGTATCCAGCAAGTGACCACAAAACCGTGGATTTACAAAAAAAAACAAGCAAGTCGCACCGAAAAGTGCGGTTTTGCACGCGAGCGTTAGACACTTGTTGGTTTTCGTTGTTATTGCAACAATATATTTGAAATAAATTCCAAATATAAGATCGCAACAATTAAGTCACGTGATGGTCAAAATTGAGAACGGAGCGACACGTCCGTTCGCAACAGTGACCAAATCGGAACTCCTTCCACGTCGTTCAGTCACTGGCTATGTTTTTATAAAGAATGGAGCAGCTGTAACTTGGTCCAGCCAAAAGCAACAAACTGTGGCCTTGTCTACAACTGAGGCTGAGTTCATGGCAGCTTGTGCTGCCACCAAAGAGGCAATATGGATAAGACAATTTTTAAGTGACATTGGTGAATATAAACAGGATACAGTGTATCTTCATTTAGACAACCAAAGTGCTATTAGTGTTATTAAAAATGTAAACTTTCATAAAAGATGTAAGCACATTGAAATTAAATATCACTTTATTAAGGAAAAATATCGCCAAAAGATTATTGCATTAAACTTTGTTAGTAGTGATTATCAATATGCAGACATACTAACTAAAGCATTGTCAAAAGATAAATTTCAATTTCTAAAATGTAAACTTGGAATGTGTTCATATAATTCTCTTTCTTAAACTGTTTAAATATTTTTAATATGCAACTTCATTGTTAAATTTTGTACTTGTTTTTAGATATTTGTTTATGAGGCTTGAATCCGAAGGGAATGTTAAAAGTATTTTGAATTTCGCGCCTTTTAATGTCGACTCGCACTTGACGTATTATAATTATGTTCGCTCTCTCTGTTCTGTGACATCATAGCGTTATGTCTGTAAATTACAATAAAGTGGTTAAACAGTGTTCTATCATTTAATTTAATATTATCATTAACATAATATCAAGTTTTTGTAGTATTTTATTCAAAAAAAAAATGAATTGAAGTTGGTATCAAGTAAAAAAGGAAAGGTCCAAATGACCCTCACTTGTGTACTGTATACCGTGTTGGATAATATATAAGGAAAAACCATTAGCGAAGTGATAAGATTCTCTCGATTCCGAATGCATCACGACCACAGTACACATGGTGAAAATTACTTTATATTGGATTGAAGTATTATGTACTACTAGCTTCAGCACCACCAGTTATTATAAAGTGGTATATAGTTGTAGGCAGGTATATTGATAACTACTACACAGGTATTCTTGGACTGTATTTAAAGTTACTTTGGGGAGCCGGAATAAAATAGCTTAATAAACATAAATTGGACTATTTACTTAAAAAGTTATGCAAATACTAAAAGACGAGAGTTCTATACTTTCATTTTCTTTTAGTCTTTTAAAGTCGATTACTTACAATAATAATTCGCCTTCAGTACAGGCCAATGTCACAAAAGGAGTAGAGTATCCAATTTGTTTTTTGCAGGTGCAGTAATTTCGGCCTTTTTGATAGTGTAGATTATGCCGGTCCTATTAACATAAGAACAACTAAAAGTCGAGGACATCGTTCATATAAAGGCTACATATGCTCGTTCATATGCATGGCAACTAGAGCAATACATTTAGAAGTAGTTAGTGATTTAACGTTCCAAGGTTTCATTTCGGCCTTTAAACGCTTTGTAGCTAGACGGGGACATTGTTCAGATCTCTATAGTGACAACGGCACTAATATAGTTGGTGCCGCTAAAGATCTGAAGTACTTATTTTTTCAAGAAAAGTCAACCATAAATAAAGAAATTGCTGAGTGGCTAAGCTCCAATTTTACAAAATGGCACTTTATTCCCCCTTATTCACCATACTTTTGCGGTCTATGGGAAGCGGGAATAAAGAGTACTAAACACCACCTCAAGAGAGTAGTTGGAAATTTAACTCTAACCTTTGAAGAGTTATACAATGTTTTGACACAAATAGAAGCCTGCCTTAATTTGAAGCCGATATCTCGCATTAGTAACGATCCAGAAGACCAAGCTCCCCTGACTTCGGGGTATTTTTCAGTAGGTGAACCGCTTGTAGTAGTTCCTGAGTCTAACTATAAAACATGCAACATAAGTACACTCAAGCGGTGGCAATTAACACAAAGAATCCTACAGAATTTTTTGCGTACTTAGGTGCTCAGATGAATATTTAAATCAGTTTATGTCTCGGTGCAAATGGTGTTATATAACCCCTGAACTTAATGTAGGCGATCTTGTGTTAGTAAAAGAAGATAATCTCCCGCCAGCTGAATGGCTGTATGGAATTATAGCCCAAAAGACCCCGGCGCAGACAATATCACGCGAGTGGTGAGCCTAAGATTCAAATGCCATAATAATATAATTAAGCGGCCTATTACCAAGTTATGTTTTTTGTCAATGTAAAATAATATTTTTAGTTTAATGTTTTGTTTATGCTTATCAATATCCTAATTAGTATGGAAAATGTAGTTTGTTACATTTGTCCATGGTGGGCAGGATTTTTGTGACAGAATACGAGAGATGCACAATCTCTGTTTTTGAACAACGCAAGTTAATGTCTAAATAGTTTATTTTTGGTGGTCACAGTGTGCCAACAGATGTCGCTGTAGCAATTATAAACTAGCTTATAAGGTCAGTATTATTTTTTGTAGACATAACGCTTAATTATATACACGCACCTTTTATCCCCTAACAACTATTCGTTATTATTTGGTGCTAAACACTAACCCCAAACTTAAACCCAAATACAAATCCAAATCTAAACCCAAACCGAAACCCAAACCTAAGCCAAAGCGTAAATCCAAATATAAACCCAAACCTATACCCAAACCTAAATCATAACCTAAACCCAGATCAGAACCAAATCTTAATTTAAACCTTCATATGGCACGCCAACTGATTTGCTAATTTATTGATATTGATATACCTACATATTGTAAATTGTCTTGATTATACTGATTTGCTACGAATGAATTCTTTCATTGTGTTATCCTACATTTGTTGACCACGACTTGATATAAACACGCAACCTTCTGACTTTTCACACACTTCAAACCAATTGTAATGAATGTGGGTAAATAGATACATTGGACCATATAGAAGGACATAGGCTACCTTATAAAAATTGGATGAAAGGAATGATGGAATGAAATGGGGGGATAAAACTTCTTATGAAAAACCCATATTGTACCAAATTAAGGAGGTGAAAAATTCATATTTATGCTTTTGGTAAGAAGTAAAAGGGGTTTCAAGTTTTTCAATAAACCTTCTCTCAAGCTTGTACAATAAGGGTGATTTTAATATTATTTTAAGTTTTATTGCGACGGTTAATGTGTTAGATTAATATTGGCAAATAATTAAAATACCCACAAAACACACAGAATGATAAACTCATTTATGATTTTCTATTGGTTTATCGTGTTCCTAGATCTATTGGTGTATATGCAGTAATATAGCGGGGTGGTAGGGATCGCTTCCATCATACACATAGTGACAAACCCATCTATGATTTTCTTTTGGTTTGTCATGGTCCGAGATCAATCTGTGTATATCCAATAATACGCAGACGAAGTCGAGGGTACCAGCTAGTAATAAATAAACACTGGTACTTCTTATGGTGTATCTTGAAAAATTTTCTGATTTTAAGGCGTACCTGGAACCCGAAAAGTTTGCGAAACACTGGTTCAGACGTTGTAATGATTACCAATTGATATGGAGATTAATTAATAATTTTACTTCAGACGATAATAAACAGGAAAATAAATGAAATATTGTTAATATTGTCGTATATTCGAACAAAAACAATATTCCAAAGACATTTCATTTATTTATCAAACAAGCAATTGAAAGTAAAAATAGATAAATTCATATTACAAAAATAAAACACCATTTTTTATGAATATCAAATGTTTACAAAGGTGGCCAATAATCCTGAGGCGCAGACTCATGAGTGTTCAGGACTTCTGGTTCTGCGCTAGCAGTGGCCGTTGCTGAAGCAAATGCCAGCAGGGCCCACACTGTCATCATTGCGTACTTTACCTGAAATTTAAAATACTAAATAATTATGTAGTTCTTATTGTAAGTATCTTATTTTAATTTAAATGCGATGGTGGGTTATCGGTAGTGACGTCAGACAAACTCGTCATTCGATGTGCGCTCTAACTCCAAAATGATTTCAGTAAAGAAAACAGCTTAATGACGACATATCATTATTGTAAGATATTATCTTATTGCTCGTCTGGCTAGTTAACAATCTCCAATTGAATACCTATAGACAGTTGTACTTGCAATCCAACTCAATGTCCGTGTCTTCCGCAACATTGTCACTTAACGTCAGGTGAATTTTACCATAAATTGACATCAAAAAGGGACTTTTCCATTTTATTTAATTTCCAGTTTAAAAAGAAAAACCTCGGGGTATTTTCATCTAGTTCCTAATAATATGTCTTACCAAACTAAATGTGTACCTATAAAATGTATACTTGTATAAAACGGGAGCACTTAACCGATGAAGACATAATGAGACAAATACAAAATGAGACTTAAAACGAAAACGAAGGAGTATTACAGGAATTGGAAGCAATTGTAAGGATTCTACATACTCGACTCGTGTTGCATTGAATGAATACTTGAAATTGGATAAATCATTTTCTTTGTCATTAAACGCCACTCGTCGAAGTACTATACTAGTTTTTTTATAGAGTAATAATAATTAATGGTTAAAATTTATATTCACTTTCAGTTATAAAAATCTGTTTCATTTCAAAAAACACTTTTTAAAATAACTACATACTATAATCCGAAGGCCTCATTAATCCGAACAGGGTGTAAATTGTGGGTGATCAGATTATCGAGGCCCTACTGCATAGGTAAAGTATGTTTCCAATAAGATAGGTACATCATAGCCTAGTATACATAGCATAGCGTAAACTTTGTTATAAAAATATGGGATGTTTAAAAAAAATGTATTGTTTATTACGGGAAGAACAAATTTGCCTTCATTTCTTATGTATATGAAATGATTATAACAACATAAATTTACTATGCAGGTCTCCGTAAACAATTATAAATCATCTATATTCAAGTTTATACAAAATTTCACAAATTAAAATATTTAATGCAAATATTATATTTCTACTTACATAGTCCATGTTTGCAGATCACGTAGAATTGTGACTAAAATATATCAAATTTGGAATTATATATACGTTTAATTATCAGAAAAAAAAACAAAAACAAAAAAGGAACCGTTTTATATCAAATGAAAATTATAATTTACCATAAAAACAAATACTTAACGAACCGTATAATAAAACTATTATAATGCTTCGTAAATGTTTTTTAAAATATTTAAATAATTAGGCAATTAAAAAGTCCTGTATATATAAAAACAAATAAGACTATATATTTCCAACTCTTTTAGGAATTGTATAGTTCAATAATTAAACTAATGCGTTGCTCTGAAATCAAAGTTTTTATTTTAATAGATACTTGGGTAAAATACACACAATACTAATTACACTTTAACTTAAGAATACTATTCTACCTGAAATCAAAAAAAACGACATTTAAAGTACATTATATAAATTGCCAATTCCTTTTTACACAAATACAAATTTTCAATCATGGTTAGATCTCTAACGCAACGGATTTTAATACGGTGTTCACTACCATTTAGAAATTTTATTTATATACTAGCTGTACCCGTGGCGTCGCTCACGTGGACTACAGAATGCCCTCGCGAATTTTACTCCCCCGCTCCCGGCTATTTTGCTTATGGTAGGTGTTCCTTAAAAGATAGACGTATAATCCTGTGACATTTTTGTAGGTCTTTTTAATATCTACAATTGTGTAGTACATTAAGTTGCTATATCTCTTATAGTTTGCTCAGCGTAAGATATTTAAGCGCCCAAATGTCCAAAAATGACCATGACCATGACCATGAAACCAAAAGGTCTTAACATATTCTTCTTTAACGCGAGGAATTTAGCTTCTTAGAGTGATCTCATAGCTAACTTCCTTAAATAAAACCAGATAGATATGTTTCTCGTGTAAGTGACACTCTTAAAACATAGTAAGCGTAATCTTGGGATTGCAATCTGTAACATAGTTAGAAATGATCGTGTAACCAGAGGTGGCGGAACTCTCATTTACTACAAGCGTTCCCTTGATTGTATACCAACTGACCCTTCCGAACTTACTAATATAGAATTTTCTATACGTAGAATAGATATGACTGACCATCCGTCAATCACAATCGTATCCGCGTATCTACAGCAGTCTAAAAGACTCTTACGTTCTGATCTGGAGGCACTCTTTCCTTTGGTTCTTCCGTAATCATAGAATCCTATAAATTACCTGCGAATCTTTCTTCGTATTTTTAAAATCATAAGATGAGTTTATACATACATATATATATATATTATAAAAGGAACAATAAATTATCATTAACATAATATCAAGTTTTTGTAGTATTTTATTCAAAAAGAAAAATGAATTGAAGTTGGTATCAAGTAAGAAAGGAAAGGTCCGAATGACCCTCACTTGTGTACTGTATACCGTGTTGGATAATATATAAGGAAAAACCATTAGCGAAGTGATAAGATTCTCTCGATTCCGAATGCATCACGACCACAGTACACATGGTGAAAATTACTTTATATCGGATTGAAGTACTACTAGCTTCAGCACCACCAGTTATTATATAGTGGTATATAGTTGTAGGCAGGTATATTGATAACTACTACACAGGTATTCTTGGACTGTATTTAAAGTTACTTTGGGGAGCCGGAATAAAATAGCTTAATAAACATAAATTGGACTATTTACTTAAAAAGTTATGCAAATACTAAAAGACGAGAGTTCTATACTTTCATTTTCTTTTAGTCTTTTAAAGTCGATTACTTACAAAAATAATTCGCCTTCAGTACAGGCCAATGTCACAAAAGGAGCAGAGTATCCAATTTGTTTTTTGCAGGTGCAGTAATTTCGGCCTTTTTGGTAGTGTAGATTATGCCGGTCCTATTAACATAAGAACAACTAAAAGTCGAGGACATCGTTCATATAAAGGCTACATATGCTTGTTCATATGCATGGCAACTAGAGCAATACATTTAGAAGTAGTTAGTGATTTAACGTTCCAAGGTTTCATTTCGGCCTTTAAACGCTTTGTAGCTAGACGGGGACATTGTTCAGATCTCTATAGTGACAACGGCACTAATATAGTTGGTGCCGCTAAAGATCTGAAGTACTTATTTTTTCAAGAAAAGTCAACCATAAATAAAGAAATTGCTGAGTGGCTAAGCTCCAATTTTACAAAATGGCACTTTATTCCCCCTTATTCACCATACTATTGCGGTCTATGGGAAGCGGGAATAAAGAGTACTAAACACCACCTCAAGAGAGTAGTTGGAAATTTAACTCTAACCTTTGAAGAGTTATACAATGTTTTGACACAAATAGAAGCCTGCCTTAATTTGAAGCCGATATCTCGCATTAGTAACGATCCAGAAGACCAAGCTCCCCTGACTTCGGGGTATTATTCAGTAGGTGAACCGCTTGTAGTAGTTCCTGAGTCTAACTATAAAACATGCAACATAAGTACACTCAAGCGGTGGCAATTAACACAAAGAATCCTATAGAATTTTTTGCGTAGGTGCTCAGATGAATATTTAAATCAGTTTATGTCTCGGTGCAAATGGTGTTATATAACCCCTGAACTTAATGTAGGCGATCTTGTGTTAGTAAAAGAAGATAATCTCCCGCCAGCTGAATGGCTGTATGGAATTATAGCCCAAAAGACCCCGGCGCAGACAATATCACGCGAGTGGTGAGCCTAAGATTCAAATGCCATAAAAATATAATTAAGCGGCCTATTACCAAGTTATGTTTTTTGCCAATGTAAAATAATATTTTTAGTTTAATGTTTTGTTTATGCTTATCAATATCCTAATTAGTATGGAAAATGTAGTTTGTTACATTTGTCCATGGTGGGCAGGATTTTTGTGACAGAATACGAGAGATGCACAGTCTCTGTTTTTGAACAACGCAAGTTAATGTCTAAATAGTTTATTTTTGGTGGTCACAGTGTGCCAACAGATGTCGCTGTAGCAATTATAAACTAGCTTATAAGGTCAGTATTATTTTTTGTAGACATAACGCTTAATTATATATACGCACCTTTTATCCCCTAACAACTATTCGTTATTATTTGGAGCTGAACACTAACCCCAAACTTAAACCCAAATACAAATCAAAATCTAAACCCAAACCTAAACCCAAACCTAAACCCAGATCAGAACCAAATCTTAATTTAAACCTTCATAAGGCACGCCAACTGATTTGCTAATTTATTGATATTGATATACCTACATATTGTAAATTGTCTTGATTATACTGATTTGCTACGAATGAATTCTTTCATTGTGTTATCCTACATTTGTTGACCACGACTTGATATGAACACGCAACCTTCTGACTTTTCACACACTTCAAACTAATTGTAATGAATGTGGGTAAATAGATACATTGGACCATATAGAAGGACATAGGCTACCTTATAAAAATTGGATGAAAGGAATGATGGAATGAAATGGGGGGATAAAACTTCTTATGGAAAACCCATATTGTACCAAATTAAGGAGGTGAAAATTCATATTTATGCTTTTGGTAAGAAGTAAAAGGGGTTTCAAGTTTTTCAATAAACCTTCTCTAAATCTTTTACAATAAGGGTGATTTTAATATTATTTTAAGTTTTATTGCGACGGTTAATGTGTTAGATTAATATTGGCAAATAATTAAAATACCCACAAAACACACAGAATGATAAACTCATTTATGATTTTCTATTAGTTTATCGTGTTCCTAGATCTATTGGTGTATATGCAGTAATATAGCGGGGTGGTAGGGATCGCTTCCATCATACACATAGTGACAAACCCATCTATGATTTTCTTTTGGTTTGTCATGGTCCGAGATCAATCTGTGTATATCCAATAATACGCAGACGAAGTCGAGGGTACCAGCTAGTAATAAATAAACACTGGTACTTCTTATGGTGTATCTTGAAAAATTTTCTGATTTTAAGGCGTACCTGGAACCCGAAAAGTTTGCGAAACACTGGTTCAGACGTTGTAATGATTACCAATTGATATGGAGATTAAGTAATAATTTTACTTCAGACGATAATAAACAGGAAAATAAATGAAATATTGTTAATATTGTCGTATATTCGAACAAAAACAATATTCCAAAGACATTTTATTTATTTATAAAACAAGCAATTGAAAGTAAAAATAGATAAATTCATATTACCAAAATAAAACACCATTTTTTATGAATATCAAATGTTTACAAAGGTGGCCAATAATCCTGAGGCGCAGACTCATGAGTGTTCAGGACTTCTGGTTCTGCGCTAGCAGTGGCCGTTGCTGAAGCAAATGCCAGCAGGGCCCACACTGTCATCATTGCGTACTTTACCTGAAATTTAAAATACTAAATAATTATGTAGTTCTTATTGTAAGTATCTTATTTTAATTTAAATGCGATGGTGGGTTATCGGTAGTGACGTCAGACAACCTCGTCATTCGATGTGCGCTCTAACTCCAAAATGATTTCAGTAAAGAAAACAGCTTAATGACGACATATCATTATTGTAAGATATTATCTTATTGCTCGTCTGGCTAGTTAACAATCTCCAATTGAATACCTATAGACAGTTGTACTTGCAATCCAACTCAATGTCCGTGTCATCCGCAACATTGTCACTTAACGTCAGGTGAATTTTACCACAAATTGACATCAAAAAGGGACTTTTCCATTTTGTTTAATTTCCAGTTTAAAAAGAAAAACCTCGGGGTATTTTCATCTAGTTCCTAATAATATGTCTTACCAAACTAAATATGTACCTATAAAATGTATACTTGTATAAAACGGGCGCACTTAACCGATGAAGACATAATGAGACAAATACAAAATGAGACTTAGAGCGAAAACGAAGGAGTATTACAGGAATTGGAAGCAATTGTAAGGATTCCACATACTCGACTCGTGTTGCATTGAATGAATACTTGAAATTGGATAAATCATTTTCTTTGTCATTAAACGCCACTCGTCGAAGTACTATACTAGTTTTTTTTATAGAGTAATAATAATTAATTGTTAAAATTTATATTCACTTTCAGTTATAAAAATCTGTTTCATTTCAAAAAACACTTTTTAAAATAACTACATACTATAATCCGAAGGCCTCATTAATCCGAACAGGGTGTAAATTGTGGGTGATCAGATTATCGAGGCCCTACTGCATAGGTAAAGTATGTTTCCAATAAGATAGGTACATCATAGCCTAGTATACATAGCATAGCGTAAACTTTGTTATAAAAATATGGGATGTTTAAAAAAAAATTATTCTTTATTACGGGAAGAACAAATTTGCCTTCATTTCTTATGTATATGAAATGATTATAACAACATAAATTTACTATGCAGGTCTCCGTAATCAATTATAAATCATCTATATTCAAGTTTATACAAAATTTCACAAATTAAAATATTTAATGCAAAAATTATATTTCTACTTACACATAGTCCATGTTTGCAGATCACGTAGAATTGTGACTAAAATATATCAAATTTCGAATTATATATACGTTTAATTATCAGAAAAAAAAACAAAAACAAAAAAGGAACCGTTTTATATCAAATGAAAATTATAATTTACCATAAAAACAAATACTTAACGAACCGTATAATAAAACTATTATAATGCTTCGTAAATGTTTTTTAAAATATTTAAATAATTAGGCAATTAAAAAGTCCTGAATATATAAAAACAAATAAGACTATATATTTCCAACTCTTTTAGGAATTGTATAGTTCAATAATTAAACTAATGCGTTGCTCAGAAATTAAAGTTTTTATTTTAATAGATACTTGGGTAAAATACACACAATACTAATTACACTTTAACTTAAGAATACTATTCTACCTGAAATAAAAAAAAACGACATTTAAAGTACATTATATAAATTGCCAATTCCTTTTTACACAAATACAAATTTTCAATCATGGTTAGATCTCTAACGCAACGGATTTTAATACGGTGTTCACTACCATTTAGAAATTTTATTTATATACTAGATGTACCCGTGGCGTCGCTCACGTGGACTACAGAATGCCCTCGCGAATTTTACTCCCCCGCTCCCGGCTATTTTAAAGACAAAAGTGCTTATGGTAGGTGTTCCTTAAAAGATAGACGTATAATCCTGTGACATTTTTGTAGGTCTTTTTAATATCTACAATTGTGTAGTACATTAAGTTGCTATATCTCTTATAGTTTGCTCAGCGTAAGACATTTAAGCGCCCAAATGTACAAAAATGACCATGACCATGACCATGAAACCAAAAGGTCTTAACATATCCTTGTTTAACGCGAGGATTTTAGCTCCTTAGCGTGATCTCATAGCTAACTTCCTTAAATAACACCAGATAGATATGTTTCTCGTGTAAGTGACACTCTTAAAACATAGTAAGCGTAATCTTGGGATTGCAATCTGTAACATAGTTAGAAATGATCGTGTAACCAGAGGTGGCGGAACTCTCATTTACTACAAGCGTTCCCTTTATTGTATACCAACTGACCCTTTCGAACTTACCAATATAGAATTTTCTATATGTAGAATAGATAAGACTGACCATCCGTCAATCACAATCGTATCCGCGTATCTACAGCAGTCTAAAAGACTCTTACGTTCTGATCTGGAGGCACTCTTTCCTTTGGTTCTTCCGTAATCATAGAATCCTATAAATTACCTGCGAATCTTTCTTCGTATTTTTAAAATCATAAGATGAGTTTATACATACATATATATATATATTATAAAAGGAACAATGAATTATCATTAACATAATATCAAGTTTTTGTAGTATTTTATTCAAAAAGAAAAATGAATTGAAGTTGGTATCAAGTAAGAAAGGAAAGGTCCGAATGACCCTCACTTGTGTACTGTATACCGTGTTGGATATTATATAAGGAAAAACCATTAGCGAAGTGATAAGATTCTCTCGATTCCGAATGCATCACAACCACAGTACACATGGTGAAAATTACTTTATATCGGATTGAAGTATTATGTACTACTAGCTTCAGCACCACCAGTTATTATATAGTAGTATATAGTTGTAGGCAGGTATATTGATAACTACTACACAGGTATTCTTGGATTGTATTTAAAGTTACTTTGGGGAGCCGGAATAAAATAGCTTAATAAACATAAATTGGACTATTTACTTAAAAAGTTATGCAAATAATAAAAGACGAGAGTTCTATGCTTTCATTTTCTTTTAGTCTTTTAAAGTCGATTACTTACAAAAATAATTCGCCTTCAGTACAGGCCAATGTCACAAAAGGAGTAGAGTATCCAATTTGTTTTTTGCAGGTGCAGTAATTTCGGCCTTTTGACGTGACAACGTCTTATAAATTGGTTTGCCGGGTGACACTTCAAGAAACTGCGTTACGCTCCGCTCACGTTATGCGCTCACAATGAGAGCGAGTGAGAGGCACGCGTCCCTTCCACTCGGGCATGGTTAGCCCGCCTAAGAGCGAGAGAGACAGACATAAAAAGTGAAAGGCACATTAAATTTATTTTACCACTCAAAGTCGTTGTCACGTAAAACTTTCGCCCGTATACCGACTTTACAGGCAACCAATTTTTTTTGGTAGTGTAGATTATGCCAGTCCTATTAACATAAGAACAACTAAAAGTCGAGGACATCGTTCATATAAAGGCTACATATGCTTGTTCATATGCATGGCAACTAGAGCAATACATTTAGAAGTAGTTAGTGATTTAACGTTCCAAGGTTTCATTTCGGCCTTTAAACGCTTTGTAGCTAGACGGGGACATTGTTCAGATCTCTATAGTGACAACGGCACTAATATAGTTGGTGCCGTTAAAGATCTGAAGTACTTATTTTTTCAAGAAAATTCAACCATAAATAAAGAAATTGCTGAGTGGCTAAGCTCCAATTTTACAAAATGGCACTTTATTCCCCCTTATTCACCATACTTTTGCGGTCTATGGGAAGCGGGAATAAAGAGTACTAAACACCACCTCAAGAGAGTAGTTGGAAATTTAACTCTAACCTTTGAAGAGTTATACAATGTTTTGACACAAATAGAAGCCTGCCTTAATTTGAAGCCGATATCTCGCATTAGTAACGATCCAGAAGACCAAGCTCCCCTGACTTCGGGGTATTTTTCAGTAGGTGAACCGCTTGTAGTAGTTCCTGAGTCTAACTATAAAACATGCAACATAAGTACACTCAAGCGGTGGCAATTAACACAAAGAATCCTACAGAATTTTTTGCGTAGGTGCTCAGATGAATATTTAAATCAGTTTATGTCTCGGTGCAAATGGTGTTATATAACCCCTGAACTTAATGTAGGCGATCTTGTGTTAGTAAAAGAAGATAATCTCCCGCCAGCTGAATGGCTGAATGGAATTATAGCCCAAAAGACCCCGGCGCAGACAATATCACGCGAGTGGTGAGCCTAAGATTCAAATGCAATAATAATATAATTAAGCGGCCTATTACCAAGTTATGTTTTTTGCCAATGTAAAATAATATTTTTAGTTTAATGTTTTGTTTATGCTTATCAATATCCTAATTAGTATGGAAAATGTAGTTTGTTACATTTGTCCATGGTGGGCAGGATTTTTGTGACAGAATACGAGAGATGCACAGTCTCTGTTTTTGAACAACGCAAGTTAATGTCTAAATAGTTTATTTTTGGTGGTCACAGTGTGCCAACAGATGTCGCTGTAGCAATTGTAAACTAGCTTATAAGGTCAGTATTATTTTTTGTAGACATAACGCTTAATTATATATACGCACCCCGGGAGTTCCGATTTGGTCTTGATCACGAACGGACGTGTCCGCTCGCGCTCTCGATCGCTTTCCGAATTATCGCATTCTGCTTAAATTAGTGTACGGTTGTTTGCTCTGATCCACGGACCCGGTCCTAGGCCTGCCGGTTCAGAGTACACATTGTATAGCTAGTTTTTTAAGCTATTTCATTCGCGCTCTGCTTGGACTAAGTGTACGACTTGTTTGTTTTGATCAACGGACCCGGTCCTAGGCCTGCCGGTACAGAACACACAGTCTTAAGCTAGTTCTTAAGCGATTCATACCGCGTGTTATAGCGAGGTCGGTGTTATTGTTGTGTAGCGAGTATCTAGGTACTCGTTGCGCGCATAGCGCCGTCTCGCTCGCACATTTCGTGTAGCACTTCGGTGTACACGAAAAAACCGTACTTTTCAGTACGATAATAAACGCGCTTTTCAGCGCGAAATCCTGTTTCAAAAGACACGCAAATCCACGGTTTAGTGGTCGTTCGTCGGATACCTAACGGTGCTAACGAAGACGAACGGGGCGTGACCCGAGCGCTCTCCGGTTACTTCCTTCTGAGGTAAACGATAACTCGGACGGGCCTGGGAATCTTAGCCTTTGCCTTTTTGCATAGTTAAGCCCCAGGTGTCTCCTACCCAACCCTTCCTATCCTTACCATCCATCCTTGTGGTTGTTTGGGCGGAGCCACGGTATATACCGGCCTGCGTCCTCTGCCACAAGACTGCTAGGGACTCCCCTAGGGAAACGATAGGTCCTTTCCTGTGTTTCATTACACCGTGACACACAGGTCTCATTGCTCCGGGCTCGGATAGCCCGTTAAACTCATTCGGCGTACCCCCCTGCCCTCCAGGCAGGGAGGTGAATAAATTCACTTCCCCCGTCCTCCAAACAGCCACCGCGATGGCCGAATTAAAACTCGCGGAATTAGAAGTACGGTTTAGGCAGCTGGAAGCCGAACACCAGCGCCTTATTAATTACATGTCGCTGCATATGCCCGCGCAAAGCAGCGACTATGTTAGCAGGGCACAGATGGCGGACTCGCTGCGGCCGCCATCGGCCAATCAGAGCGCGGATGCCGCGCACGCCATCCCCTCCACCTCCGCCGCGATCTCACCCGCCGCCGCGCCACCCGGTTTCACGCGACCCGCCTCGGTCCCTGCGACCGAGTACCCCCACCCCACTAACCTCGCAAGCGCGAGCCACGCCCCTAAGTCCCGAGCAAAATCGCAACAGCGATCTTTTACCCCCGGTCCCTATGGCCGCCCCGCTAAACCCGTTGCCCCCGCGGCAACCAAATCAACACCGGTGTACAACTCTTTCTCGGCCCTTCCAGCCGAAACAGATATGGATGCACCTTTAAGTCCAACCCCCTCCTCGGAAATGGAACTCTCACTCCACTTCCAAGAACCGCTCCTAATCCCGACCGAACCTACCGCGGAAAATGACGAATTCACGGTCGTCAAATCCCGCAAACGCGCGCCCCGTGATAGCCCCGTTGAGGAAAACGCGGCTAAAACTTCAAAAACTGTGAACGGCTCTGCCGCCCCCGCACCCTCCTCGAATACCGACGAACCGGTCGTCGGTAAGAAGCAAAAACCCCCCCCGATAATTATCCACGACAAAACTGTCTGGACAAAGCTCACCAATGAGCTTAAAACGCTAAAGATAGGGTACACTAAAGCGCGTAATATCGCGACAGGCATCTCCCTGACGATGAGCACACCAAACTGCCATCGCAAGTTGACCACCCTCCTCCGTAGTAGGAACATTCCCTACTATACTTACGCCCTCGAAGAGGAGCGTGTCCTACGGGTTGTGCTTCGGCGCATCCCAGTCGAGATCTCACCAGAAGAAGTCTTTGCCTCCATCGAAGCACAAAAATTCCCCATCCGAGAGGTACATCGGATGTATAATAAAGAGAAACGAGCCCTTCCAATGCTCGTGTTAATTTTAGATAAAACGCCTGAGGGCAAAAAAATATTTAATTTGGAAGTTGTATGCGAGCTCTCCGGAATAACCGTAGAGCCTCCATACAAAAATTCGAAGCCCTCCCAATGCCACAACTGCCAGTTGTACGGACACTCTGCCCGCAACTGCTTCCTTCGTCCGAGGTGCGTTAAGTGCCTCGAAGACCACCCAACCAGGGAGTGCACGCGTCAGCGTGACTCTAACACCCCCCCGAGCTGCGTACTATGCAGGGAGGAGGGACATCCTGCGAACTATCGCGGATGCCCCAAGGCCCCGCACACCATGCACCCCCGCCGCCCTGGGCAGGCTGCCCCTCAGCGGGCACCCCCCGCCTCAGGGCCCCGGGCGCAGCAACCTCTGCTCAATCCAGAGGTCTTTCCGTACCTCCCTGCCCCCCGCCGCACTCAGGCGACCGTAGGCCCCCCCCGCACCCCAGGTGCAGCCCAAACCCGTGCGTTCGACTCAGAACGCATGGGCCCCCAAACCACAGCCCCTTATGGCTATGGACATCCCCGCGCCCCGCGCTCCAGCGCCCCGCGCCCCAGCACCACGCGCTCCAGCGTCCCGCGTCACCACAATGGATGACCTTATGTTATCGCTCATTCGTGAGCATGAGATACGCGAAATCCTCGCATACAAGACCCATATGGAGCAGTACGGTTTCGTCGAAACCATAGCTGCCTTTCCCCGGCTCGTAGAGACGTTACAGCGTCTCGATCGCGAAGCCGCCAACCTCAGGCCTCTCAATGGCTAAACTCAAGCCGAGAGGTTTAAACATCTCCTTTTTTAATGCGCGGAACTTATATCCGCAGCGTGATCTCGTCGCGACTTATCTTAAAGATCACCAAATAGACGTTCTCTTAGTACAGGAAACGCTCTTAAAGCGTGGTAAACGCAATCCGAGTATCGCAAACTATAACATCGTTAGAAATGACCGCGACGGCCGAGGGGGCGGTACTCTCATTTACTACAAGCGCTCGTTGTATTGCATGCCGATAGATCCTCCGATACTTACCAATATGGAAGTATCCGCGTGTAGACTAGGAATGACCGATCATCCGTCCATAACGATCGTATCCGTGTACCTCTCACCGACGAAAGTACCTCTCAGGTCTGACCTACAGAAGCTACTCTCGCTCGGCACATCGGTCATTATCGCAGGTGACCTCAACAGTGGACACACGTCCTTCAACAATTGGAGAGACACCAGCAATGGGGTTATTCTCGAAGGGTTGTCGGACGAGTTAAACTTTGACGTCATAGCGCCTCCCACTCCCACCCACTTTCAAGATCACTGTACACCGACAGTGCTCGACATAGCCCTCCTAAAAAATATCGCGCTTCAGGTACGACTCATTCGGGTCATACACGAACTCGACTCCGACCATCGCCCGGTCATCCTACAGCTAGAACAACTAGATGACTCCAGCCCTCCTACAGTCACAACGGTTGACTATGCAAAATTAAAACACTACCTCGCGGATAGGCAGTCCTCGCCCAGTCTCGTTAGGGTCCCGGACGTGTTAGAGTCAGTTGCGCACGTAGATCTCGCAATCGACTCCCTAGTTGACCACCTCCAAGTCGGCATCGGAGAGGCCTCGAGAGAGGTCGAAGCGGCGAACGATCGCCGCTTTGTACTCCCTGCCGACGTGCGAGCGTTGATGACGGAGAAGAACGCTGCGACTCGTGCGCATGACTCTTATCCGACCGATGCAAACCGCGCACGATTACGCGCACTTCAGAGAGCGGTTAAAGCCCGTATAACCGAGCTCAAAAGTCACAGATGGGACACCCTAGTCGAAGGGCTAAGGCCGTCACATCTGACTTATTGGAAAGTAGCCCACGCCCTTAAAATAGACGCCCAACCTCGCATGCCCCCCCTCGAAAGGGGTCCCGGCACTACACCCGCTTTCGATATCATCGACAAGGCGGAGTGCCTTGCCGCTTGTCTGGAGAGCCAGTGCTCCCCGAACAGCGTCAAGAACACCGACCGAGTCAGAGACATCGAAGCCCGCGTTGAGGAGCTGAATAAGCTCCCGGTATCAGAATCCCTGTCCCCAGTCACTTCTGAGGAGATCTCTGCCATTCTCAAAAGCCTTAAGCTTAGAAAGTCACCAGGTCCCGACGGTATCAGGAACGAAGTACTCAAACTTCTTCCCGATCACCTCATAGCTCTATTGGTCTGCATATTCAATGTAGCCATAGCCAACTGCCATTTTCCAGCCGTCTGGAAAACGGCCATTGTCATAGGTATTCACAAGCCCGGCAAGAGCACGTCGCTTCCCGACAGCTACCGCCCTATCAGTCTTCTAAATACCCT
Source organism: Saturnia japonica (assembly GCA_033032175.1). NCBI lineage: Eukaryota > Metazoa > Arthropoda > Insecta > Lepidoptera > Saturniidae > Saturnia > Saturnia japonica. Next base: position 530,205 of record CM065334.1, on the reverse strand, counting down.
TGGTAAAATCTATGAGCGGATCCTTCTGAACCGTCTCAAATCCGTAATAGAGGAGAAAAACCTCTACCCGCCTGAGCAATTCGGTTTTCGTGCTAGACATTCTTGCACTCATCAAGTGCACCGCCTCACGGAGCACATTTTGTTTAACTTTTCCGAGTTATCTATACCCCGTCGCACACTGGCAGTCTTCTTCGACGTAGCCAAGGCCTTCGATAAGGTCTGGCACGAAGGATTAGTCTACAAGCTGTACTCCCGCGAAGTCCCCGATAGATTAGTTAAAATCATCCGCGATTACCTCAAAGACCGCACCTTTCGCTACAGAGTGGAAGGTGAACTATCCACACCCCATCCCATACGCTCAGGCGTCCCCCAAGGTTCCATTCTGGCACCTAGCCTCTACACTCTGTACGTCAGTGACCTACCAAAACTTGAAGAGAAAGTTGAAGTAGGCTTATACGCTGACGATACAGTCATATACTCCTCTCAAAGGCAAACGAGAAACCTCAAATGTAGAATCCAAAGAGCCGTGACCACTCTCGGGAAGTGGTTTAACGACTGGCGAATAGCCATAAACCCCACGAAGAGCGCAGCGGTGCTCTTCGACAAAACCGCCACACAGATACCGCAAAAACTCAAGGACAATCCCCTTGAACTCTTCGGTAATCCGATCCCCTGGGAAAAGGCGACCAAATATCTAGGTGTAACCCTAGACAGTAGACTCTCCTTTATACGCCACATCAATCTGGTTAGGAAAAGGGCCTCCTGGACCCTCGCCCGACTGCATCCTCTGTTATGTGCTGCAAGCAAAATGTCCACGAGACACAAGCTTACGCTCTACAAGATGTGTATCCGTCCGATCATGACATATAGCTGCGTTGCGTTCGCACATATGCCAAGTTATAACTGGGAACGCTTACAAGCCATCCAGAACAAGTTTTTTCACCGCCTTACCGGTGCCCCCTGGTTTGTTCGTATGGAGGATCTCCATAGAGATATGGACCTTCCCTCGATACATGCATACGCCAAACACCTTTCTCGCTCGTATTTCGACACCGCGTCGAACCACGCGAACCCCTTAAAAAAAGCGGCAGCTTCTTATGTTCCCGACCCCAACGCCTGCCGGAAAAACGCCGGCCGCGTAATATATTCACTGACCCGCCCGACCAAACCGAAAAAGCTAACGCGTTCTACGCCGACACCGTCTCTCCAAACAGAGCGTGCCACCGCCCACGCCCGCGTAACCACCGTTCTCTCCGCAGAGGACGGGCGGTCAACTTCGCTCCCGCACACCCGTCACGTCCACCCTCTCTAGCGGCAACCCAAGCCTAGGTCCGTTCCTCGGTGTGAAGCCCTTGGGTCAGGCAGCCGCCCGCGCGATACAAATGACACTATACGTGCAACACTTAGTTACCCACACACAACATTACACACGTATGAACACACACACGTGCACACCACACAGGTACATAGGTTCTGTAAGGGACCTTTTTTCTCTTTTTTTGCGCTAGTTAGACTAATGCGCTAGTTAGTGTAGAAAAACCATTCCGATTAACAAATACACATACGCATGGTTCACTCCTTCCTCCCAGGAGGAGGGGAACGTGCATATGAGTATATATTAGTTAGCTCGAATTTTCATAAGATTAGGGAATTAGCTAGATCGCGACTTTTTCGCATTCGCGACGACCGCCCGAGCCGAGGTTCGGCCACTCTGGCACCCTCGTGCGGGTCGTCACAAACTTTCGCGGCTGAGTGCCCTAAGCGCTCGCCCCCAAGTCCGGTGAAGCTGTAAAAGCCGCAGCGGCTCTGTTTGTCGATAGGGCCCCTCAGGCTAACAGTGTAGTCAGTTCAAAAAAAAAAAAAAAAAAAAAAAAAAAAAAAAAAAAAAAAAAAAAAAAAAAAAAAAAAAAAAATACGCACCTTTTATCCCCTAACAACTATCCGTTATTATTTGGTGCTGAACACTAACCCCAAACTTAAACCCAAATACAAATCCAAATCTAAACCCAAACTGAAACCGAAACCTAAGCCAAAGCGTAAACCCAAATATAAAACCAAACCTATACCCAAACCTAAATCATAACCTAAACCCAAACCTAAACCCAGATCAGAACCAAATCTTAATTTAAACCTTCATATGGCACGCCAACTGATTTGCTAATTTATTGATATTGATATACCTACATATTGTAAATTGTCTTGATTATACTGATTTGCTACGAATGAATTCTTTCATTATGTTATCCTACATTTGTTGACCACGACTTGATATAAACACGCAACCTTCTGACTTTTCACACACTTCAAACCAATTGTAATGAATCTGGGTAAATAGATACATTGGACCATATAGAAGGACATAGGCTACCTTATAAAAATTGGATGAAAGGAATGATGGAATGAAATGGGGGGATAAAACTTCTTATGAAAAACCCATATTGTACCAAATTAAGGAGGTGAAAATTCATATTTATGCTTTTGGTAAGAAGTAAAAGGGGTTTCAAGTTTTTCAATAAACCTTCTCTCAAGCTTGTAAAATAAGGGTGATTTTAATATTATTTTAAGTTTTATTGCGACGGTTAATGTGTTAGATTAATATTGGCAAATAATTAAAATACCCACAAAACGCACAGAATGATAAACTCATTTATGATTTTCTATTAGTTTATCATGTTCCTAGATCTATTGGTGTATATGCAGTAATATAGCGGGGTGGTAGGGATCGCTTCCATCATACACATAGTGACAAACCCATCTATGATTTTCTTTTGGTTTGTCATGGTCCGAGATCAATCTGTGTATATCCAATAATACGCAGACGAAGTCGAGGGTACCAGCTAGTAATAAATAAACACTGGTACTTCTTATGGTGTATCTTGAAAAATTTTCTGATTTTAATGTGTACCTGGAACCCGAAAAGTTTGCGAAACACTGGTTCAGACGTTGTAATGATTACCAATTGATATGGAGATTAAGTAATAGTTTTACTTCAGACGATAATAAACAGGAAAATAAATGAAATATTGTTAATATTGTCGTATATTCGAACAAAAACAATATTCCAAAGACATTTTATTTATTTATAAAACAAGCAATTGAAAGTAAAAATAGATAAATTCATATTACCAAAATAAAACACCATTTTTTATGAATATCAAATGTTTACAAAGGTGGCCAATAATCCTGAGGCGCAGACTCATGAGTGTTCAGGACTTCTGGTTCTGCGCTAGCAGTGGCCGTTGCTGAAGCAAATGCCAGCAGGGCCCACACTGTCATCATTGCGTACTTTACCTGAAATTTAAAATACTAAATAATTATGTAGTTCTTATTGTAAGTATCTTATTTTAATTTAAATGCGATGGTGGGTTATCGGTAGTGACGTCAGACAACCTCGTCATTCGATGTGCGCTCTAACTCCAAAATGATTTCAGTAAAGAAAACAGCTTAATGACGACATATCATTATTGTAAGATATTATCTTATTGCTCGTCTGGCTAGTTAACAATCTCCAATTGAATACCTATAGACAGTTGTACTTGCAATCCAACTCAATGTCCGTGTCTTCCGCAACATTGTCACTTAACGTCAGGTGAATTTTACCATAAATTGACATCAAAAAGGGACTTTTCCATTTTATTTAATTTCCAGTTTAAAAAGAAAAACCTCGGGGTATTTTCATCTAGTTCCTAATAATATGTCTTACCAAACTAAATATGTACCTATAAAATGTATACTTGTATAAAACGGGAGCACTTAACCGATGAAGACATAATGAGACAAATACAAAATGAGACTTAAAACGAAAACGAAGGAGTATTACAGGAATTGGAAGCAATTGTAAGGATTCCACATACTCGACTCGTGTTGCATTGAATGAATACTTGAAATTGGATAAATCATTTTCTTTGTCATTAAACGCCACTCGTCGAAGTACTATACTAGTTTTTTTTTATAGAGTAATAATAATTAATTGTTAAAATTTATATTCACTTTCAGTTATAAAAATCTGTTTCATTTCAAAAAACACTTTTTAACATAACTACATACTATAATCCGAAGGCCTCATTAATCCGAACAGGGTGTAAATTGTGGGTGATCAGATTATCGAGGCCCTACTGCATAGGTAAAGTATGTTTCCAATAAGATAGGTACATCATAGCCTAGTATACATAGCATAGCGTAAACTTTGTTATAAAAATATGGGATGTTTAAAAAAAAAAATATTCTTTATTACGGGAAGAACAAATTTGCCTTCATTTCTTATGTATATGAAATGATTATAACAACATAAATTTACTATGCAGGTCTCCGTAATCAATTATAAATCATCTATATTCATGTTTATACAAAATTTCACAAATTAAAATATTTAATGCAAAAATTATATTTCTACTTACATAGTCCATGTTTGCAGATCACGTAGAATTGTGACTAAAATATATCAAATTTGGAATTATATATACGTTTAATTATCAGAAAAAAAAAACAAAAACAAAAAAGGAACCGTTTTATATCAAATGAAAATTATAATTTACCATAAAAACAAATACTTAACGAACCGTATAATAAAACTATTATAATGCTTCGTAAATGTTTTTTAAAATATTTAAATAATTCGGCAATTAAAAAGTCCTGTATATATAAAAACAAATAAGACTATATATTTCCAACTCTTTTAGGAATTGTATAGTTCAATAATTAAACTAATGCGTTGCTCTGAAATCAAAGTTTTTATTTTAATAGATACTTGGGTAAAATACACACAATACTAATTACACTTTAACTTAAGAATACTATTCTACCTGAAATCAAAAAAAACGACATTTAAAGTACATTATATAAATTGCCAATTCCTTTTTACACAAATACAAATTTTCAATCATGGTTAGATCTCTAACGCAACGGATTTTAATACGGTGTTCACTACCATTTAGAAAGTTTATTTATATACTAGCTGTACCCGTGGCGTCGCTCACGTGGACTACAGAATGCCCTCGCGAATTTTACTCCCCCGCTCCCGGCTATTTTAAAGACAAAAGTGCTTATGGTAGGTGTTCCCTAAAAGATAGACGTATAATCCTGTGACATTTTTGTAGGTCTTTTTAATATCTACAATTGTGTAGTACATTAAGTTGCTATATCTCTTATAGTTTGCTCAGCGTAAGACATTTAAGCGCCCAAATGTCCAAAAATGACCATGACCATGACCATGAAACCAAAAGGTCTTAACATATCCTTGTTTAACGCGAGGATTTTAGCTCCTTAGCGTGATCTCATAGCTAACTTCCTTAAATAACACCAGATAGATATGTTTCTCGTGTAAGTGACACTCTTAAAACATAGTAAGCGTAATCTTGGGATTGCAATCTGTAACATAGTTAGAAATGATCGTGTAACCAGAGGTGGCGGAACTCTCATTTACTACAAGCGTTTCCTTTATTGTATACCAACTGACCCTTCCGAACTTGCCAATATAGAATTTTCTATATGTAGAATAGATATGACTGACCATCCGTCAATCACAATCGTATCCGCGTATCTACAGCAGTCTAAAAGACTCTTACGTTCTGATCTGGAGGCACTCTTTCCTTTGGTTCTTCCGTAATCATAGAATCCTATAAATTACCTGCGAATCTTTCTTCGTATTTTTAAAATCATAAGATGAGTTTATACATACATATATATATATATTATAAAAGGAACAATGAATTATCATTAACATAATATCAAGTTTTTGTAGTATTTTAATTTTAATTTCTTTTTAATGTTTAATTTAAGAATTATATATATATATGTCATTTATTTTTATTGTTCGTTCAATATACGTCAAATGTAATATATGTATTAAAAGATCGCCAATTTTCCTGTTTCTCTCCTAAGCCCTAATCTTTCACAAAAACTGAGCTATCCGCAACATTTTGGTCCTTCGAGTTAAAAATTTGAACTAAATATTATAAAAGTCCTGTCCATTTCAAAATTTTATTTTTTAATGGAGAAGACTAGGGCGCAAGCTAAGCTGCGGGAAACGGGAGACGATCATTGTATCGACGTAATCATGAGCGAACCCACACCGACTAAGTCCACGGCCACGGCAGCTCTAATTTCTGGAGCACGCTCGATCGTATCTGAAAGTTCCAGGTCAGTACGGTCAACTGCTACTATCAGAGCTCAAAAGCTTGCACTGGAAGCTGAACATATAAGAAAAGTAGCTAAAGCAGAAGCAGCAGTAGTAGCAGCAGAAGCCGCAGCAGCAGCAGCAGAAGCCGCAGCAGCAGCAGCCACCGCCGAGCGCAAGGCTGCTGAACTGGAGCGGGAGGCTCAGCTTATGATGTTGGACTCGGAAAGTGGGAGGAGTCAAAGGGGCTCTCGTTCTTCAGTGCGAGATTGGTTAGATAATTCAGATATTATTAATGAAAACGTTATGGCAGAGCCCAATAATATCGGCTCTACCACATTTAACAAATGTCTCGAAGAAATAGGATTTCGCCAAAATTTGAATAAATGTGGTGGAAGAAGCTCGCGAGGGCCATTTCAATCTACTACCACAGCGAACATTCCTAATATCACTAATAGTATACAACACAATACTACTGAATTAAAAACACAACAGCCCACTGACATATCTTTATTAGCACAGGCTATAACATCGTTCAGCAGTGCCAAGCACAAATGTGGAGACAGCAGGCTGCCTATTTTCGATGGTAAGCCTTTGGACTGGCTGGCCTTCAAGCGACTCTACGAGGACAGCAAAGGCACCTTTTCTGCGACTGAGAACTTGACACGCATTGGCATGAGTCTCAGAGGAGCAGCTCGTGAGGCAGTTTCAATTCTTCTCGTGTCAGCTCATGATCCTGCCGTAGTTATGGATGCATTAGAAATGAGGTTTGGTAGATCTGAATCGATAGTTCTCAATGAAATTATCTCCGTTCGCTCTTTACCTAAATTAAATTTATCAAAATGTGACAAGTTTGTAGAAATGTCTATCGGTGACAGGTGGCAGTTCGTAAAAGAAAATAAACTATGTCACAAATGTCTCAAAAAAGGTTTCATAGTTACAAATATTGTAAGTTCACTAAAGAGATTTGTAACATTGAGGATTGCAAACCTAGGCACCATAAACTTTTGCACAATGCAGAATTTTTAGCTACGCATACGATTGTTGAAAATGAACCTTACAACAACAATTATACAAGTTCACAAAGTGTCTGTATATCTAATGAACAATCAAACGAGATTCTTACACATACTACTTACTTGTCTGAGAAAGCTTCTTTGTCTGAGGTATCCGACAAACCAGATTACTGTAGACCCTTTTTAAAAATCATAGCTGTCAATATCATGGGGCCACTAGGCAGCGTCAACACGTATGCTTTATTAGATGATGGCTCAACAGCTACACTAATTGATTTCAAATTATGTGAGCAGATAAGCGTCTCAGGACCTGAGTCACATATTATATTAGACTGTGTTGGTGGCTTAGGCAAAAAAACTAAGGCTCAGTATGTTAACTTCAAAATTAAAGGTCTTCATTCAGCTGACATATTTTCTATTTGCAATGCTCGTTCGATTGAGAATCTAGGTTTATCAAAACAAAAAGTTCATGTGGATGACATCACACAGTTTCGCCACCTAAGAGATTTAGCCAATGTACTTTGTTACGAAATAGGTGAACCTAAATTAATTATTGGAATTGATAACTGGCATCTTTTGATTTCCAAGGCGACTCGGATTGGTACTAGGTCTCAGCCAATTGCAATCAATACTAACATAGGTTGGGTATTATTTGGTTTTGATTCCAGCAAGACTAAACCCGTAAATTTTGTCAACCACGTAAACCTTTCCGATAATGACGACTCTGAAAACTTAGGTATACTCATTCAAAATTATTACAAATTAGATTCAATAGGTATTACTAAAAAAGAGCCTTTAAGTGAAAAAAATGCTAGAGCTATAAAAATTCTTGAAGAAACTGCACGTCGATTACCAAATAACAAGTTTGAGGTTGGGTTACCTTGGAAAGATGATATTTTTGAAATTCCAGACAGCTTTGGACATGCTCTTTCCAGATTTAGAAGCTTAGAGAGAAAGATGAGCAAAGAGCCCGCCTATGCCGAACAATATAAGTTAAATATGCAAGCTATGTTTGATAACAATTACGCAGAAGGTCCCGTCAGTATGGATCATTCTATCAAAAGACGTTGGTACTTACCACATTTCGGTTGGTACAGAATTCGATGGAAAAGGGCAGCCAGAATGGCCGACCACTTTTGGCGACGTTGGTTGGTGGAGTACCTGCCTCTTCTGAATCCAACTAAAGGAACTGGACAGCAACCAAATATAAACGTGGGAGATATGGTTCTAATAGCGGACAATAATTTACCTCGTGGTGTGTGGCCAAAGGGAAGAATCGTATCTCTATATTATGGCAAGGATGAAATTCCTAGAGTAGCTGATGTCGCCACCTCTGCGGGCCAGCTAAAGAGACCCCTCAAAAAATTAATTCTTCTGTCTAGTTAGGCAATTTTATTTAAAAAAAAAGGGAGGATGTTGAGAATCGGACCTTCTTTAATTTCTTTTTAATGTTTAATTTAAGAATTATATATATATGTCATTTATTTTTATTGTTCGTTCAATATACGTCAAATGTAATATATGTATTAAAAGATCGCCAATTTTCCTGTTTCTCTCCTAAGCCCTAATCTTTCACAAAAACTGAGCTATCCGCAACACATATATATATATTATAAAAGGAACAATAAATTATCATTAACATAATATCAAGTTTTTGTAGTATTTTATTCAAAAAAAAAATGAATTGAAGTTGGTATCAAGTAAAAAAGGAAAGGTCCGAATGACCCTCACTTTTGTACTGTATACCGTGTTGGATATTATATAAGGAAAAACCATTAGCGAAGTGATAAGATTCTCTCGATTCCGAATGCATCACAACCACAGTACACATGGTGAAAATTACTTTATATCGGATTGAAGTATTATGTACTACTAGCTTCAGCACCACCAGTTATTATATAGTAGTATATAGTTGTAGGCAGGTATATTGATAACTACTACACAGGTATTCTTGGACTGTATTTAAAGTTACTTTGGGGAGCCGGAATAAAATAGCTTAATAAACATAAATTGGACTATTTACTTAAAAAGTTATGCAAATACTAAAAGACGAGAGTTCTATACTTTCATTTTCTTTTAGTCTTTTAAAGTCGATTACTTACAAAAATAATTCGCCTTCAGTACAGGCCAATGTCACAAAAGGAGTAAAGTATCCAATTTGTTTTTTGCAGGCGCAGTAATTTCGGCCTTTTTGGTAGTGTAGATTATGCCGGTCCTATTAACATAAGAACAACTAAAAGTCGAGGACATCGTTCATATAAAGGCTACATATGCTTGTTCATATGCATGGCAACTAGAGCAATACATTTAGAAGTAGTTAGTGATTTAACGTTCCAAGGTTTCATTTCGGCCTTTAAACGCTTTGTAGCTAGACGGGGACATTGTTCAGATCTCTATAGTGACAACGGCACTAATATAGTTGGTGCCGCTAAAGATCTGAAGTACTTATTTTTTCAAGAAAAGTCAACCATAAATAAAGAAATTGCTGAGTGGCTAAGCTCCAATTTTACAAAATGGCACTTTATTCCCCCTTATTCACCATACTTTTGCGGTCTATGGGAAGCGGGAATAAAGAGTACTAAACACCACCTCAAGAGAGTAGTTGGAAATTTAACTCTAACCTTTGAAGAGTTATACAATGTTTTGACACAAATAGAAGCCTGCCTTAATTTGAAGCCGATATCTCGCATTAGTAACGATCCAGAAGACCAAGCTCCCCTGACTTCGGGGTATTTTTCAGTAGGTGAACCGCTTGTAGTAGTTCCTGAGTCTAACTATAAAACATGCAACATAAGTACACTCAAGCGGTGGCAATTAACACAAAGAATCCTACAGAATTTTTTGCGTAGGTGCTCAGATGAATATTTAAATCAGTTTATGTCTCGGTGCAAATGGTGTTATATAACCCCTGAACTTAATGTAGGCGATCTTGTGTTAGTAAAAGAAGATAATCTCCCGCCAGCTGAATGGCTGTATGGAATTATAGCCCAAAAGACCCCGGCGCAGACAATATCACGCGAGTGGTGAGCCTAAGATTCAAATGCAATAATAATATAATTAAGCGGCCTATTACCAAGTTATGTTTTTTGCCAATGTAAAATAATATTTTTAGTTTAATGTTTTGTTTATGCTTATCAATATCCTAATTAGTATGGAAAATGTAGTTTGTTACATTTGTCCATGGTGGGCAGGATTTTTGTGACAGAATACGAGAGATGCACAGTCTCTGTTTTTGAACAACGCAAGTTAATGTCTAAATAGTTTATTTTTGGTGGTCACAGTGTGCCAACAGATGTCGCTGTAGCAATTATAAACTAGCTTATAAGGTCAGTATTATTTTTTGTAGACATAACGCTTAATTATATACACGCACCTTTTATCCCCTAACAACTATTCGTTATTATTTGGTGCTAAACACTAACCCCAAACTTAAACCCAAATACAAATCCAAATCTAAACCCAAACGTAAACCCAAACCGAAACCCAAACCTAAGCCAAAGCGTAAACCCAAATATAAACCCAAACCTAAAGATTGATTTACAAGTTGTACCGTTTTGAAGTCCCCGATAGGCTAATTAAAATAATTCGCGACTATTTAACAGATCGCACCTTCCGCTATAGAGTGGAAGGTGAATTGTCCACGCCCCGTCCAATACGCTCAGGCGTTCCCCAAGGTTCGATCCTGGCTCCTAGCCTATTTAACCTGTACGTCAGTGACCTACCTCGACTCCCGGAGGTCGAGGTAGGGCTATACGCTGACGATACAGTTTTATATGCCTCAGATAGGAATAGATCCCACCTCAGACACAAAGTCCAACGCTCCGTGACCACTCTCGGGAAGTGGTTTAACGAGTGGCGTATAGCCGTTAATCCCTCGAAGAGCGCCGCGATGCTCTTCGATGCGGATTCGTCACAGATACCGTGGAAGCTTAAACCTGTTAAGCTCTACGATAATCCGATTCCGTATGTAAGAGAGACCAAATATCTAGGGGTAACCCTAGATAGTAGGCTCTCCTTTAGACCCCACATCCGTAAGGTTAGGAACAGGGCCGCGTGGGTCCTGGGCCGGTTGCATCCTCTGTTGTGTTCGGTGAGTAAAATGTCCACGCGACATAAGCTCACGCTCTACAAGACGTGTATTCGACCAATTTTGACATACAGTTGCGCCGTGTTCGCACATATGTCCGAGTCGAGTTTCAAACGGTTACAATCGATACAGAATAGGTTCCTCTATCGTCTCACCGGGGCCCCGTGGTATGTTCGAAGCGTAGATCTCCATAGAGATATGGAGCTTCCTTCGATACATGCCTACGTTAAACAGCTCTCCCGTTCGTATTTCGACACCGCGTCGAACCACGCGAATCCGTTAATAAAAACAGCCGCCACTTATGTTCCGGCACCCACGGACATCCGGTGCAAACGCCGGCCGCGCAATATTTTTATTGATCCCGACGATCACATCGAAAATTCGAATAAATATTACACATCCGTCTCTCCAAACAGAGCGTGCCAGCGCCCACGCCCGCGTAACCACCGTTCTCTCCGCAGAGGGCGGGCGGTCAATTTCGCTCCAGCACACCCGTCACGTCCACCCTCTCTAGCGGTAACCCAAGCCTAGGTCCGTTCCTCGGTGTGAAACCCTTGGGTCAGGCAACCGCCCGCGCGATACAAGTGACACTGTACGTGCATCACTTAGCTACCTACATACAACACTACACACGTAAGAACATACACACGTGCACACCACACAGGTACATAGGTTCTGTGAGGGACCTTTTTTTTTCTTTTTTACGCTAGTTAGTGAGCGCTGGTTAGTGTAGAAACATTCCGATTACTGAATACACATACGCACGGTTCCTTCCTTCCTCCCAGGAGAAAGGGAACGTGCCTATGTGTATATTTAGTTAGCTCGAATCGTAGGTGTAGGGATTCGAATAGATCGCGACCTATTTGCGAATGCGACGACCGCCCGAGCCGAGGTCCGGCCACTTTGGCACCCTCGTGCGAGTCGTCCACAAAACTTTCGCGGCTGAGTGCCCTCTGCGCTCGCCCCCAAGTCCGGTGCAGCTGTAAAAGCCGCAGCGGCTTTAGGGCCCCTAAGGCTAACAGTGTAGTCAGTTCAAAAAAAAAAAAAAAAAAAAAAACCCAAACCTAAATCATAACCTAAACCCAAAACTAAACCCAGATCAGAACCAAATCTTAATTTAAACCTTCATATGGCACGCCAACTGATTTGCTAATTTATTGATATTGATATACCTACATATTGTAAATTGTCTTGATTATACTGATTTGCTACGAATGAATTCTTTCATTGTGTTATCCTACATTTGTTGACCACGACTTGATATAAACACGCAACCTTCTGACTTTTCACACACTTCAAACCAATTGTAATGAATGTGGGTAAATAGATACATTGGACCATATAGAAGGACATAGGCTACCTTATAAAAATTGGATGAAAGGAATGATGGAATGAAATGGGGGGATAAAACTTCTTATGAAAAACCCATATTGTACCAAATTAAGGAGGTGAAAATTCATATTTATGCTTTTGGTAAGAAGTAAAAGGGGTTTCAAGTTTTTCAATAAACCTTCTCTAAATCTTTTACAATAAGGGTGATTTTAATATTATTTTAAGTTTTATTGCGACGGTTAATGTGTTAGATTAATATTGGCAAATAATTAAAATACCCACAAAACACACAGAATGATAAACTCATTTATGATTTTCTATTGGTTTATCGTGTTCCTAGATCTATTGGTGTATATGCAGTAATATAGCGGGGTGGTAGGGATCGCTTCCATCATACACATAGTGACAAACCCATCTATGATTTTCTTTTGGTTTGTCATCGTCCGAGATCAATATGTGTATATCCAATAATACGCAGACGAAGTCGAGGGTACCAGCTAGTAATAAATAAACACTGGTACTTCTTATGGTGTATCTTGAAAAATTTTCTGATTTTAAGGCGTACCTGGAACCCGAAAAGTTTGCGAAACACTGGTTCAGACGTTGTAATGATTACCAATTGATATGGAGATTAAGTAATAATTTTACTTCAGACGATAATAAACAGGAAAATAAATGAAATATTGTTAATATTGTCGTATATTCGAACAAAAACAATATTCCAAAGACATTTCATTTATTTATCAAACAAGCAATTGAAAGTAAAAATAGATAAATTCATATTACCAAAATAAAACACCATTTTTTATGAATATCAAATGTTTACAAAGGTGGCCAATAATCCTGAGGCGCAGACTCATGAGTGTTCAGGACTTCTGGTTCTGCGCTAGCAGTGGCCGTTGCTGAAGCAAATGCCAGCAGGGCCCACACTGTCATCATTGCGTACTTTACCTGAAATTTAAAATACTAAATAATTATGTAGTTCTTATTGTAAGTATCTTATTTTAATTTAAATGCGATGGTGGGTTATCGGTAGTGACGTCAGACAACCTCGTCATTCGATGTGCGCTCTAACTCCAAAATGATTTCAATAAAGAAAACAGCTTAATGACGACATATCATTATTGTAAGATATTATCTTATTGCTCGTCTGGCTAGTTAACAATCTCCAATTGAATACCTATAGACAGTTGTACTTGCAATCCAACTCAATGTCCGTGTCTTCCGCAACATTGTCACTTAACGTCAGGTGAATTTTACCATAAATTGACATCAAAAAGGGACTTTTCCATTTTATTTAATTTCCAGTTTAAAAAGAAAAACCTCGGGGTATTTTCATCTAGTTCCTAATAATATGTCTTACCAAACTAAATATGTACCTATAAAATGTATACTTGTATAAAACGGGAGCACTTAACCGATGAAGACATAATGAGACAAATACAAAATGAGACTTAAAACGAAAACGAAGGAGTATTACAGGAATTGGAAGCAATTGTAAGGATTCCACATACTCGACTCGTGTTGCATTGAATGAATACTTGAAATTGGATAAATCATTTTCTTTGTCATTAAACGCCACTCGTCGAAGTACTATACTAGTTTTTTTTATAGAGTAATAATAATTAATTGTTAAAATTTATATTCACTTTCAGTTATAGAAATCTGTTTCATTTCAAAAAACACTTTTTAAAATAACTACATACTATAATCCGAAGGCCTCATTAATCCGAACAGGGTGTAAATTGTGGGTGATCAGATTATCGAGGCCCTACTGCATAGGTAAAGTATGTTTCCAATAAGATAGGTACATCATAGCCTAGTATACATAGCATAGCGTAAACTTTGTTATAAAAATATGGGATGTTTAAAAAAAAATTATTCTTTATTACGGGAAGAACAAATTTGCCTTCATTTCTTATGTATATGAAATGATTATAACAACATAAATTTACTATGCAGGTCTCCGTAATCAATTATAAATCATCTATATTCAAGTTTATACAAAATTTCACAAATTAAAATATTTAATGCAAAAATTATATTTCTACTTACATAGTCCATGTTTGCAGATCACGTGGAATTGTGACTAAAATATATCAAATTTGGAATTATATATACGTTTAATTATCAGAAAAAAAAACAAAAACAAAAAAGGAACCGTTTTATATCAAATGAAAATTATAATTTACCATAAAAACAAATACTTAACGAACCGTATAATAAAACTATTATAATGCTTCGTAAATGTTTTTTAAAATATTTAAATAATTAGGCAATTAAAAAGTCCTGTATATATAAAAACACATAAGACTATATATTTCCAACTCTTTTAGGAATTGTATAGTTCAATAATTAAACTAATGCGTTGCTCTGAAATCAAAGTTATTTTAATAGATACTTGGGTAAAATACACACAATACTAATTACACTTTAACTTAAGAATACTATTCTACCTGAAATAAAAAAAAAACGACATTTAAAGTACATTATATAAATTGCCAATTCCTTTTTACACAAATACAAATTTTCAATCATGGTTAGATCTCTAACGCAACGGATTTTAATACGGTGTTCACTACCATTTAGAAATTTTATTTATATACTAGCTGTACCCGTGGCGTCGCTCACGTGGACTACAGAATGCCCTCGCGAATTTTACTCCCCCGCTCCCGGCTATTTTAAAGACAAAAGTGCTTATGGTAGGTGTTCCTTAAAAGATAGACGTATAATCCTGTGACATTTTTGTAGATCTTTTTAATATCTACAATTGTGTAGTACATTAAGTTGCTATATCTCTTATAGTTTGCTCAGCGTAAGACATTTAAGCGCCCAAATGTCCAAAAATGACCATGACCATGACCATGAAACCAAAAGGTCTTAACATATCCTTGTTTAACGCGAGGATTTTAGCTCCTTAGCGTGATCTCATAGCTAACTTCCTTAAATAACACCAGATAGATATGTTTCTCGTGTAAGTGACACTCTTAAAACATAGTAAGCGTAATCTTGGGATTGCAATCTGTAACATAGTTAGAAATGATCGTGTAACCAGAGGTGGCGGAACTCTCATTTACTACAAGCGTTCCCTTTATTGTATACCAACTGACCCTTCCGAACTTACCAATATAGAATTTTCTATATGTAGAATAGATATGACTGACCATCCGTCAATCACAATCGTATCCGCGTATCTACAGCAGTCTAAAAGACTCTTACGTTCTGATCTGGAGGCACTCTTTCCTTTGGTTCTTCCGTAATCATAGAATCCTATAAATTACCTGCGAATCTTTCTTCGTATTTTTAAAATCATAAGATGAGTTTATACATACATATATATATATATTATAAAAGGAACAATAAATTATCATTAACATAATATCAAGTTTTTGTAGTATTTTATTCAAAAAGAAAAATGAATTGAAGTTGGTATCAAGTAAGAAAGGAAAGGTCCGAATGACCCTCACTTGTGTACTGTATACCGTGTTGGATATTATATAAGGAAAAACCATTAGCGAAGTGATAAGATTCTCTCGATTCCGAATGCATCACAACCACAGTACACATGGTGAAAATTACTTTATATCGGATTGAAGTATTATGTACTACTAGCTTCAGCACCACCAGTTATTATATAGTAGTATATAGTTGTAGGCAGGTATATTGATAACTACTACACAGGTATTCTTGGATTGTATTTAAAGTTACTTTGGGGAGCCGGAATAAAATAGCTTAATAAACATAAATTGGACTATTTACTTAAAAAGTTATGCAAATACTAAAAGACGAGAGTTCTATACTTTCATTTTCTTTTAGTCTTTTAAAGTCGATTACTTACAAAAATAATTCGCCTTCAGTACAGGCCAATGTCACAAAAGGAGTAGAGTATCCAATTTGTTTTTTGCAGGCGCAGTAATTTCGGCCTTTTTGGTAGTGTAGATTATGCCGGTCCTATTAACATAAGAACAACTAAAAGTCGAGGACATCGTTCATATAAAGGCTACATATGCTTGTTCATATGCTGTTATGATTATAATTTAATTTAGGATAGCTATGTATAAATTTCCAGCATACCTTACAATTTTCAGTTATTATATTCTATTATATTCTTTATTGCACAAAAAAAAAAAGTACAAATGGAGGACTTAATGCTAAAAAGCATTCTCTGCCAGTCTTCCAAGGGAGCAAGGGAAAGGTATATGCAAGGTGTGCATAATGTTAAGTAAAAAAAAAAAAGTTTATAACGATTATTAAGATTATATATTATTAAGAAGTATTCAATTGCTCCAAGTAAAACCTACGTAGCGAATACTTGAAGGAATTTCGAGAGTTGGCCTGTTGGATATTGATAGGAAGCGAATTCCACAGTCGTGCTGCTGTAACGGCGAAGGATTGGTCGCGGAAATTAGTATGATGACTTGGTATACTGAGAATTAAAGAATCAGAAGACCTTAGCTGTCTATTATGCGTATCCGCGAGAGATTGAAAAAGTGTTTTTAAATATTTAGGGGATTTGGGATTATTAAGTACGGAGAAAAGAAGACAAAGTATTCTTATATTCCTACGTTGCCGAATAGGTAGCCATTTCAGTTAATATAGGTTTTACAAATTATTATTACACAATTTTAATGTCCATAACCGAGACGTTCTTCTTGCTCCGACAGCTCAGCGTAGAGATCCTTGCCTAGGATCTAGAATAGAAGTCAGCACGGTGTAGGCCGTATCAGGATACACTGCTCAAGCAGACGACGCAGCACCAAATATCTTATCTATTGAGATTTCCTCATATGTAAAAGGAAAAGTTATTATTTGTATTATAAATACAAAATCCATTTGATACTTTCCCGGTAGTGTTCTTTCAATGTTCAGTAGGTATTTGTCGTTTTGACAAAGGGTATTTCACCCATATTAATATTAAAATTATAAATATGTTATAAAATAAACTATCTTTTCGACTCCCATGTCTATTGTACAAATAATTTGGTTTCTATTAAAACATTTGATAAATATTATATAAACGTTACTACGATTCAAAGGTCTGCCGTACAATGAATAAAACATGATCAGATCCATCCTGAAGAATCTGTCATACTCTCTGTTCTAATTTTCTATTTTGTTTGAATTCAAAATTTCATCTTACTAGACTTTTCTTATTTTAAAAATTAAAAATAAATCTAATCATAGATTTATTTTGCTAAACTAGAACCTGGATAGAATATTTGTCTATACCTGAGAAACTCCTAACTGCGCATGCTCTATTACTATCAAAGAATTATCAATGACAGAGATTGTCATAATATTGCAATGTAAACAATACGAACCTAAAATATTAACAAAGCTGTTATTAAACCAAAATTATCAAGTTATAAATTATCTAAACGCATCAATACATAAACCTATCATTAATTGGTATCCTGGAAATAAAAGAATAGGTACACCAAAACAATAATAAGGTAAATAATATAACATTTCCCCTTTGACCCCGTAAAATTTTTCAATTGAAGGATAAATTTTGATAATATATACTTTATAATATAGAGAGCTAGCTTCACAATTACATACATCTTTAACATACCAGCAAACATACCTCACCCTATCAAATCCTAACAAAGTTCCATACATACCTCAAACATGTCATCACCAGGCACACCGTAGGGGTTGGGGCTCACAGTCAATGGCTCCCACTCCAGAAGTTGCTCATCATTAAGGCAGAATGGTATATTTTACGAGCTTGCCTACCACTCGAATGTTGGCTTTTGTTATGAAGAGTCATCACCCGCTCTGTATCAATAAATAAATATTGTTTTTGTCCTATGGCTTCTTTAAGGAGTAGACAGCCGCTCCATTATATATAAGACTAATATTTAGTCGAATAAACCCCAATAAATAAATAAGGATATATAAATATAATTCCACCTCACTCAATATCAGTAATAATTGCTTCATAAAATCAGCATAAACGCTGCATAAGTAACAGCATAACCGCTGCATAAGTAACAGCTTTAGACGCTGCATAATAATACTGGCACAAATGCCGAAAATAATCTCAGCCTTTAAAAGGCTGTAAATATCTTAGACAACAGCCAAGAAATATAATAAAGATAATAGTACATATGATTAATATTATATAATATACTATAAATAAAATAAAATATACTATCCCCATATACACATATACTTAATAATATAAGACCTAAAAATAAATTTTTATAAAAGGGAAATGTTTTATATTGATGTTTATTTATTTCAAATTTATAAAAGTAAGCAGCTAACCAAATGATATTCCAAAAAAAATATATATATGTAAAACATATACCAACACTAGATAAAGTGTGTTTTTGAATTTTTAGGTATTATATTATATTGTTATATAATATACCTCCTCATTCTACAACAATAAACATCAATATGAAATTATTGTTACAGATAATAGGTATAGGTAGTCCCTATAGAATTAGAAAATATGTTATTATGTAAATAACACTAAAATAAATTATTAAATTACAGATAATAAATTCAACATTCATTCAACACAGCAAGAAAAACACATTACTCAGAAAATAATGTTACAGCTGAATGCTGAAATAAGAATAATCAAACCTATAAATATTAATTGAGTAATATACAATTAATATTAAGCTAATGAAGAATGAAAAAATAAATATGGATTAAAATAATTATTTAAATAATATTAAACTTTAAAATCTTTAATATGCCATTTAGTTTTATTACCCTTTTTGTCTTCTAAAATATAGAATAAAGGGGAAATTTTTTTTTTGTATAATTAATTGAAAATGTTATATTAGTTATACTAAATAGAAGTATTTACATAAATACTGTCAATGAATGATCTGAAGAATTTATATATATATAAAATATTATATGTCCCAAATATTTTTCAAAAAAATTTACTATCACGAGTGTGATCGTTTCAGAATTTTGAGGGAATTATAGGGGTTATTTTTACGTTGGGCGCCAAATGTTATGATTATAATTTAGTTTAGATAAGAAGAGAGATAGAGAATAAACTGCGTAGGTAAAATGAATGAAAGTTTTATAATTTAGGATAGTTATGTATAAATTTCCAGCATACCTTACAATTTTCAGTTAATATAGGTTTTACAAATTATTATTACACAATTTTAATGTCCATAACCGAGACGTTCTTCTTGCTCCGACAGCTCAGCGTAGAGATCCTTGCCTAGGATCTAGAATAGAAGTCAGCACGGTGTAGGCCGTATCAGGATACACTGCTCAAGCAGACGACGCAGCACCAAATATCTTATCTATTGAGATTTCCTCATATGTAAAAGGAAAAGTTATTATTTGTATTATAAATACAAAATCCAGGTGATACTTTCCCGGTAGTGTTCTTTCAATGTTCAGTAGGTATTTGTCGTTTTGACAAAGGGTATTTCACCCATATTAATATTAAAATTATAAATATGTTATAAAATAAACTATCTTTTCGACTCCCATGTCTATTGTACAAATAATTTGGTTTCTATTAAAACATTTGATAAATATTATATAAACGTTACTACGATTCAAAGGTCTGCCGTACAATGAATAAAACATGATCAGATCCATCCTGAAGAATCTGTCATACTCTCTGTTCTAATTTTCTATTTTGTTTGAATTCAAAATTTCATCTTACTAGACTTTTCTTATTTTAAAAATTAAAAATAAATCTAATCATAGATTTATTTTGCTAAACTAGAACCTGGATAGAATATTTGTCTATACCTGAGAAACTCCTAACTGCGCATGCTCTATTACTATCAAAGAATTATCAATGACAGAGATTGTCATAATATTGCAATGTAAACAATACGAACCTAAAATATTAACAAAGCTGTTATTAAACCAAAATTATCAAGTTATAAATTATCTAAACGCATCAATACATAAACCTATCATTAATTGGTATCCTGGAAATAAAAGAATAGGTACACCAAAACAATAATAAGGTAAATAATATAACAATGCATGGCAACTAGAGCAATACATTTAGAAGTAGTTAGTGATTTAACGTTCCAAGGTTTCATTTCGGCCTTTAAACGCTTTGTAGCTAGACGGGGACATTGTTCAGATCTCTATAGTGACAATGGCACTAATATAGTTGGTGCCGCTAAAGATCTGAAGTACTTATTTTTTCAAGAAAAGTCAACCATAAATAAAGAAATTGCTGAGTGGCTAAGCTCCAATTTTACAAAATGGCACTTTATTCCCCCTTATTCACCATACTTTTGCGGTCTATGGGAAGCGGGAATAAAGAGTACTAAACACCACCTCAAGAGAGTAGTTGGAAATTTAACTCTAACCTTTGAAGAGTTATACAATGTTTTGACACAAATAGAAGCCTGCCTTAATTTGAAGCCGATATCTCGCATTAGTAACGATCCAGAAGACCAAGCTCCCCTGACTTCGGGGTATTTTTCAGTAGGTGAACCGCTTGTAGTAGTTCCTGAGTCTAACTATAAAACATGCAACATAAGTACACTCAAGCGGTGGCAATTAACACAAAGAATCCTACAGAATTTTTTGCGTACTTAGGTGCTCAGATGAATATTTAAATCAGTTTATGTCTCGGTGCAAATGGTGTTATATAACCCCTGAACTTAATGTAGGCGATCTTGTGTTAGTAAAAGAAGATAATCTCCCGCCAGCTGAATGGCCGTATGGAATTATAGCCCAAAAGACCCCGGCGCAGACAATATCACGCGAGTGGTGAGCCTAAGATTCAAATGCCATAATAATATAATTAAGCGGCCTATTACCAAGTTATGTTTTTTGTCAATGTAAAATAATATTTTTAGTTTAATGTTTTGTTTATGCTTATCAATATCCTAATTAGTATGGAAAATGTAGTTTGTTACATTTGTCCATGGTGGGCAGGATTTTTGTGACAGAATACGAGAGATGCACAATCTCTGTTTTTGAACAACGCAAGTTAATGTCTAAATAGTTTATTTTTGGTGGTCACAGTGTGCCAACAGATGTCGCTGTAGCAATTATAAACTAGCTTATAAGGTCAGTATTATTTTTTGTAGACATAACGCTTAATTATATACACGCACCTCTAAGCTGGGAGGATTCCGATTTCGACCGCTGAAGTGAACGGACGTGTCCGCTCGCGCTCTCGATCGCTTTCCGAATTATCGCATTCTGCTTGAATTAGTGTACAGTTGTTTGCTCTGATCCACGGACCCGGTCCTAGGCCTGCCGGTTCAGAGTACACATTGTATAGCTAGTTTTTTAAGCTATTTCATTCGCGCTCTGCTTGTACTAGTGTACGACTTGTTTGTTTTGATCAACGGACCCGGTCCTAGGCCTGCCGGTTCAAAGCACACAGTTTTAAGCTAGTTATTAAGCTATACATACCGCGTGTTATAGCGAGGTCGGTGTTATTGTTGTGTAGCGAGTATCTAGGTACTCGTTGCGCGCATAGCGCCGTCTCGCTCGCACATTTCGTGTAGCACTTCGGTGCACACGAAAAAACCGTACTTTTCAGTACGATAATAAACGCGCTTTTCAGCGCGAAATCCTGTTTCAAAAGACACGCAAATCCACGGTTTAGTGGTCGTTCGTCGGATACCTAACGGTGCTAACGAAGACGAACGGGGCGTGACCCGAGCGCTCTCCGGTTACTTCCCTCTGAGGTAAACGATAACTCGGACGGGCCTGGGAATCTTAGCCTTTGCCTTTTTGCATAGTTAAGCCCCAGGTGTCTCCTACCCAACCCTTCCTATCCTTACCATCCATCCTTGTGGTTGTTTGGGCGGAGCCACGGTATATACCGGCCTGCGTCCTCTGCCACAAGACTGCTAGGGACTCCCCTAGGGAAACGATAGGTACTTTCCTGTGTTTCATTACACCGTGACACACAGGTCTCATTGCTCCGGGCTCGGATAGCCCGTTAAATTCATTCGGCGTACCCCCCTGCCCTCCAGGCAGGGAGGTGAATAAATTCACTTCCCCCGTCCTCCAAACAGCCACCGCGATGGCCAAATCAAAACTCGCGGAATTAGAAATACGTTTTAGGCAGCTGGAAGCCGAAAACCAGCGCCTAGTTAATTTTATGTCCCTCCACATGCCCGAGCTCAGCAATGAGTATAGAAGTCGGTCACAGATGGCGGACTCGCTACGTCCGCAGTCAGCCAACCAGAGCGCCGTTACCGCGCACGCCATCCCCTCCACCTCCGCCGCGATCTCACCCGCCGCCGCGCCACCCGGTTTCACGCGACCCGCCTCGGTCCCTGCGACCGAGTACCCCCACCCCACTAACCTCGCAAGCGCGAGCCACGCCCCCATTAAGTCCCGAGCAAAATCGCAACAGCGATCTTTTACCCCCGGTCCCTATGGCCGCCCCGCTAAACCCGTTGCCCCCGCGGCAACCAAATCAACACCGGTGTACAACTCTTTTTCGGCCCTTCCAGCCGAAACAGATATGGACGCACCAGTGAGTCCAACCCCTTCCTCGGAAATGGAACTCTCGCTCCACTTCCAGGAACCAATCATAATCCCGACCGAACCTACCGCGGAAAATGACGAATTCACGGTCGTCAAATCCCGCAAACGCGCGCCCCGTGATAGCCCCGTTGAGGAAAACGCGGCTAAAACTTCAAAAACTGTTAACGGCTCTGCCGCCCCCGCACCCTCCTCGAATACCGACGAACCGGTCGTCGGTAAGAAGCAAAAAACCCCCCCGATAATTATCCACGACAAAACTGTCTGGACAAAGCTCACCAATGAGCTTAAAACGCTAAAGATAGGGTACACTAAAGCGCGTAATATCGCGACAGGCATCTCCCTGACGATGAGCACACCAAACTGCCATCGCAAGTTGACCACCCTCCTCCGTAGTAGGAAATTCCCTACTACACTTACGCCCTCGAAGAGGAGCGTGTCCTACGGGTTGTGCTTCGGCGCATCCCAGTCGAAATATCACCAGAGGAAGTCTTTGCCTCCATAGAAGCCCAAAAATTCCCCATCCGAGAGGTACATCGGATGTATAACAAAGAGAAACGAGCCCTTCCAATGCTCGTGTTAATTTTAGATAAAACGCCTGAGGGCAAAAAAATTTAATTTGGAAGTTGTATGCGAGCTCTCCGGAATAACCGTAGAGCCTCCATACAAAAATTCGAAGCCCTCCCAATGCCACAACTGCCAGTTGTACGGACACTCTGCCCGCAACTGCTTCCTTCGTCCGAGGTGCGTTAAGTGCCTCGAAGACCACCCAACCAGGGAGTGCACGCGTCAGCGTGACTTAACACCCCCCCGAGCTGCGTACTATGCAGGGAGGAGGGACATCCTGCGAATTATCGCGGATGCCCCAAAGCCCCGCACACCATGCACCCCCGCCGCCCTGGGCAGGCTGCCCCTCAGCGGGCACCCCCCGCCTCAGGGTCCCGGGCGCAGCAACCTCTGCTCAATCCAGAGGTCTTTCCGTCCCTCCCTGCCCCCCGCCGCACTCAGGCGACCGTAGGCCCCCCCGCACCTCAGGTGCAGCCCAAACCCGTGCGTTCGACTCAGAACGCATGGGCCCCCAAACCACAGCCCCTTATGGCTATGGACATCCCCGCGCCCCGCGCTCCAGCGCCCGCGCCCCAGCACCACGCGCTCCAGCGTCCCGCGCCACCACAATGGATGACCTTATGTTATCGCTCACTCGTGAGCATGAGATACGCGAAATCCTAGCATACAAGGCTCATATGGAGCAGTACGGTTTCGTCGAAACCATAGCTGCCTTTCCCCGGCTCGTAGAGACGTTAATCCGTCTTGATCGCGAAGCCGCCAACCTCAGACCTCTCAATGGCTAAACTCAAGCCGAGAGGTTTAAACATCTCTTTCTTTAATGCGCGGAACTTATATCCGCAGCGTGATCTCGTCGCGACTTATCTTAAAGATCACCAAATAGACATTCTCTTAGTACAGGAAACGCTCTTAAAGCGTGGTAAACGCAATCCGAGTATCGCAAACTATAACATCGTTAGAAATGACCGCGACGGCCGAGGGGGCGGCACTCTCATTTACTACAAGCGCTCGTTGTATTGCATGCCGATAGATCCTCCGATACTTACCAATATGGAAGTATCCGCGTGTAGACTAGGAATGACCGATCATCCGTCCATAACGATCGTATCCGTGTACCTCTCACCGACGAAAGTACCTCTCAGGTCTGACCTACAGAAGCTACTCTCGCTCGGCACATCGGTCATTATCGCAGGTGACCTCAACAGTGGACACACGTCCTCAACAATTGGAGAGACACCAGCAATGGGGTTATTCTCGAAGGGTTGTCGGACGAGTTAAACTTTGACGTCATAGCGCCTCCCACTCCCACCCACTTTCAAGATCACTGTACACCGACAGTGCTCGACATAGCCCTCCTGAAAAATATCGCGCTTCAGGTACGACTCATTCGGGTCGTACACGAACTCGACTCCGACCATCGCCCGGTCATCCTACAGCTAGGACAACTAGATGACTCCAGCCCTCCTACAGTCACAATGGTTGACTATGCAAAATTAAAAACACTACCTCGCGGATAGGCAGTCCTCGCCCAGTCTCGTTAGGGTCCCGGACGTGTTAGAGTCAGTTGCGCACGTAGATCTCGCAATCGACTCCCTAGTTGACCACCTCCAAGTCGGCATCGGAGAGGCCTCGAGAGAGGTCGAAGCGGCGAACGATCGCCGCTTTGTACTCCCTGCCGACGTGCGAGCGTTGATGACGGAGAAGAACGCTGCGACTCGTGCGCATGACTCTTATCCGACCGATGCAAACCGCGCACGATTACGCGCACTTCAGAGAGCGGTTAAAGCCCGTATAACCGAGCTCAAAAGTCACAGATGGGACACCCTAGTCGAAGGGCTAAGGCCGTCACATCTGACTTATTGGAAAGTAGCCCACGCCCTTAAAATAGACGCCCAACCTCGCATGCCCCCCCTCGAAAGGGGTCCCGGCACTACACCCGCTTTCGATATCATCGACAAGGCGGAGTGCCTTGCCGCTTGTCTGGAGAGCCAGTGCTCCCCGAACAGCGTCAAGAACACCGACCGAGTCAGAGACATCGAAGCCCGCGTTGAGGAGCTGAATAAGCTCCCGGTATCAGAATCCCTGTCCCCAGTCACTTCTGAGGAGATCTCTGCCATTCTCAAAAGCCTTAAGCTTAGAAAGTCACCAGGTCCCGACGGTATCAGGAACGAAGTACTCAAACTTCTTCCCGATCACCTCATAGCTCTATTGGTCTGCATATTCAATGTAGCCATAGCCAACTGCCATTTTCCAGCCGTCTGGAAAACGGCCATTGTCATAGGTATTCACAAGCCCGGCAAGAGCACGTCGCTTCCCGACAGCTACCGCCCTATCAGTCTTCTAAATACCCTTGGTAAAATCTATGAGCGGATCCTTCTGAACCGTCTCAAATCCGTAATAGAGGAGAAAAACCTCTACCCGCCTGAGCAATTCGGTTTTCGTGCTAGACATTCTTGCACTCATCAAGTGCACCGCCTCACGGAGCACATTTTGTTTAACTTTTCCGAGTTATCTATACCCCGTCGCACACTGGCAGTCTTCTTCGACGTAGCCAAGGCCTTCGATAAGGTCTGGCACGAAGGATTAGTCTACAAGCTGTACTCCGCGAAGTCCCCGATAGATTAGTCAAAATCATCCGCGATTACCTCAAAGACCGCACCTTTCGCTACAGAGTGGAAGGTGAACTATCCACACCCCATCCCATACGCTCAGGCGTCCCCCAAGGTTCCATTCTGGCACCTAGCCTCTTCAATCTGTACGTCAGTGACCTACCAAAACTTGAAGAGAAAGTTGAAGTAGGCTTATACGCTGACGATACAGTCATATACTCCTCTCAAAGGCAAACGAGAAACCTCAAATGTAGAATCCAAAGAGCCGTGACCACTCTCGGGAAGTGGTTTAACGACGGCGAATAGCCATAAACCCCACGAAGAGCGCAGCGGTGCTCTTCGACAAAACCGCCACACAGATACCGCAAAAACTCAAGGACAATCCCCTTGAACTCTTCGGTAATCCGATCCCCTGGGAAAAGGCGACCAAATATCTAGGTGTAACCCTAGACAGTAGACTCTCCTTTATACGCCACATCAATCTGGTTAGGAAAAGGGCCTCCTGGACCCTCGCCCGACTGCATCCTCTGTTATGTGCTGCAAGCAAAATGTCCACGAGACACAAGCTTACGCTCTACAAGATGTGTATCCGTCCGATCATGACATATAGCTGCGTTGCGTTCGCACATATGCCAAGTTATAACTGGGAACGCTTACAAGCTATCCAGAACAAATTTCTTCACCGCCTTACCGGTGCCCCCTGGTTTGTTCGTATGGAGGATCTCCATAGAGATATGGACCTTCCCTCGATACATGCATATGCCAAACACCTTTCTCGCTCGTATTTCGACACCGCGTCGAACCACGCGAACCCCTTAATAAAAGCGGCAGCTTCTTATGTTCCCGACCCCAACGCCTGCCGGAGAAAACGCCGGCCGCGTAATATATTCACTGACCCGCCCGACCAAACCGAAAAAGCTAACGCGTTCTACGCCGACACCGTCTCTCCAAACAGAGCGTGCCACCGCCCACGCCCGCGTAACCACCGTTCTCTCCGCAGAGGACGGGCGGTCAACTTCGCTCCCGCACACCCGTCACGTCCACCCTCTCTAGCGGCAACCCAAGCCTAGGTCCGTTCCTCGGTGTGAAGCCCTTGGGTCAGGCAGCCGCCCGCGCGATACAAAGTGACACTATACGTGCAACACTTAGTTACCCACACACAACATTACACACGTATGAACACACACACGTGCACACCACACAGGTACATAGGTTCTGTAAGGGACCTTTTTTTTTTTTTTTTTTTTGCGCTAGTTAGACTATTGCGCTAGTTAGTGTAGAAAAACCATTCCGATTATTAAATACACATACGCATGGTCCACTCCTTCCTCCCAGGAGGAGGGGAACGTGCATATGAGTATATATTAGTTAGCTCGAATTCTCCTAAGATTAGGGAATTAGTTAGATCGCGACTTTTTCGCATTCGCGACGACCGCCCGAGCCGAGGTTCGGCCACTCTGGCACCCTCGTGCGGGTCGTCACAAACTTTCGCGGCTGAGTGCCCTAAGCGCTCGCCCCCAAGTCCGGTGAAGCTGTAAAAGCCGCAGCGGCTCTGTTTGACGATAGGGCCCCTAAGGCTAACAGTGTAGTCAGTTCTAAAAAAAAAAAAAAAAAAAAAAAAAAAAAAAAAAAA
Source organism: Saturnia japonica (assembly GCA_033032175.1). Taxonomy (NCBI): domain Eukaryota; kingdom Metazoa; phylum Arthropoda; class Insecta; order Lepidoptera; family Saturniidae; genus Saturnia; species Saturnia japonica. The sequence goes on along the minus strand of CM065334.1, from coordinate 502,376 downwards.
AAAAAAAAAAAAAAAAAAAAAAAAAAAAAAATATACACGCACCTTTTATCCCCTAACAACTATTCGTTATTATTTGGTGCTAAACACTAACCCCAAACTTAAACCCAAATACAAATCCAAATATAAACCCAAACCTATACCCAAACCTAAATCATAACCTAAACCCAGATCAGAACCAAATCTTAATTTAAACCTTCATAAGGCACGCCACCTGATTTGCTAATTTATTGATATTGATATACCTACATATTGTAAATTGTCTTGATTATACTGATTTGCTACGAATGAATTCTTTCATTGTGTTATCCTACATTTGTTGACCACGACTTGATATAAACACGCAACCTTCTGACTTTTCACACACTTCAAACCAATTGTAATGAATGTGGGTAAATAGATACATTGGATCATATAGAAGGACATACGCTACCTTATAAAAATTGGATGAAAGGAATGATGGAATGAAATGGGGGGATAAAACTTCTTATGAAAAACCCATATTGTACCAAAATTAAGGAGGTGAAAATTCATATTTATGCTTTTGGTAAGAAGTAAAAGGGGTTTCAAGTTTTTCAATAAACCTTCTCTAAATCTTTTACAATAAGGGTGATTTTAATATTATTTTAAGTTTTATTGCGACGGTTAATGTGTTAGATTAATATTGGCAAATAATTAAAATACCCACAAAACACACAGAATGATAAACTCATTTATGATTTTCTATTGGTTTATCGTGTTCCTAGATCTATTGGTGTATATGCAGTAATATAGCGGGGTGGTAGGGATCGCTTCCATCATACACATAGTGACAAACCCATCTATGATTTTCTTTTGGTTTGTCATGGTCCGAGATCAATCTGTGTATATCCAATAATACGCAGACGAAGTCGAGGGTACCAGCTAGTAATAAATAAACACTGGTACTTCTTATGGTGTATCTTGAAAAATTTTCTGATTTTAAGGGCGTACCTGGAACCCGAAAAGTTTGCGAAACACTGGTTCAGACGTTGTAATGATTACCAATTGATATGGAGATTAAGTAATAATTTTACTTCAGACGATAATAAACAGGAAAATAAATGAAATATTGTTAATATTGTCGTATATTCGAACAAAAACAATATTCCAAAGACATTTTATTTATTTATAAAACAAGCAATTGAAAGTAAAAATAAGATAAATTCATATTACCAAAATAAAAAACACCATTTTTTATGAATATCAAATGTTTACAAAGGTGGCCAATAATCCTGAGGCGCAGACTCATGAGTGTTCAGGACTTCTGGTTCTGCGCTAGCAGTGGCCGTTGCTGAAGCAAATGCCAGCAGGGCCCACACTGTCATCATTGCGTACTTTACCTGAAATTTAAAATACTAAATAATTATGTAGTTCTTATTGTAAGTATCTTATTTTAATTTAAATGCGATGGTGGGTTATCGGTAGTGACGTCAGACAACCTCGTCATTCGATGTGCGCTCTAACTCCAAAATGATTTCAGTAAAGAAAACAGCTTAATGACGACATATCATTATTGTAAGATATTATCTTATTGCTCGTCTGGCTAGTTAACAATCTCCAATTGAATACCTATAGACAGTTGTACTTGCAATCCAACTCAATGTCCGTGTCTTCCGCAACATTGTCACTTAACGTCAGGTGAATTTTACCATAAATTGACATCAAAAAGGGACTTTTCCATTTTATTTAATTTCCAGTTTAAAAAGAAAAACCTCGGGGTATTTTCATCTAGTTCCTAATAATATGTCTTACCAAACTAAATATGTACCTATAAAATGTATACTTGTATAAAACGGGAGCACTTAACCGATGAAGACATAATGAGACAAATACAAAATGAGACTTAAACGAAAACGAAGGAGTATTACAGGAATTGGAAGCAATTGTAAGGATTCCACATACTCGACTCGTGTTGCATTGAATGAATACTTGAAATTGGATAAATCATTTTCTTTGTCATTAAACGCCACTCGTCGAAGTACTATACTAGTTTTTTTTATAGAGTAATAATAATTAATTGTTAAAATTTATATTCACTTTCAGTTATAAAAATCTGTTTCATTTCAAAAAACACTTTTTAAACATAACTACATACTATAATCCGAAGGCCTCATTAATCCGAACAGGGTGTAAATTGTGGGTGATCAGATTATCGAGGCCCTACTGCATAGGTAAAGTATGTTTCCAATAAGATAGGTACATCATAGCCTAGTATACATAGCATAGCGTAAACTTTGTTATAAAAATATGGGATGTTTAAAAAAAAAAAATATTCTTTATTACGGGAAGAACAAATTTGCCTTCATTTCTTATGTATATGAAATGATTATAACAACATAAATTTACTATGCAGGTCTCCGTAATCAATTATAAATCATCTATATTCATGTTTATACAAAATTTCACAAATTAAAATATTTAATGCAAAAATTATATTTCTACTTACATAGTCCATGTTTGCAGATCACGTAGAAATTGTGACTAAAATATATCAAATTTGGAATTATATATACGTTTAATTATCAGAAAAAAAAAACAAAAACAAAAAAGGAACCGTTTTATATCAAATGAAAATTATAATTTACCATAAAAACAAATACTTAACGAACCGTATAATAAAACTATTATAATGCTTCGTAAATGTTTTTTAAAATATTTAAATAATTCGGCAATTAAAAAGTCCTGTTATATAAAAACAAATAAGACTATATATTTCCAACTCTTTTAGGAATTGTATAGTTCAATAATTAAACTAATGCGTTGCTCTGAAATCAAAGTTTTTATTTTAATAGATACTTGGGTAAAATACACACAATACTAATTACACTTTAACTTAAGAATACTATTCTACCTGAAATCAAAAAAAACGACATTTAAAGTACATTATATAAATTGCCAATTCCTTTTTACACAAATACAAATTTTCAATCATGGTTAGATCTCTAACGCAACGGATTTTAATACGGTGTTCACTACCATTTAGAAAGTTTATTTATATACTAGCTGTACCCGTGGCGTCGCTCACGTGGACTACAGAATGCCCTCGCGAATTTTACTCCCCCGCTCCCGGCTATTTTAAAGACAAAAGTGCTTATGGTAGGTGTTCCCTAAAAGATAGACGTATAATCCTGTGACATTTTTGTAGGTCTTTTTAATATCTACAATTGTGTAGTACATTAAGTTGCTATATCTCTTATAGTTTGCTCAGCGTAAGACATTTAAGCGCCCAAATGTCCAAAAATGACCATGACCATGACCATGAAACCAAAAGGTCTTAACATATCCTTGTTTAACGCGAGGATTTTAGCTCCTTAGCGTGATCTCATAGCTAACTTCCTTAAATAACACCAGATAGATATGTTTCTCGTGTAAGTGACACTCTTAAAACATAGTAAGCGTAATCTTGGGATTGCAAATCTGTAACATAGTTAGAAATGATCGTGTAACCAGAGGTGGCGGAACTCTCATTTACTACAAGCGTTTCCTTTATTGTATACCAACTGACCCTTCCGAACTTTACCAATATAGAATTTTTCTATATGTAGAATAGATATGACTGACCATCCGTCAATCACAATCGTATCCGCGTATCTACAGCAGTCTAAAAGACTCTTACGTTCTGATCTGGAGGCACTCTTTCCTTTGGTTCTTCCGTAATCATAGAATCCTATAAATTACCTGCGAATCTTTCTTCGTATTTTTAAAATCATAAGATGAGTTTATACATACATTTATATATTAATTATAAAAGGAACAATAAATTATCATTAACATAATATCAAGTTTTTGTAGTATTTTATTCAAAAAGAAAAAAATGAATTGAAGTTGGTATCAAGTAAGAAAGGAAAGGTCCGAATGACCCTCACTTGTGTACTGTATACCGTGTTGGATATTATATAAGGAAAAACCATTAGCGAAGTGATAAGATTCTCTCGATTCCGAATGCATCACAACCACAGTACACATGGTGAAAATTACTTTATATCGGATTGAAGTATTATGTACTACTAGCTTTCAGCACCACCAGTTATTATATAGTAGTATATTTTGTAGGCAGGTATATTGATAACTACTACACAGGTATTCTTGGACTGTATTTAAAGTTACTTTGGGGAGCCGGAATAAAATAGCTTAATAAACATAAATTGGACTATTTACTTAAAAAGTTATGCAAATACTAAAAGACGAGAGTTCTATACTTTCATTTTCTTTTAGTCTTTTAAAGTCGATTACTTACAATAATAATTCGCCTTCAGTACAGGCCAATGTCACAAAAGGAGTAGAGTATCCAATTTGTTTTTTGCAGGTGCAGTAATTTCGGCCTTTTTGATAGTGTAGATTATGCCGGTCCTATTAACATAAGAACAACTAAAAGTCGAGGACATCGTTCATATAAAGGCTACATATGCTCGTTCATATGCATGGCAACTAGAGCAATACATTTAGAAGTAGTTAGTGATTTAACGTTCCAAGGTTTCATTTCGGCCTTTAAACGCTTTGTAGCTAGACGGGGACATTGTTCAGATCTCTATAGTGACAACGGCACTAATATAGTTGGTGCCGCTAAAGATCTGAAGTACTTATTTTTTCAAGAAAAGTCAACCATAAATAAAGAAATTGCTGAGTGGCTAAGCTCCAATTTTACAAAATGGCCCTTTATTCCCCTTATTCACCATACTTTTGCGGTCTATGGGAAGCGGGAATAAAGAGTACTAAACACCACCTCAAGAGAGTAGTTGGAAATTTAACTCTAACCTTTGAAGAGTTATACAATGTTTTGAACACAAATAGAAGCCTGCCTTAATTTGAAGCCGATATCTCGCATTAGTAACGATCCAGAAGACCAAGCTCCCCTGACTTCGGGGTATTTTTCAGTAGGTGAACCGCTTGTAGTAGTTCCTGAGTCTAACTATAAAACATGCAACATAAGTACACTCAAGCGGTGGCAATTAACACAAAGAATCCTACAGAATTTTTTGCGTAGGTGCTCAGATGAATATTTCAATCAGTTTATATCTCAGTACAAATGGCGTTATATAACCCCTGAACTTAATGTAGGCGATCTTGTGTTAGTAAAAGAAGATAATCTCCGCCAGCTGAATGGCTGTATGGAATTATAGCCCAAAAGACCCCGGCGCAGACAATATCACGCGAGTGGTGAGCCTAAGATTCAAATGCCATAATAATATAATTAAGCGGCCTATTACCAAGTTATGTTTTTTGCCAATGTAAAATAATATTTTTAGTTTAATGTTTTGTTTATGCTTATCAATATCCTAATTAGTATGGAAAATGTAGTTTGTTACATTTGTCCATGGTGGGCAGGATTTTTGTGATAGAATCCGAGAGATGCACAGTCTCGGTTTTTGGACAACGCAAGTTAATGTCTAAATAGTTTATTTTTGGTTTGCACAGTGTGCCAACAGATGTCGCTGTAGCAATTATAAACTAGCTTATAAGGTCAGTATTATTTTTTGTAGACATAACGCTTAACTATATATACACACCTTTTATCCCCTAACAACTAGGATTCCGATTTCGACCGCTGACGTGAACGGACGTGTCCGCTCGCGCTCTCGATCGCTTTCCGAATTATCGCATTCTGCTTAAATTAGTGTACAGTTGTTTGCTCTGATCCACGGACCCGGTCCTAGGCCTGCCGGTTCAGAGTACACATTGTATAGCTAGTTTTTTAAGCTATTTCATTCGCGCTCTGCTTAAACTAGTGTACAAACTTGTTTACCCTGATCCACGGACCCGGTCCTAGGCCTGCCGGTTCAGAGTACACAGTTCTAAGCTAGTTTTTTAAGCTTTTCATACCGCGTGTTATAGCGAGGTCGGTGTATTGTTGTGTAGCGAGTATCTAGGCACTCGCTGCGCGCATAGCGCCGTCTCGCTCGCACATTTCGTGTAGCACTTCGGTGCACACGAAAAAACCGTACTTTTCAGTACGCCAATAAACGCGCTTTTCAGCGCGAAATCTTGTTTCCAAAGGCACGCAAATCCACGGTTTAGTGGTCGTTCGTCGGATACCTAACGGTGCTAACGAAGACGAACGGGGCGTGACCCGAGCGCTCTCCGGTTACTTCCTTCTGAGGTAAACGATAACTCGGACGGGCCTGGGAATCTTAGCCTTTGCCTTTTTGCATAGTTAAGCCCCAGGTGTCTCCTACCCAACCCTTCCTATCCTTACCATCCATCCTTGTGGTTGTTTGGGCGGAGCCACGGTATATACCGGCCTGCGTCCTCTGCCACAAGACTGCTAGGGACTCCCCTAGGGAAACGATAGGTCCTTTTCCTGTGTTTCATTACACCGTGACACACAGGTCTCATTGCTCCGGGCTCGGATAGCCCGTTAAATTCATTCGGCGTACCCCCCTGCCCTCCAGGCAGGGAGGTGAATAAAATTCACTCCCCCGACCTCCAAACCGCCACCGCGATGGCCGATTTAAAATACGCCGAGTTAGAAGCACGTTTTAGGCAGCTGGAAGCCGAACACCAGCGCCTTATTAATTACATGTCGCTGCATATGCCCGCGCAAAGCAGCGACTATGTTAGCAGGGCACAGATGGCGGACTCGCTGCGGCCGCCATCGGCCAATCAGAGCGCGGATGCCGCGCAGGCCATCCCCTCCACCTCCGCCGCGATCTCACCCGCCGCCGCGCCACCCGGTTTCACGCGACCCGCCTCGGTCCCTGTGACCGAGTACCCCCACCCCACTAACCTCGCAAGCGCGAGCCACGCCCCTAAGTCCCGAGCAAAATCGCAACAGCGATCTTTTACCCCCGGTCCCTATCTATGGCCGCCCCGCTAAACCCGTTGCCCCCGCGGCAACCATATCAAATTCAACTACGGTGTCCAACTCTTTTTCGACCCTTCCAGTCGAAACAGAGATGGACGCACCAGTAAGTCCAACCCCTTCCTCGGAAATGGAACTCTCGCTCCACTTCCAGGAACCAATTATAATCCCGACCGAACCTACCGCGGAAAATGACGAATTCACGGTCGTCAAATCCCGCAAACGCGCGCCCCGTGATAGCCCCGTTGAGGAAAACGCGGCTAAAACTTCAAAAACTGTTAACGGCTCTGCCGACCCCGCACCTTCCTCGAATACCGACGAACCGGTCGTCGGTAAGAAGCAAAAACCCCCCCCGATAATTATCCACGACAAAACTGTCTGGACAAAGCTCACCAATGAGCTTAAAACGCTAAAGATAGGGTACACTAAAGCGCGTAATATCGCGACAGGCATCTCCCTGACGATGAGCACACCAAACTGCCATCGCAAGTTGACCACCCTCCTCCGTAGTAGGAACATTCCCTACTACACTTACGCCCTCGAAGAGGAGCGTGTCCTACGGGTTGTGCTTCGGCGCATCCCGGTCGAGATTACACCCGAGGAAGTCTTTTCCTCCATTGAGCATCAACAATTCCCCATCCGAGAGGTACATCGGATGTACAATAAAGACAAGCGAGCCCTTCCAATGCTCGTTTTAATACTAGACAAAACGCCTGAGGGCAAAAAAATCTTTAACCTAGAAACAGTGTGCGAGCTCTCCGGAATATCCGTAGAGCCACCATACAAAAACTCGAAGCCCTCCCAATGCCACAACTGCCAGTTGTACGGACACTCCGCCCGCAACTGCTTCCTTCGTCCGAGGTGCGTTAAGTGCCTCGAAGACCACCCAACCAGGGAGTGCACGCGTCAGCGTGACTCTAACACCCTCCCGAGCTGCGTACTATGCAGGGAGGAGGGACATCCTGCGAACTATCGCGGATGCCCCAAGGCCCCGCACACCATGCACCCCCGCCGCCCTGGGCAGGCTGCCCCTCAGCGGGCACCCCCCGCCTCAGGGCCCCGGGCGCAGCAACCTCTGCTCAATCCAGAGGTCTTTCCGTCCCTCCCTGCCCCCCGCCGCACTCAGGCGACCGCAGGCCCCCCCGCACCCCAGGTGCAGCCCAAACCCGTGCGTTCGACTCAGAACGCATGGGCCCCCAAACCACAGCCCCTTATGGCTATGGACATCCCCGCGCCCCGCGCTCCAGCGCCCCGCGCCCCAGCACCACGCGCTCCAGCGTCCCGCGCCACCACAATGGATGACCTTATGTTATCGCTCACTCGTGAGCATGAGATACGCGAAATCCTCGCATACAAGGCCCATATGGAGCAGTACGGTTTCGTCGAAACCATCGCTGCCTTTCCCCGGCTCGTAGAGACGTTACAGCGTCTCGATCGCGAAGCCGCCAAACTCAGGCCTCTCAATGGCTAAACTCAAGCCGAGAGGTTTAAACATCTCTTTCTTTAATGCGCGGAACTTATATCCGCAGCGTGATCTCGTCGCGACTTATCTTAAAGATCTCCAAATAGACATTCTCTTAGTACAGGAAACGCTCTTAAAGCGTGGTAAACGCAATCCGAGTATCGCAAACTATAACATCGTTAGAAATGACCGCGACGGCCGAGGGGGCGGCACTCTCATTTACTACAAGCGCTCGTTGTATTGCATGCCGATAGATCCTCCGATACTTACCAATATGGAAGTATCCGCGTGTAGACTAGGAATGACCGATCATCCGTCCATAACGATCGTATCCGTGTACCTCTCACCGACGAAAGTACCTCTCAGGTCTGACCTACAGAAGCTACTCTCGCTCGGCACATCGGTCATTATCGCAGGTGACCTCAACAGTGGACACACGTCCTTCAACAATTGGAGAGACACCAGCAATGGGGTTATTCTCGAAGGGTTGTCGGACGAGTTAAACTTTGACGTCATAGCGCCTCCCACTCCCACCCACTTTCAAGATCACTGTACACCGACAGTGCTCGACATAGCCCTCCTAAAAAATATCGCGCTTCAGGTACGACTCATTCGGGTCATACACGAACTCGACTCCGACCATCGCCCGGTCATCCTACAGCTAGGACAACTAGATGACTCCAGCCCTCCTACAGTCACAATGGTTGACTATGCAAAATTAAAACACTACCTCGCGGATAGGCAGTCCTCGCCCAGTCTCGTTAGGGTCCCGGACGTGTTAGAGTCAGTTGCGCACGTAGATCTCGCAATCGACTCCCTAGTTGACCACCTCCAAGTCGGCATCGGAGAGGCCTCGAGAGAGGTCGAAGCGGCGAACGATCGCCGCTTTGTACTCCCTGCCGACGTGCGAGCGTTGATGACGGAGAAGAACGCTGCGACTCGTGCGCATGACTCTTATCCGACCGATGCAAACCGCGCACGATTACGCGCACTTCAGAGAGCGGTTAAAGCCCGTATAACCGAGCTCAAAAGTCACAGATGGGACACCCTAGTCGAAGGGCTAAGGCCGTCACATCTGACTTATTGGAAAGTAGCCCACGCCCTTAAAATAGACGCCCAACCTCGCATGCCCCCCCTCGAAAGGGGTCCCGGCACTACACCCGCTTTCGATATCATCGACAAGGCGGAGTGCCTTGCCGCTTGTCTGGAGAGCCAGTGCTCCCCGAACAGCATCAAGAACACCGACCGAGTCAGAGACATCGAAGCCCGCGTGGAGGAGCTGAATAAGCTCCCGGTATCAGAATCCCTGTCCCCAGTCACTTCTGAGGAGATCTCTGCCATTCTCAAAAGCCTTAAGCTTAGAAAGTCACCAGGTCCCGACGGTATCAGGAACGAAGTACTCAAACTTCTTCCCGATCACCTCATAGCTCTATTGGTCTGCATATTCAATGTAGCCATAGCCAACTGCCATTTTCCAGCCGTCTGGAAAACGGCCATTGTCATAGGTATTCACAAGCCCGGCAAGAGCACGTCGCTTCCCGACAGCTACCGCCCTATCAGTCTTCTAAATACCCTTGGTAAAATCTATGAGCGGATCCTTCTGAACCGTCTCAAATCCGTAATAGAGGAGAAAAACCTCTACCCGCCTGAGCAATTCGGTTTTCGTGCTAGACATTCTTGCACTCATCAAGTGCACCGCCTCACGGAGCACATTTTGTTTAACTTTTCCGAGTTATCTATACCCCGTCGCACACTGGCAGTCTTCTTCGACGTAGCCAAGGCCTTCGATAAGGTCTGGCACGAAGGATTAGTCTACAAGCTGTACTCCCGCGAAGTCCCCGATAGATTAGTCAAAATCATCCGCGATTACCTCGAAGACCGCACCTTTCGCTACAGAGTGGAAGGTGAACTATCCACACCCCATCCCATACGCTCAGGCGTCCCCCAAGGTTCCATTCTGGCACCTAGCCTCTTCAATCTGTACGTCAGTGACCTACCAAAACTTGAAGAGAAAGTCGAAGTAGGCTTATACGCTGACGATACAGTCATATACTCCTCTCAAAGGCAAACGAGAAACCTCAAATGTAGAATCCAAAGAGCCGTGACCACTCTCGGGAAGTGGTTTAACGACTGGCGAATAGCCATAAACCCCACGAAGAGCGCAGCGGTGCTCTTCGACAAAACCGCCACACAGATACCGCAAAAACTCAAGGACAATCCCCTTGAACTCTTCGGTAATCCGATCCCCTGGGAAACGGCGACCAAATATCTAGGTGTAACCCTAGACAGTAGACTCTCCTTTATACGCCACATCAATCTGGTTAGGAAAAGGGCCTCCTGGACCCTCGCCCGACTGCATCCTCTGTTATGTGCTGCAAGCAAAATGTCCACGAGACACAAGCTTACGCTCTACAAGATGTGTATCCGTCCGATCATGACATATAGCTGCGTTGCGTTCGCACATATGCCAAGTTATAACTGGGAACGCTTACAAGCCATCCAGAACAAGTTTCTTCACCGCCTTACCGGTGCCCCCTGGTTTGTTCGTATGGAGGATCTCCATAGAGATATGGACCTTCCCTCGATACATGCATACGCCAAACACCTTTCTCGCTCGTATTTCGACACCGCGTCGAACCACGCGAACCCCTTAATAAAAGCGGCAGCTTCTTATGTTCCCGACCCCAACGCCTGCCGGAGAAAACGCCGGCCGCGTAATATATTCACTGACCCGCCCGACCAAACCGAAAAAGCTAACGCGTTCTACGCCGACACCGTCTCTCCAAACAGAGCGTGCCACCGCCCACGCCCGCGTAACCACCGTTCTCTCCGCAGAGGACGGGCGGTCAACTTCGCTCCCGCACACCCGTCACGTCCACCCTCTCTAGCGGCAACCCAAGCCTAGGTCCGTTCCTCGGTGTGAAGCCCTTGGGTCAGGCAGCCGCCCGCGCGATACAAAGTGACACTATACGTGCAACACTTAGTTACCCACACACAACATTACACACGTATGAACACACACACGTGCACACCACACAGGTACATAGGTTCTGTAAGGGACCTTTTTTTTTTCTTTTTTGCGCTAGTTAGACTAATGCGCTAGTTAGTGTAGAAAAACCATTCCGATTAACAAATACACATACGCATGGTCCACTCCTTCCTCCCAGGAGGAGGGGAACGTGCATATGAGTATATATTAGTTAGCTCGAATTTTCATAAGATTAGGGAAGTAGCTAGATCGCGACTTTTTCGCATTCGCGACGACCGCCCGAGCCGAGGTTCGGCCACTCTGGCACCCTCGTGCGGGTCGTCACAAACTTTCGCGGCTGAGTGCCCTAAGCGCTCGCCCCCAAGTCCGGTGAAGCTGTAAAAGCCGCAGCGGCTCTGTTTGACGATAGGGCCCCTAAGGCTAACAGTGTAGTCAGTTCTAAAAAAAAAAAAAAAAAAAAAAAAAAAAAAAAAAAAAAAAAAAAAAAAAAAAAAAAAAAAAAAAAAACCCCTAACAACTATTCGTTATTATTTGGTGCTAAACACTAACCCCAAACTTAAACCCAAATACAAATCCAAATCTAAACCCAAACCGAAACCCAAACCTAAGCCAAAGCGTAAATCCAAATATAAACCCAAACCTATACCCAAACCTAAATCATAACCTAAACCCAGATCAGAACCAAATCTTAATTTAAACCTTCATATGGCACGCCAACTGATTTGCTAATTTATTGATATTGATATACCTACATATTGTAAATTGTCTTGATTATACTGATTTGCTACGAATGAATTCTTTCATTGTGTTATCCTACATTTGTTGACCACGACTTGATATAAACACGCAACCTTCTGACTTTTCACACACTTCAAACCACTTGTAATGAATGTGGGTAAATAGATACATTGGACCATATAGAAGGACATAGGCTACCTTATAAAAATTGGATGAAAGGAATGATGGAATGAAATGGGGGGATAAAACTTCTTATGAAAAACCCATATTGTACCAAATTAAGGAGGTGAAAATTCATATTTATGCTTTTGGTAAGAAGTAAAAGGGGTTTCAAGTTTTTCAATAAACCTTCTCTCAAGCTTGTACAATAAGGGTGATTTTAATATTATGTTAAGTTTTATTGCGACGGTTAATGTGTTAGATTAATATTGGCAAATAATTAAAATACCCACAAAACACACAGAATGATAAACTCATTTATGATTTTCTATTGGTTTATCGTGTTCCTAGATCTATTGGTGTATATGCAGTAATATAGCGGGGTGGTAGGGATCGCCTCCATCATACACATAGTGACAAACCCATCTATGATTTTCTTTTGGTTTGTCATGGTCCGAGATCAATCTGTGTATATCCAATAATACGCAGACGAAGTCGAGGGTACCAGCTAGTAATAAATAAACACTGGTACTTCTTATGGTGTATCTTGAAAAATTTTCTGATTTTAAGGCGTACCTGGAACCCGAAAATTTTGCGAAACACTGGTTCAGACGTTGTAATGATTACCAATTGATATGGAGATTAATTAATAATTTTACTTCAGACGATAATAAACAGGAAAATAAATGAAATATTGTTAATATTGTCGTATATTCGAACAAAAACAATATTCCAAAGACATTTTATTTATTTATCAAACAAGCAATTGAAAGTAAAAATAGATAAATTCATATTACAAAAATAAAACACCATTTTTTATGAATATCAAATGTTTACAAAGGTGGCCAATAATCCTGAGGCGCAGACTCATGAGTGTTCAGGAATTCTGGTTCTGCGCTAGCAGTGGCCGTTGCTGAAGCAAATGCCAGCAGGGCCCACACTGTCATCATTGCGTACTTTACCTGAAATTTAAAATACTGAATAATTATGTAGTTCTTATTGTAAGTATCTTATTTTAATTTAAATGCGATGGTGGGTTATCGGTAGTGACGTCAGACCACCTCGTCATTCGATGTGCGCTCTAACTCCAAAATGATTTCAGTAAAGAAAACAGCTTAATGACGACATATCATTATTGTAAGATATTATCTTATTGCTCGTCTGGCTAGTTAACAATCTCCAATTGAATACCTATAGACAGTTGTACTTGCAATCCAACTCAATGTCCGTGTCTTCCGCAACATTGTCACTTAACGTCAGGTGAATTTTACCATAAATTGACATCAAAAAGGGACTTTTCCATTTTGTTTAATTTCCAGTTTAAAAAGAAAAACCTCGGGGTATTTTCATCTAGTTCCTAATAATATGTCTTACCAAACTAAATATGTACCTATAAAATGTATACTTGTATAAAACGGGAGCACTTAACCGATGAAGACATAATGAGACAAATACAAAATGAGACTTAGAGCGAAAACGAAGGAGTATTACAGGAATTGGAAGCAATTGTAAGGATTCCACATACTCGACTCGTGTTGCATTGAATGAATACTTGAAATTGGATAAATCATTTTCTTTGTCATTAAACGCCACTCGTCGAAGTACTATACTAGTTTTTTTTTTATAGAGTAATAATAATTAATTGTTAAAATTTATATTCACTTTCAGTTATAAAAATCTGTTTCATTTCAAAAAACACTTTTTAAAATAACTACATACTATAATCCGAAGGCCTCATTAATCCGAACAGGGTGTAAATTGTGGGTGATCAGATTATCGAGGCCCTACTGCATAGGTAAAGTATGTTTCCAATAAGATAGGTACATCATAGCCTAGTATACATAGCATAGCGTAAACTTTGTTATAAAAATATGGGATGTTTAAAAAAAAAATATTCTTTATTACGGGAAGAACAAATTTGCCTTCATTTCTTATGTATATGAAATGATTATAACAACATAAATTTACTATGCAGGTCTCCGTAATCAATTATAAATCATCTATATTCAAGTTTATACAAAATTTCACAAATTAAAATATTTAATGCAAAAATTATATTTCTACTTACATAGTCCATGTTTGCAGATCACGTAGAATTGTGACTAAAATATATCAAATTTGGAATTATATATACGTTTAATTATCAGAAAAAAAAACAAAAACAAAAAAGGAACCGTTTTATATCAAATGAAAATTATAATTTACCATAAAAACAAATACTTAACGAACCGTATAATAAAACTATTATAATGCTTCGTAAATGTTTTTTAAAATATTTAAATAATTAGGCAATTAAAAAGTCCTGTATATATAAAAACAAATAAGACTATATATTTCCAACTCTTTTAGGAATTGTATAGTTCAATAATTAAACTAATGCGTTGCTCTGAAATCAAAGTTTTTATTTTAATAGATACTTGGGTAAAATACACACAATACTAATTACACTTTAACTTAAGAATACTATTCTACCTGAAATCAAAAAAAACGACATTTAAAGTACATTATATAAATTGCCAATTCCTTTTTACACAAATACAAATTTTCAATCATGGTTAGATCTCTAACGCAACGGATTTTAATACGGTGTTCACTACCATTTAGAAATTTTATTTATATACTAGCTGTACCCGTGGCGTCGCTCACGTGGACTACAGAATGCCCTCGCGAATTTTACTCCCCCGCTCCCGGCTATTTTAAAGACAAAAGTGCTTATGGTAGGTGTTCCTTAAAAGATAGACGTATAATCCTGTGACATTTTTGTAGGTCTTTTTAATATCTACAATTGTGTAGTACATTAATTTGCTATATCTCTTATAGTTTGCTCAGCGTAAGACATTTAAGCGCCTAAATGTCCAAAAATGACCATGAAACCAAAAGGTCTTAACATATCCTTGTTTAACGCGAGGATTTTAGCTCCTTAGCGTGATCTCATAGCTAACTTCCTTAAATAACACCAGATAGATATGTTTCTCGTGTAAGTGACACTCTTAAAACATAGTAAGCGTAATCTTGGGATTGCAATCTGTAACATAGTTAGAAATGATCGCGTAACCAGAGGTGGCGGAACTCTCATTTACTACAAGCGTTCCCTTTATTGTATACCAATCGACCCTTCCGAACTTTCCAATATAGAATTTTCTATATGTAGAATAGATATGACTGACCATCCTTCAATCACAATCGTATCCGCGTATCTACAGCCGTCTAAAAGACTCTTACGTTCTGATCTGGAGGCACTCTTTCCTTTGGTTCTTCCGTAATCATAGAATCCTATAAATTACCTGCGAATCTTTCTTCGTATTTTTAAAATCATAAGATGAGTTTATACATACATACATATATATATATATTATAAAAGGAACAATAAATTATCATTAACATAATATCAAGTTTTTGTAGTGTTTTATTCAAAAAGAAAAATGAATTGAAGTTGGTATCAAGTAAGAAAGGAAAGGTCCGAATGACCCTCACTTGTGTAATGTATACCGTGTTGGATATTATATAAGGAAAAACCATTAGCGAAGTGATAAGATTCTCTCGATTCCGAATGCATCACAACCACAGTACACATGGTGAAAATTACTTTATATCGGATTGAAGTATTATGTACTACTAGCTTCAGCACCACCAGTTATTATATAGTAGTATATAGTTGTAGGCAGGTATATTGATAACTACTACACAGGTATTCTTGGACTGTATTTAAAGTTACTTTGGGGAGCCGGAATAAAATAGCTTAATAAACATAAATTGGACTATTTACTTAAAAAGTTATGCAAATACTAAAAGACGAGAGTTCTATACTTTCATTTTCTTTTAGTCTTTTAAAGTCGATTACTTACAAAAATAATTCGCCTTCAGTACAGGCCAATGTCACAAAAGGAGTAGAGTATCCAATTTGTTTTTTGCAGGTGCAGTAATTTCGGCCTTTTTGGTAGTGTAGATTATGCCGGTCCTATTAACATAAGAACAACTAAAAGTCGAGGACATCGTTCATATAAAGGCTACATATGCTTGTTCATATGCATGGCAACTAGAGCAATACATTTAGAAGTAGTTAGTGATTTAACGTTCCAAGGTTTCATTTCGGCCTTTAAACGCTTTGTAGCTAGACGGGGACATTGTTCAGATCTCTATAGTGACAACGGCACTAATATAGTTGGTGCCGCTAAAGATCTGAAGTACTTATATTTTCAAGAAAAGTCAACCATAAATAAAGAAATTGCTGAGTGGCTAAGCTCCAATTTTACAAAATGGCACTTTATTCCCCCTTATTCACCATACTTTTGCGGTCTATGGGAAGCGGGAATAAAGAGTACTAAACACCACCTCAAGAGAGTAGTTGGAAATTTAACTCTAACCTTTGAAGAGTTATACAATGTTTTGACACAAATAGAAGCCTGCCTTAATTTGAAGCCGATATCTCGCATTAGTAACGATCCAGAAGACCAAGCTCCCCTGACTTCGGGGTATTTTTCAGTAGGTGAACCGCTTGTAGTAGTTCCTGAGTCTAACTATAAAACATGCAACATAAGTACACTCAAGCGGTGGCAATTAACACAAAGAATCCTACAGAATTTTTTGCGTAGGTGCTCAGATGAATATTTCAATCAGTTTATATCTCAGTACAAATGGCGTTATATAACCCCTGAACTTAATGTAGGCGATCTTGTGTTAGTAAAAGAAGATAATCTCCCGCCAGCTGAATGGCTGTATGGAATTATAGCCCAAAAGACCCCGGCGCAGACAATATCACGCGAGTGGTGAGCCTAAGATTCAAATGCCATAATAATATAATTAAGCGGCCTATTACCAAGTTATGTTTTTTGCCAATGTAAAATAATATTTTTAGTTTAATGTTTTGTTTATGCTTATCAATATCCTAATTAGTATGGAAAATGTAGTTTGTTACATTTGTCCATGGTGGGCAGGATTTTTGTGATAGAATCCGAGAGATGCACAGTCTCGGTTTTTGAACAACGCAAGTTAATGTCTAAATAGTTTATTTTTGGTTTGCACAGTGTGCCAACAGATGTCGCTGTAGCAATTATAAACTAGCTTATAAGGTCAGTATTATTTTTTGTAGACATAACGCTTAACTATATATACACACCTTTTATCCCCTAACAACGGGGAGTTCCGATTTGGTCACTGTTGCGAACGGACGTGTCCGCTCGCGCTCTTGATCGCTTTCCGAACTATCGCATTCTGCTTAAATTAGTGTACAGTTGTTTGCTCTGATCCACGGACCCGGTCCTAGGCCTGCCGGTTCAGAGTACACATTGTATAGCTAGTTTTTTAAGCTATTTCATTCGCGCTCTGCTTGTACTAGTGTACGACTTGTTTGTTTTGATCAACGGACCCGGTCCTAGGCCTGCCGGTTCAAAACACACAGTCTTAAGCTAGTTCTTAAGCGATTCATACCGCGTGTTATAGCGAGGTCGGTGTTATTGTTGTGTAGCGAGTATCTAGGTACTCGTTGCGCGCATAGCGCCGTCTCGCTCGCACATTTCGTGTAGCACTTCGGTGCACACGAAAAAACCGTACTTTTCAGTACGCCAATAAACGCGCTTTTCAGCGCGAAATCCTGTTTCAAAAGACACGCAAATCCACGGTTTAGTGGTCGTTCGTCGGATACCTAACGGTGCTAACGAAGACGAACGGGGCGTGACCCGAGCGCTCTCCGGTTACTTCCTTCTGAGGTAAACGATAACTCGGACGGGCCTGGGAATCTTAGCCTTTGCCTTTTTGCATAGTTAAGCCCCAGGTGTCTCCTACCCAACCCTTCCTATCCTTACCATCCATCCTTGTGGTTGTTTGGGCGGAGCCACGGTATATACCGGCCTGCGTCCTCTGCCACAAGACTGCTAGGGACTCCCCTAGGGAAACGATAGGTCCTTTCCTGTGTTTCATTACACCGTGACACACAGGTCTCATTGCTCCGGGCTCGGATAGCCCGTTAAATTCATTCGGCGTACCCCCCTGCCCTCCAGGCAGGGAGGTGAATAAATTCACTTCCCCCGTCCTCCAAACAGCCACCGCGATGGCCGAATCAAAACTCGCGGAATTAGAAATACGTTTTAGGCAGCTGGAAGCCGAAAACCAGCGCCTAGTTAATTTTATGTCCCTCCACATGCCCGAGCTCAGCAATGAGTATAGAAGTCGGTCACAGATGGCGGACTCGCTACGTCCGCAGTCAGCCAACCAGAGCGCCGTTACCGCGCACGCCATCCCCTCCACCTCCGCCGCGCCACCCGGTTTCACGCGACCCGCCTCGGTCCCTGCGACCGAGTACCCCCACCCCACTAACCTCGCAAGCGCGAGCCACGCCCCTAAGTCCCGAACAAAATCGCAACAGCGATCTTTTACCCCCGGTCCCTATGGCCGCCCCGCTAAACCCGTTGCCCCCGCGGCAACCATATCAAATTCAACTACGGTGTCCAACTCTTTTTCGACCCTTCCAGTCGAAACAGAGATGGACGCACCAGTAAGTCCAACCCCTTCCTCGGAAATGGAACTCTCGCTCCACTTCCAGGAACCAATTATAATCCCGACCGAACCTACCGCGGAAAATGACGAATTCACGGTCGTCAAATCCCGCAAACGCGCGCCCCGTGATAGCCCCGTTGAGGAAAACGCGGCTAAAACATCCAAAACAACGAACGGTTCCGCCGCCCCCGCACCCTCCTCCAATACCGACGAACCGGTCGTCGGTAAAAAGGAAAAAACCCCTCCGATAATTATCCACGACAAAACTGTCTGGACAAAGCTCACCAATGAGCTCAAAACACTAAAAATAGGCTACACCAAAGCCCGTAATACCGCGACAGGTATCTCCCTGACGATGAGCACGTCAAAATGCCATCGCAGATTGACCACCGTCCTCCGTAGTAGGAACATTCCCTACTACACTTACGCCCTCGAAGAGGAGCGTGTCCTACGGGTTGTGCTTCGGCGCATCCCAGTCGAAATCTCACCAGAGGAAGTCTTTGCCTCCATTGAAGCCCAAAAATTCCCCATCCGAGAGGTCCATCGGATGTATAATAAAGAGAAACGAGCCCTTCCAATGCTCGTGTTAATCCTAGATAAAACGCCTGAGGGCAAAAAAATATTTAACTTAGAAATTGTATGCGAGCTCTCCGGAATAACCGTAGAGCCTCCATACAAGAATTCGAAGCCCTCCCAATGCCACAACTGCCAGTTGTACGGACACTCTGCCCGCAACTGCTTCCTTCGTCCGAGGTGCGTTAAGTGCCTCGAAGACCACCCAACCAGGGAGTGCACGCGTCAGCGTGACTCTAACACCCTCCCGAGCTGCGTACTATGCAGGGAGGAGGGACATCCTGCGAACTATCGCGGATGCCCCAAGGCCCCGCACACCATGCACCCCCGCCGCCCTGGGCAGGCTGCCCCTCAGCGGGCACCCCCCGCCTCAGGGCCCCGGGCGCAGCAACCTCTGCTCAATCCAGAGGTCTTTCCGTCCCTCCCTGCCCCCCGCCGCACTCAGGCGACCGCAGGCCCCCCCGCACCCCAGGTGCAGCCCAAACCCGTGCGTTCGACTCAGAACGCATGGGCCCCCAAACCACAGCCCCTTATGGCTATGGACATCCCCGCGCCCCGCGCTCCAGCGCCCCGCGCCCCAGCACCACGCGCTCCAGCGTCCCGCGTCACCACAATGGATGACCTTATGTTATCGCTCATTCGTGAGCATGAGATACGCGAAGTCCTCGCATACAAGACCCATATGGAGCAGTACGGTTTCGTCGAAACCATAGCTGCCTTTCCCCGGCTCGTAGAGACGTTACAGCGTCTCGATCGCGAAGCCGCCAACCTCAGGCCTCTCAATGGCTAAACTCAAGCCGAGAGGTTTAAACATCTCTTTTTTTAATGCGCGGAACTTATATCCGCAGCGTGATCTCGTCGCGACTTATCTTAAAGATCACCAAATAGACGTTCTCTTAGTACAGGAAACGCTCTTAAAGCGTGCTAAACGCAATCCGAGTATCGCAAACTATAACATCGTTAGAAATGACCGCGACGGCCGAGGGGGCGGCACTCTCATTTACTACAAGCGCTCGTTGTATTGCATGCCGATAGATCCTCCGATACTTACCAATATGGAAGTATCCGCGTGTAGACTAGGAATGACCGATCATCCGTCCATAACGATCGTATCCGTGTACCTCTCACCGACGAAAGTACCTCTCAGGTCTGACCTACAGAAGCTACTCTCGCTCGGCACATCGGTCATTATCGCAGGTGACCTCAACAGTGGACACACGTCCTTCAACAATTGGAGAGACACCAGCAATGGGGTTATTCTCGAAGGGTTGTCGGACGAGTTAAACTTTGACGTCATAGCGCCTCCCACTCCCACCCACTTTCAAGATCACTGTACACCGACAGTGCTCGACATAGCCCTCCTGAAAAATATCGCGCTTCAGGTACGACTCATTCGGGTCATACACGAACTAGACTCCGACCATCGCCCGGTCATCCTACAGCTAGGACAACTAGATGACTCCAGCCCTCCTACAGTCACAACGGTTGACTATGCAAAATTAAAACACTACCTCGCGGATAGGCAGTCCTCGCCCAGTCTCGTTAGGGTCCCGGACGTGTTAGAGTCAGTTGCGCACGTAGATCTCGCAATCGACTCCCTAGTTGACCACCTCCAAGTCGGCATCGGAGAGGCCTCGAGAGAGGTCGAAGCGGCGAACGATCGCCGCTTTGTACTCCCTGCCGACGTGCGAGCGTTGATGACGGAGAAGAACGCTGCGACTCGTGCGCATGACTCTTATCCGACCGATGCAAACCGCGCACGATTACGCGCACTTCAGAGAGCGGTTAAAGCCCGTATAACCGAGCTCAAAAGTCACAGATGGGACACCCTAGTCGAAGGGCTAAGGCCGTCACATCTGACTTATTGGAAAGTAGCCCACGCCCTTAAAATAGACGCCCAACCTCGCATGCCCCCCCTCGAAAGGGGTCCCGGCACTACACCCGCTTTCGATATCATCGACAAGGCGGAGTGCCTTGCCGCTTGTCTGGAGAGCCAGTGCTCCCCGAACAGAGTCAAGAACACCGACCGAGTCAGAGACATCGAAGCCCGCGTGGAGGAGCTGAATAAGCTCCCGGTATCAGAATCCCTGTCCCCAGTCACTTCTGAGGAGATCTTTGCCATTCTCAAAAGCCTTAAGCTTAGAAAGTCACCAGGTCCCGACGGTATCAGGAATGAAGTACTCAAACTTCTTCCCGATCACCTCATAGCTCTATTGGTCTGCATATTCAATGTAGCCATAGCCAACTGCCATTTTCCAGCCGTCTGGAAAACGGCCATTGTCATAGGTATTCACAAGCCCGGCAAGAGCACGTCGCTTCCCGACAGCTACCGCCCTATCAGTCTTCTAAATACCCTTGGTAAAATCTATGAGCGGATCCTTCTGAACCGTCTCAAATCCGTAATAGAGGAGAAAAACCTCTACCCGCCTGAGCAATTCGGTTTTCGTGCTAGACATTCTTGCACTCATCAAGTGCACCGCCTCACGGAGCACATTTTGTTTAACTTTTCCGAGTTATCTATACCCCGTCGCACACTGGCAGTCTTCTTCGACGTAGCCAAGGCCTTCGATAAGGTCTGGCACGAAGGATTAGTCTACAAGCTGTACTCCCGCGAAGTCCCCGATAGATTAGTTAAAATCATCCGCGATTACCTCAAAGACCGCACCTTTCGCTACAGAGTGGAAGGTGAACTATCCACACCCCATCCCATACGCTCAGGCGTCCCCCAAGGTTCCATTCTGGCACCTAGCCTCTTCAATCTGTACGTCAGTGACCTACCAAAACTTGAAGAGAAAGTTGAAGTAGGCTTATACGCTGACGATACAGTCATATACTCCTCTCAAAGGCAAACGAGAAACCTCAAATGTAGAATCCAAAGAGCCGTGACCACTCTCGGGAAGTGGTTTAACGACTGGCGAATAGCCATAAACCCCACGAAGAGCGCAGCGGTGCTCTTCGATAAAACCGCCACACAGATACCGCAAAAACTCAAGGACAATCCCCTTGAACTCTTCGGTAATCCGATCCCCTGGGAAAAGGCGACCAAATATCTAGGTGTAACCCTAGACAGTAGACTCTCCTTTATACGCCACATCAATCTGGTTAGGAAAAGGGCCTCCTGGACCCTCGCCCGACTGCATCCTCTGTTATGTGCTGCAAGCAAAATGTCCACGAGACACAAGCTTACGCTCTACAAGATGTGTATCCGTCCGATCATGACATATAGCTGCGTTGCGTTCGCACATATGCCAAGTTATAACTGGGAACGCTTACAAGCTATCCAGAACAAATTTCTTCACCGCCTTACCGGTGCCCCCTGGTTTGTTCGTATGGAGGATCTCCATAGAGATATGGACCTTCCCTCGATACATGCATATGCCAAACACCTTTCTCGCTCGTATTTCGACACCGCGTCGAACCACGCGAACCCCTTAATAAAAGCGGCAGCTTCTTATGTTCCCGACCCCAACGCCTGCCGGAGAAAACGCCGGCCGCGTAATATATTCACTGACTCGCCCGACCAAACCGAAAAAGCTAACGCGTTCTACGCCGACACCGTCTCTCCAAACAGAGCGTGCCACCGCCCACGCCCGCGTAACCACCGTTCTCTCCGCAGAGGACGGGCGGTCAACTTCGCTCCCGCACACCCGTCACGTCCACCCTCTCTAGCGGCAACCCAAGCCTAGGTCCGTTCCTCGGTGTGAAGCCCTTGGGTCAGGCAGCCGCCCGCGCGATACAAAGTGACACTATACGTGCAACGCTTAGTTACCCACACACAACATTACACACGTATGAACACACACACGTGCACACCACACAGGTACATAGGTTCTGTAAGGGACCTTTTTTTTTTCTTTTTTTGCGCTAGTTAGACTAATGCGCTAGTTAGTGTAGAAAAACCATTCCGATTAACAAATACACATACGCATGGTCCACTCCTTCCTCCCAGGAGGAGGGGAACGTGCATATGAGTATATATTAGTTAGCTCGAATTCTCATAAGATTAGGGAATTAGTTAGATCGCGACTTTTTCGCATTCGCGACGACCGCCCGAGCCGAGGCTCGGCCACTCTGGCACCCTCGTGCGGGTCGTCACAAACTTTCGCGGCTGAGTGCCCTAAGCGCTCGCCCCCAAGTCCGGTGAAGCTGTAAAAGCCGCAGCGGCTCTGTTTGACGATAGGGCCCCTAAGGCTAACAGTGTAGTCAGTTCAAAAAAAAAAAAAAAAAAAAAAACCCCTAACAACTAGGATTCCGATTTCGACCGCTGACGTGAACGGACGTGTCCGCTCGCGCTCTCGATCGCTTTCCGAATTATCGCATTCTGCTTAAATTAGTGTACAGTTGTTTGCTCTGATCCACGGACCCGGTCCTAGGCCTGCCGGTTCAGAGTACACATTGTATAGCTAGTTTTTTAAGCTATTTCATTCGCGCTCTGCTTAAACTAGTGTACAAACTTGTTTACCCTGATCCACGGACCCGGTCCTAGGCCTGCCGGTTCAGAGTACACAGTTCTAAGCTAGTTTTTTAAGCTTTTCATACCGCGTGTTATAGCGAGGTCGGTGTATTGTTGTGTAGCGAGTATCTAGGCACTCGCTGCGCGCATAGCGCCGTCTCGCTCGCACATTTCGTGTAGCACTTCGGTGCACACGAAAAAACCGTACTTTTCAGTACGCCAATAAACGCGCTTTTCAGCGCGAAATCCTGTTTCCAAAGGCACGCAAATCCACGGTTTAGTGGTCGTTCGTCGGATACCTAACGGTGCTAACGAAGACGAACGGGGCGTGACCCGAGCGCTCTCCGGTTACTTCCTTCTGAGGTAAACGATAACTCGGACGGGCCTGGGAATCTTAGCCTTTGCCTTTTTGCATAGTTAAGCCCCAGGTGTCTCCTACCCAACCCTTCCTATCCTTACCATCCATCCTTGTGGTTGTTTGGGCGGAGCCACGGTATATACCGGCCTGCGTCCTCTGCCACAAGACTGCTAGGGACTCCCCTAGGGAAACGATAGGTCCTTTTCCTGTGTTTCATTACACCGTGACACACAGGTCTCATTGCTCCGGGCTCGGATAGCCCGTTAAATTCATTCGGCGTACCCCCCTGCCCTCCAGGCAGGGAGGTGAATAAAATTCACTCCCCCGACCTCCAAACCGCCACCGCGATGGCCGATTTAAAATACGCCGAGTTAGAAGCACGTTTTAGGCAGCTGGAAGCCGAACACCAGCGCCTTATTAATTACATGTCGCTGCATATGCCCGCGCAAAGCAGCGACTATGTTAGCAGGGCACAGATGGCGGACTCGCTGCGGCCGCCATCGGCCAATCAGAGCGCGGATGCCGCGCAGGCCATCCCCTCCACCTCCGCCGCGATCTCACCCGCCGCCGCGCCACCCGGTTTCACGCGACCCGCCTCGGTCCCTGTGACCGAGTACCCCCACCCCACTAACCTCGCAAGCGCGAGCCACGCCCCTAAGTCCCGAGCAAAATCGCAACAGCGATCTTTTACCCCCGGTCCCTATGGCCGCCCCGCTAAACCCGTTGCCCCCGCGGCAACCAAATCAACACCGGTGTACAACTCTTTTTCGGCCCTTCCAGCCGAAACAGATATGGATGCACCATTAAGTCCAACCCCCTCCTCGGAAATGGAACTCTCGCTCCACTTCCAAGAACCGGTCCTAATCCCGACCGAACCTACCGCGGAAAATGACGAATTCACGGTCGTCAAATCCCGCAAACGCGCGCCCCGTGATAGCCCCGTTGAGGAAAACGCGGCTAAAACATCAAAAACTGTGAACGGCTCTGCCGCCCCCGCACCCTCCTCGAATACCGACGAACCGGTCGTCGGTAAAAAGCAAAAACCCCCTCCGATAATTATCCACGACAAAACGGTCTGGACAAAGCTCACCAATGAGCTCAAAACACTGAAAATAGGCTACACCAAAGCCCGTAATACCGCGACAGGTATCTCCCTGACGATGAGCACGTCAAACTGCCATCGCAGATTGACCACCCTCCTCCGTAGTAGGAACATTCCCTACTACACTTACGCCCTCGAAGAGGAGCGTGTCCTACGGGTTGTGCTTCGGCGCATCCCAGTCGAAATATCACCAGAGGAAGTCTTTGCCTCCATTGAAGCACAAAAATTCCCCATCCGAGAGGTCCATCGGATGTATAATAAAGAGAAACGAGCCCTTCCAATGCTCGTGTTAATCCTAGATAAAACGCCTGAGGGCAAAAAGATATTTAACTTAGAAATTGTATGCGAGCTCTCCGGAATAACCGTAGAGCCTCCATACAAAAATTCGAAGCCCTCCCAATGCCACAACTGCCAGTTGTACGGACACTCTGCCCGCAACTGCTTCCTTCGTCCGAGGTGCGTTAAGTGCCTCGAAGACCACCCAACCAGGGAGTGCACGCGTCAGCGTGACTCTAACACCCCCCCGAGCTGCGTACTATGCAGGGAGGAGGGACATCCTGCGAACTATCGCGGATGCCCCAAGGCCCCGCACACCATGCACCCCCGCCGCCCTGGGCAGGCTGCCCCTCAGCGGGCACCCCCCGCCTCCGGGTCCCGGGCGCAGCAACCTCTGCTCAATCCAGAGGTCTTTCCGTCCCTCCCTACCCCCCGCCGCACGCAGGCGACCGTAGGCCCCCCCGCACCCCAGGTGCAGCCCAAACCCGTGCGTTCGACTCAGAACGCATGGGCCCCCAAACCGCAGCCCCTTATGGCTATGGACATCCCCGCGCCCCGCGCTCCAGCGCCCCGCGCCCCAGCACCACGCGCTCCAGCGTCCCGCGCCACCACAATGGATGACCTTATGTTATCGCTCACTCGCATGAGATACGCGAAATCCTCGCATACAAGGCCCATATGGAGCAGTACGGTTTCGTCGAAACCATAGCTGCCTTTCCCCGGCTCGTAGAGACGTTACAGCGTCTCGATCGCGAAGCCGCCAACCTCAGGCCTCTCAATGGCTAAACTCAAGCCGAGAGGTTTAAACATCTCTTTTTTTAATGCGCGGAACTTATATCCGCAGCGTGATCTCGTCGCGACTTATCTTAAAGATCACCAAATAGACGTTCTCTTAGTACAGGAAACGCTCTTAAAGCGTGGTAAACGCAATCCGAGTATCGCAAACTATAACATCGTTAGAAATGACCGCGACGGCCGAGGGGGCGGCACTCTCATTTACTACAAGCGCTCGTTGTATTGCATGCCGATAGATCCTCCGATACTTACTAATATGGAAGTATCCGCGTGTAGACTAGGAATGACCGATCATCCGTCCATAACGATCGTATCCGTGTACCTCTCACCGACGAAAGTACCTCTCAGGTCTGACCTACAGAAGCTACTCTCGCTCGGCACATCGGTCATTATCGCAGGTGACCTCAACAGTGGACACACGTCCTTCAACAATTGGAGAGACACCAGCAATGGGGTTATTCTCGAAGGGTTGTCGGACGAGTTAAACTTTGACGTCATAGCGCCTCCCACTCCCACCCACTTTCAAGATCACTGTACACCGACAGTGCTCGACATAGCCCTCCTGAAAAATATCGCGCTTCAGGTACGACTCATTCGGGTCATACACGAACTCGACTCCGACCATCGCCCGGTCATCCTACAGCTAGGACAACTAGATGACTCCAGCCCTCCTACAGTCACAACGGTTGACTATGCAAAATTAAAACACTACCTCGCGGATAGGCAGTCCTCGCCCAGTCTCGTTAGGGTCCCGGACGTATTAGAGTCAGTTGCGCACGTAGATCTCGCAATCGACTCCCTAGTTGACCACCTCCAAGTCGGCATCGGAGAAGCCTCGAGAGAGGTCGAAGCGGCGAACGATCGCCGCTTTGTACTCCCTGCCGACGTGCGAGCGTTGATGACGGAGAAGAACGCTGCGACTCGTGCGCATGACTCTTATCCGACCGATGCAAACCGCGCACGATTACGCGCACTTCAGAGAGCGGTTAAAGCCCGTATAACCGAGCTCAAAAGTCACAGATGGGACACCCTAGTCGAAGGGCTAAGGCCGTCACATCTGACTTATTGGAAAGTAGCCCACGCCCTTAAAATAGACGCCCAACCTCGCATGCCCCCCCTCGAAAGGGGTCCCGGCACTACACCCGCTTTCGATACCATCGACAAGGCGGAGTGCCTTGCCGCTTGTCTGGAGAGCCAGTGCTCCCCGAACAGCGTCAAGAACACCGACCGAGTCAGAGACATCGAAGCCCGCGTGGAGGAGCTGAATAAGCTCCCGGTATCAGAATCCCTGTCCCCAGTCACTTCTGAGGAGATCTCTGCCATTCTCAAAAGCCTTAAGCTTAGAAAGTCACCAGGTCCCGACGGTATCAGGAACGAAGTACTCAAACTTCTTCCCGATCACCTCATAGCTCTATTGGTCTGCATATTCAATGTAGCCATAGCCAACTGCCATTTTCCAGCCGTCTGGAAAACGGCCATTGTCATAGGTATTCACAAGCCCGGCAAGAGCACGTCGCTTCCCGACAGCTACCGCCCTATCAGTCTTCTAAATACCCTTGGTAAAATCTATGAGCGGATCCTTCTGAACCGTCTCAAATCCGTAATAGAGGAGAAAAACCTCTACCCGCCTGAGCAATTCGGTTTTCGTGCTAGACATTCTTGCACTCATTAAGTGCACCGCCTCACGGAGCACATTTTGTTTAACTTTTCCGAGTTATCTATACCCCGTCGCACACTGGCAGTCTTCTTCGACGTAGCCAAGGCCTTCGATAAGGTCTGGCACGAAGGATTAGTCTACAAGCTGTACTCCCGCGAAGTCCCCGATAGATTAGTTAAAATCATCCGCGATTACCTCAAAGACCGCACCTTTCGCTACAGAGTGGAAGGTGAACTATCCACACCCCATCCCATACGCTCAGGCGTCCCCCAAGTTTCCATCCTGGCACCTAGCCTCTTCAATCTGTACGTCAGTGACCTATCAAAACTTGAAGAGAAAGTTGAAGTAGGCTTATACGCTGACGATACAGTCATATACTCCTCTCAAAGGCAAACGAGAAACCTCAAATGTAGAATCCAAAGAGCCGTGACCACTCTCGGGAAGTGGTTTAACGACTGGCGAATAGCCATAAACCCCACGAAGAGCGCAGCGGTGCTCTTCGACCAAACCGCCACACAGATACCGCAAAAACTCAAGGACAATCCCCTTGAACTCTTCGGTAATCCGATCCCCTGGGAAAAGGCGACCAAATATATAGGTCTAACCCTAGACAGTAGACTCTCCTTTATACGCCACATCAATCTGGTTAGGAAAAGGGCCTCCTGGACCCTCGCCCGACTGCATCCTCTGTTATGTGCTGCAAGCAAAATGTCCACGAGACACAAGCTTACGCTCTACAAGATACACTATCCGTCCGATCATGACATATAGCTGCGTTGCGTTCGCACATATGCCAAGTTATAACTGGGAACGCTTACAAGCCATCCAGAACAAGTTTCTTCACCGCCTTACCGGTGCCCCCTGGTTTGTTCGTATGGAGGATCTCCATAGAGATATGGACCTTCCCTCGATACATGCATATGCCAAACACCTTTCTCGCTCGTATTTCGACACCGCGTCGAACCACGCGAATCCCTTAATAAAAGCGGCAGCTTCTTATGTTCCTGACCCCAACGCCGGCCGCGTAATATATTCACTGACCCGCCCGACCAAACCGAAAAAGCTAACGCGTTCTACGCCGACACCGTCTCTCCAAACAGAGCGTGCCACCGCCCACGCCCGCGTAACCACCGTTCTCTCCGCAGAGGACGGGCGGTCAACTTCGCTCCCGCACACCCGTCACGTCCACCCTCTCTAGCGGCAACCCAAGCCTAGGTCCGTTCCTCGGTGTGAAGCCCTTGGGTCAGGCAGCCGCCCGCGCGATACAAAGTGACACTATACGTGCAACACTTAGTTACCCACACACAACATTACACACGTATGAACACACACACGTGCACACCACACAGGTACATAGGTTCTGTGAGGGACCTTTTTTTTTCTTTTTTACGCTAGTTAGTGAGCGCTGGTTAGTGTAGAAACATTCCGATTACTGAATACACATACGCACGGTTCCTTCCTTCCTCCCAGGAGAAAGGGAACGTGCCTATGTGTATATTTAGTTAGCTCGAATCGTAGGTGTAGGGATTCGAATAGATCGCGACCTATTTGCGAATGCGACGACCGCCCGAGCCGAGGTCCGGCCACTTTGGCACCCTCGTGCGAGTCGTCCACAAAACTTTCGCGGCTGAGTGCCCTCTGCGCTCGCCCCCAAGTCCGGTGCAGCTGTAAAAGCCGCAGCGGCTTTAGGGCCCCTAAGGCTAACAGTGTAGTCAGTTCAAAAAAAAAAAAAAAAAAAAAAAACCCAAACCTAAATCATAACCTAAACCCAAAACTAAACCCAGATCAGAACCAAATCTTAATTTAAACCTTCATATGGCACGCCAACTGATTTGCTAATTTATTGATATTGATATACCTACATATTGTAAATTGTCTTGATTATACTGATTTGCTACGAATGAATTCTTTCATTGTGTTATCCTACATTTGTTGACCACGACTTGATATAAACACGCAACCTTCTGACTTTTCACACACTTCAAACCAATTGTAATGAATGTGGGTAAATAGATACATTGGACCATATAGAAGGACATAGGCTACCTTATAAAAATTGGATGAAAGGAATGATGGAATGAAATGGGGGGATAAAACTTCTTATGAAAAACCCATATTGTACCAAATTAAGGAGGTGAAAATTCATATTTATGCTTTTGGTAAGAAGTAAAAGGGGTTTCAAGTTTTTCAATAAACCTTCTCTCAAGCTTGTACAATAAGGGTGATTTTAATATTATTTTAAGTTTTATTGCGACGGTTAATGTGTTAGATTAATATTGGCAAATAATTAAAATACCCACAAAACACACAGAATGATAAACTCATTTATGATTTTCTATTGGTTTATCGTGTTCCTAGATCTATTGGTGTATATGCAGTAATATAGCGGGGTGGTAGGGATCGCTTCCATCATACACATAGTGACAAACCCATCTATGATTTTCGTTTGGTTTGTCATGGTCCGAGATCAATCTGTGTATATCCAATAATACGCAGACGAAGTCGAGGGTACCAGCTAGTAATAAATAAACACTGGTACTTCTTATGGTGTATCTTGAAAAATTTTCTGATTTTAAGGCGTACCTGGAACCCGAAAAGTTTGCGAAACACTGGTTCAGACGTTGTAATGATTACCAATTGATATGGAGATTAAGTAATAATTTTACTTCAGACGATAATAAACAGGAAAATAAATGAAATATTGTTAATATTGTCGTATATTCGAACAAAAACAATATTCCAAAGACATTTTATTTATTTATAAAACAAGCAATTGAAAGTAAAAATAGATAAATTCATATTACCAAAATAAAACACCATTTTTTATGAATATCAAATGTTTACAAAGGTGGCCAATAATCCTGAGGCGCAGACTCATGAGTGTTCAGGACTTCTGGTTCTGCGCTAGCAGTGGCCGTTGCTGAAGCAAATGCCAGCAGGGCCCACACTGTCATCATTGCGTACTTTACCTGAAATTTAAAATACTAAATAATTATGTAGTTCTTATTGTAAGTATCTTATTTTAATTTAAATGCGATGGTGGGTTATCGGTAGTGACGTCAGACCACCTCGTCATTCGATGTGCGCTCTAACTCCAAAATGATTTCAGTAAAGAAAACAGCTTAATGACGACATATCATTATTGTAAGATATTATCTTATTGCTCGTCTGGCTAGTTAACAATCTCCAATTGAATACCTATAGACAGTTGTACTTGCAATCCAACTCAATGTCCGTGTCTTCCGCAACATTGTCACTTAACGTCAGGTGAATTTTACCATAAATTGACATCAAAAAGGGACTTTTCCATTTTATTTAATTTCCAGTTTAAAAAGAAAAACCTCGAGGTATTTTCATCTACTTCCTAATAATATGTCTTACCAAACTAAATATGTACCTATAAAATGTATACTTGTATAAAACGGGAGCACTTAACCGATGAAGACATAATGAGACAAATACAAAATGAGACTTAAAACGAAAACGAAGGAGTATTACAGGAATTGGAAGCAATTGTAAGGATTCCACATACTCGACTCGTGTTGCATTGAATGAATACTTGAAATTGGATAAATCATTTTCTTTGTCATTAAACGCCACTCGTCGAAGTACTATACTAGTTTTTTTTATAGAGTAATAATAATTAATTGTTAAAATTTATATTCACTTTCAGTTATAAAAATCTGTTTCATTTCAAAAAACACTTTTTAAAATAACTACATACTATAATCCGAAGGCCTCATTAATCAGAACAGGGTGTAAATTGTGGGTGATCAGATTATCGAGGCCCTACTGCATAGGTAAAGTATGTTTCCAATAAGATAGGTACATCATAGCCTAGTATACATAGCATAGCGTAAACTTTGTTATAAAAATATGGGATGTTTAAAAAAAAAATATTCTTTATTACGGGAAGAACAAATTTGCCTTCATTTCTTATGTATATGAAATGATTATAACAACATAAATTTACTATGCAGGTCTCCGTAATCAATTATAAATCATCTATATTCAAGTTTATACAAAATTTCACAAATTAAAATATTTAATGCAAAAATTATATTTCTACTTACATAGTCCATGTTTGCAGATCACGTAGAATTGTGACTAAAATATATCAAATTTGGAATTATATATACGTTTAATTATCAGAAAAAAAACAAAAACAAAAAAGGAACCGTTTTATATCAAATGAAAATTATAATTTACCATAAAAACAAATACTTAACGAACCGTATAATAAAACTATTATAATGCTTCGTAAATGTTTTTTAAAATATTTAAATAATTAGGCAATTAAAAAGTCCTGTATATATAAAAACAAATAAGACTATATATTTCCAACTCTTTTAGGAATTGTATAGTTCAATAATTAAACTAATGCGTTGTTCTGAAATCAAAGTTTTTATTTTAATAGATACTTGGGTAAAATACACACAATACTAATTACACTTTAACTTAAGAATACTATTCTACCTGAAATCAAAGAAACGACATTTAAAGTACATTATATAAATTGCCAATTCCTTTTTACACAAATACAAATTTTCAATCATGGTTAGATCTCTAACGCAACGGATTTTAATACGGTGTTCACTACCATTTAGAAATTTTATTTATATACTAGCTGTACCCGTGGCGTCGCTTACGTGGACTACAGAATGCCCTCGCGAATTTTACTCCCCCGCTCCCGGCTATTTTAAAGACAAAAGTGCTTATGGTAGGTGTTCCTTAAAAGATAGACGTATAATCCTGTGACATTTTTGTAGGTCTTTTTAATATCTACAATTGTGTAGTACATTAATTTGCTATATCTCTTATAGTGTCTCAGCGTAAGACATTTAAGCGCCTAAATGTCCAAAAATGACCATGAAACCAAAAGGTCTTAACATATCCTCCTTTAACGCGAGGATTTTAGCTCCTTAGCGTGATCTCATAGCTAACTTCCTTAAATAACACCAGATAGATATGTTTCTCGTGTAAGTGACACTCTTAAAACATAGTAAGCGTAAACTTGGGATTGCAATCTGTAACATAGTTAGAAATGATCGCGTAACCAGAGGTGGCGGAACTCTCATTTACTACAAGCGTTCCCTTTATTGTATACCAATCGACCCTTCCGAACTTTCCAATATAGAATTTTCTATATGTAGAATAGATATGACTGACCATCCGTCAATCACAATCGTATCCGCGTATCTACAGCCGTCTAAAAGACTCTTACGTTCTGATCTGGAGGCACTCTTTCCTTTGGTTCTTCCGTAATCATAGAATCCTATAAATTACCTGCGAATCTTTCTTCGTATTTTTAAAATCATAAGATGAGTTTATACATACATATATTATAAAAGGAACAATAAATTATCATTAACATAATATCAAGTTTTTGTAGTATTTTATTCAAAAAGAAAAATGAATTGAAGTTGGTATCAAGTAAGAAAGGAAAGGTCCGAATGACCCTCACTTGTGTACTGTATACCGTGTTGGATATTATATAAGGAAAAACCATTAGCGAAGTGATAAGATTCTCTCGATTCCGAATGCATCACAACCACAGTACACATGGTGAAAATTACTTTATATCGGATTGAAGTATTATGTACTACTAGCTTCAGCACCACCAGTTATTATATAGTAGTATATAGTTGTAGGCAGGTATATTGATAACTACTACACAGGTATTCTTGGACTGTATTTAAAGTTACTTTGGGGAGCCGGAATAAAATAGCTTAATAAACATAAATTGGACTATTTACTTAAAAAGTTATGCAAATACTAAAAGACGAGAGTTCTATACTTTCATTTTCTTTTAGTCTTTTAAAGTCGATTACTTACAATAATAATTCGCCTTCAGTACAGGCCAATGTCACAAAAGGAGTAGAGTATCCAATTTGTTTTTTGCAGGTGCAGTAATTTCGGCCTTTTTGATAGTGTAGATTATGCCGGTCCTATTAACATAAGAACAACTAAAAGTCGAGGACATCGTTCATATAAAGGCTACATATGCTCGTTCATATGCATGGCAACTAGAGCAATACATTTAGAAGTAGTTAGTGATTTAACGTTCCAAGGTTTCATTTCGGCCTTTAAACGCTTTGTAGCTAGACGGGGACATTGTTCAGATCTCTATAGTGACAACGGCACTAATATAGTTGGTGCCGCTAAAGATCTGAAGTACTTATTTTTTCAAGAAAAGTCAACCATAAATAAAGAAATTGCTGAGTGGCTAAGCTCCAATTTTACAAAATGGCACTTTATTTCCCCCTATTCACCACACTTTTGCGGTCTATGGGAAGCGGGAATAAAGAGTACTAAACACCACCTCAAGAGAGTACTTGGAAATTTAACTCTAACCTTTGAAGAGTTATACAAAGTTTTGACACAAATAGAAGCCTGCCTTAATTCGAAGCCGATATCTCGCATTAGTAACGATCCAGAAGACCAAGCTCCCCTGACTTCGGGGCATTTTTTAGTAGGTGAACCGCTTGTAGTAGTTCCTGAGTCTAACTATAAAACATGCAACATAAGTACACTCAAGCGGTGGCAATTAACATAAAGAATCCTACAGAATTTTTTGCGTAGGTGCTCAGATGAATATTTCAATCAGTTTATGTCTCAGTACAAATGGCGTTATATAACCCCTGAACTTAATGTAGGCGATCTTATGTTAGTAAAAGAAGATAATCTCCCGCCAGCTGAATGGCTGTATGGAATTATAGCCCAAAAGACCCCGGCGCAGACAATATCACGCGAGTGATGAGCTTAAGATTCAAAGGCCATAATAATATAATTAAGCGGCGTATTAACCTAGTTAGGTTTTTTGCCAATGTAAAATAATATATTATTTTTTTTTTTGGTTTAATGTTTTGTTTATGCTTATCAATATACTAATTAGTATGGAAAATGTAGTTTGTTACATTTGTCCATGGTGGGCAGGATTTTTGTGACAGAATCCGAGAGATGTCACAGTCTCGGTTTTTGAACAACGCGAGTTAATGTCTAAATAGTTTATTTTTCTTTGCACAGTGTGCCAACAGATGTCGCTGTAGCAATTATAAACTAGCTTATAAGGTCAGTATTATTTTTTGTAGACATAACGCTTAATTATATATACGCACCTTTTATCCCCTAACAACTATTCGTTATTATTTGGTGCTGAACACTAACCCCAAACTTAAACCCAAATATAAATCTAAATCTAAACCCAAACGTAAACCCAAACCTAAGCCCAAGCGTAAACCCAGATCAGAACCAAATCTTAACTTAAACCTTCATAAGGCACTCCAACTGATTTGCTAATTTATTGATATTGATATACCTACATATTGTAAATTGTCTTGATTATACTGATTTGCTACGAATGAATTCTTCATTGTGTTACCTACATCTACACCTACTATCCTACATTTGTTGACCACGACTTGATATGAACACGCAACCTTCTGACTTTTCACACACTTCAAACCAATTGTAATGAATGTGGGTAAATAGATACATTGGACCATATAGAAGGACATAGGCTACCTTATAAAAATTGGATGAAAGGAATGATGGAATGAAATGGGGGGATAAAACTTCTTATGAAAAACCCATATTGTACCAAATTAAGGAGGTGAAAATTCATATTTATGCTTTTGGTAAGAAGTAAAAGGGGTTTCAAGTTTTTCAATAAACCTTCTCTCAAGCTTGTACAATAAGGGTGATTTTAATATTATTTTAAGTTTTATTGCGACGGTTAATGTGTTAGATTAATATTGGCAAATAATTAAAATACCCACAAAACACACAGAATGATACACTCATTTATGATTTTCTATTGGTTTATCGTGTTCCTAGATCTATTGGTGTATATGCAGTAATATAGCGGGGTGGTAGGGATCGCTTCCATCATACACATAGTGACAAACCCATCTATGATTTTCTTTTGGTTTGTCATGGTCCGAGATCAATCTGTGTATATCCAATAATACGCAGACGAAGTCGAGGGTAGGATAATAAACAGGAAAATAAATGAAATATTGTTAATATTGTCGTATATTCGAACAAAAACAATATTCCAAAGACATTTTATTTATTTATAAAACAAGCAATTGAAAGTAAAAATAGATAAATTCATATTACCAAAATAAAACACCATTTTTTATGAATATCAAATGTTTACAAAGGTGGCCAATAATCCTGAGGCGCAGACTCATGAGTGTTCAGGACTTCTGGTTCTGCGCTAGCAGTGGCCGTTGCTGAAGCAAATGCCAGCAGGGCCCACACTGTCATCATTGCGTACTTTGCCTGAAATTTAAAATACTAAATAATTATGTAGTTCTTATTGTAAGTATCTTATTTTAATTTAAATGCGATGGTGGGTTATCGGTAGTGACGTCAGACAACCTCGTCATTCGATGTGCGCTCTAACTCCAAAATGATTTCAGTAAAAAAAACAGCTTAATGACGGCATATCATTATTGTAAGATATTATCTTATTGCTCGTCTGGCTAGTTAACAATCTCCAATTGAATACCTATAGACAGTTGTACTTGCAATCCAACTCAATGTCCGTGTCTTCCGCAACATTGTCACTTAACATCAGGTGAATTTTACCATAAATTGACATCAAAAAGGGACTTTTCCATTTTATTTAATTTCCAGTTTAAAAAGAAAAACCTCGGGGTATTTTCATCTAGTTCCTAATAATATGTCTTACCAAACTAAATATGTACCTATAAAATGTATACTTGTATAAAACGGGAGCACTTAACCGATGAAGACATAATGAGACAAATACAAAATGAGACTTAAAACGAAAACGAAGGAGTATTACAGGAATTGGAAGCAATTGTAAGGATTCCACATACTCGACTCGTGTTCATTGAATGAATACTTGAAATTGGATAAATCATTTTCTTTGTCATTAAACGCCACTCGTCGAAGTACTATACTAGTTTTTTTTATAGAGTAATAATAATTAATTGTTAAAATTTATATTCACTTTCAGTTATAAAAATCTGTTTCATTTCAAAAAACACTTTTTAAAATAACTACATACTATAATCCGAAGGCCTCATTAATCCGAACAGGGTGTAAATTGTGGGTGATCAGATTATCGAGGCCCTACTGCATAGGTAAAGTATGTTTCCAATAAGATAGGTACATCATAGCCTAGTATACATAGCATAGCGTAAACTTTGTTATAAAAATATGGGATGTTTAAAAAAAAAATATTCTTTATTACGGGAAAAACAAATTTGCCTTCATTTCTTATGTATATGAAATGATTATAACAACATAAATTTACTATGCAGGTCTCCGTAATCAATTATAAATCATCTATATTCAAGTTTATACAAAATTTCACAAATTAAAATATTTAATGCAAAAATTATATTTCTACTTACATAGTCCATGTTTGCAGATCACGTAGAATTGTGACTAAAATATATCAAATTTGTAATTATATACACGTTTAATTATCAGAAAAAAAAACAAAAACAAAAAAGGAACCGTTTTATATCAAATGAAAATTATAATTTACCATAAAAACAAATACTTAACGAACCGTATAATAAAACTATTATAATGCTTCGTAAATGTTTTTTAAAATATTTAAATAATTAGGCAATTAAAAAGTCCTGTATATATAAAAACAAATAAGACTATATATTTCCAACTCTTTTAGGAATTGTATAGTTCAATAATTAAACTAATGCGTTGCTCTGAAATCAAAGTTTTTATTTTAATAGATACTTGGGTAAAATACACACAATACTAATTACACTTTAACTTAAGAATACTATTCTACCTGAAATAAAAAAAAACGACATTTAAAGTACATTATATAAATTGCCAATTCCTTTTTACACAAATACAAATTTTCAATCATGGTTAGATCTCTAACGCAACGGATTTTAATACGGTGTTCACTACCATTTAGAAATTTTATTTATATACTAGCTGTACCCGTGGCGTCGCTCACGTGGACTACAGAATGCCCTCGCGAATTTTACTCCCCCGCTCCCGGCTATTTTAAAGACAAAAGTGCTTATGGTAGGTGTTCCTTAAAAGATAGACGTATAATCCTGTGACATTTTTGTAGGTCTTTTTAATATCTAGAATTGTGTAGTACATTAATTTGCTATATCTCTTATAGTTTGCTCAGCGTAAGACATTTAAGCGCCTAAATGTCCAAAAATGACCATGAAACCAAAAGGTCTTAACATATCCTTCTTTAACGCGAGGATTTTAGCTCCTTAGCGTGATCTCATAGCTAACTTCCTTAAATAACACCAGATAGATATGTTTCTCGTGTAAGTGACACTCTTAAAACATAGTAAGCGTAATCTTGGGATTGCAATCTGTAACATAGTTAGAAATGATCGTGTAACCAGAGGTGGCGGAACTCTCATTTACTACAAGCGTTCCCTTTATTGTATACCAACTGACCCTTCCGAACTTACCAATATAGAATTTTCTATATGTAGAATAGATATGACTGACCATCCGTCAATCACAAT
Organism: Saturnia japonica; assembly: GCA_033032175.1. NCBI lineage: Eukaryota > Metazoa > Arthropoda > Insecta > Lepidoptera > Saturniidae > Saturnia > Saturnia japonica. Next base: position 464,000 of record CM065334.1, on the reverse strand, counting down.
CGTATCCGCGTATCTACAGCAGTCTAAAAGACTCTTACGTTCTGATCTGGAGGCACTCTTTCCTTTGGTTCTTCCGTAATCATAGAATCCTATAAATTACCTGCGAATCTTTCTTCGTATTTTTAAAATCATAAGATGAGTTTATACATACATATATATATATATATATATTATAAAAGGAACAATAAATTATCATTAACATAATATCAAGTTTTTGTAGTATTTTATTCAAAAAGAAAAATGAATTGAAGTTGGTATCAAGTAAGAAAGGAAAGGTCCGAATGACCCTCACTTGTGTACTGTATACCGTGTTGGATATTATATAAGGAAAAACCATTAGCGAAGTGATAAGATTCTCTCGATTCCGAATGCATCACAACCACAGTACACATGGTGAAAATTACTTTATATCGGATTGAAGTATTATGTACTACTAGCTTCAGCACCACCAGTTATTATATAGTAGTATATAGTTGTAGGCAGGTATATTGATAACTACTACACAGGTATTCTTGGATTGTATTTAAACTTACTTTGGGGAGCCGGAATAAAATAGCTTAATAAACATAAATTGGACTATTTACTTAAAAAGTTATGCAAATACTAAAAGACGAGAGTTCTATACTTTCATTTTCTTTTAGTCTTTTAAAGTCGATTACTTACAATAATAATTCGCCTTCAGTACAGGCCAATGTCACAAAAGGAGTAGAGTATCCAATTTGTTTTTTGCAGGCGCAGTAATTTCGGCCTTTTTGGTAGTGTAGATTATGCCGGTCCTATTAACATAAGAACAACTAAAAGTCGAGGACATCGTTCATATAAAGGCTACATATGCTTGTTCATATGCATGGCAACTAGAGCAATACATTTAGAAGTAGTTAGTGATTTAACGTTCCAAGGTTTCATTTCGGCCTTTAAACGCTTTGTAGCTAGACGGGGACATTGTTCAGATCTCTATAGTGACAACGGCACTAATATAGTTGGTGCCGCTAAAGATCTGAAGTACTTATTTTTTCAAGAAAAGTCAACCATAAATAAAGAAATTGCTGAGTGGCTAAGCTCCAATTTTACAAAATGGCACTTTATTTCCCCCTATTCACCACACTTTTGCGGTCTATGGGAAGCGGGAATAAAGAGTACTAAACACCACCTCAAGAGAGTACTTGGAAATTTAACTCTAACCTTTGAAGAGTTATACAAAGTTTTGACACAAATAGAAGCCTGCCTTAATTCGAAGCCGATATCTCGCTTTAGTAACGATCCAGAAGACCAAGCTCCCCTGACTTCGGGGCATTTTTTAGTAGGTGAACCGCTTGTAGTAGTTCCTGAGTCTAACTATAAAACATGCAACATAAGTACACTCAAGCGGTGGCAATTAACATAAAGAATCCTACAGAATTTTTTGCGTAGGTGCTCAGATGAATATTTCAATCAGTTTATGTCTCAGTACAAATGGCGTTATATAACCCCTGAACTTAATGTAGGCGATCTTATATTAGTAAAAGAAGATAATCTCCCGCCAGCTGAATGGCTGTATGGAATTATAGCCCAAAAGACCCCGGCGCAGACAATATCACGCGAGTGGTGAGCTTAAGATTCAAAGGCCATAATAATATAATTAAGCGGCGTATTAACCAAGTTATGTTTTTTGCCAATGTAAAATAATATTTTTAGTTTAATGTTTTGTTTATGCTTATCAATATCCTAATTAGTATGGAAAATGTAGTTTGTTACATTTGTCCATGGTGGGCAGGATTTTTGTGACAGAATCTGTAGCATCCGCACCGAACCGAAATAGCGGTGGCTTAGCTACACTGGGTAATTTCGATACGGTAAAAAACGATGTTCAAAAACTAGATAGCACTGGAACAAATACAATGCTCTCACGTACCTTGGACTGCTCCAACACTTACGATGATATCCACCGACACGATTCAGGTCACCATACGAATTCAGATTCGGTTTTGCACAGCGATTCTTGTTGCGTGCCTCGCGATAAGAGCTCCAATATTCGACGAGTACATAAAGCATGACAGCTGTCAGCTGCGTTTGCCAGTCCCATCGAGTATTGATAATAAGGTTTTATATGAGTACGAAACATCCCGCCCACCAAAATGCCTATGGTATTTTCTGGTCAAATGATCAATTGGGGAACAAGGATCGGTAGATACGATAAGAACGGTAAAAACACTACGATATACTAAAATAGATATACGATAAAAGAATATATAAAATATAGATACATATAAATACATAGATATAATGAATTAAAGCGATTTAAGTTATTCTTCTAGCGGTAGAGGACATAACTTAACTAACGGTCGTTGAATCGTATGATTGTTTGTGGTTTTAACTAATGCAATACGAGGAATGCCATCAGTACCAGACAGAAGATCCACAACTCTGGCAAGAGGCCATTGCAGTGGAGTGCGATTATCGTCCTTGATAATTACCATTGAACCGATTTGTAGTGGTTTAGAATTTTTGGTCTATTTAGCGCGTTGTGTAAGAGAATTTAGATATTCGTGTTTCTTTCTGGACCAGAAACTCTGATGAAAAGATTGTATCAACTGCCACCGGTGAAGTCGATTTAGTTTAACATTAGATAGATCATCATCAGGAACAACAGTTAAAGGTTCTAAAGTAAGAAAATGTCCTGGCGTTAAAACTGATAAGTCATTTGGATCGGAGCTAATGGAACATAGAGGTCGCGAATTTAAAACAGCTTCAATTTGGACGAATAAAGTCGTAAGTTCTTCAAAAGTTAAGATTTGATCACCGACCACTCGAAGTAAATGAGATTTAGCCGCTTTAATTTGTATTTCCCATATACCACCAAAATGAGGAGCTGACGGTGGGTTAAATTTAAATTCAATCTTTTCTGCATTGGAAGCGTGTTGCATAAGAGATGAAAGTTGATTTCTAGCTCCTACAAAGTTGGTACCGCAGTCAGCATGAATTATGTTACATCGGCCGCGACGTGCTACAAAGCGCCGAAGTGCAGCGATAAATCCGTCCGTCGAAAGAGTAGATACCACCTCGAGGTGTACTGCTTTGGTTGCAAGACAAACGAATAAACAAAGATAAGCTTTGTCGATCTTAGCACCTCGATGTGATCCAAGTTTTATGCGAAAGGGTCCACCAAAGTCAACGCCAACGATACAGAATGGTTTTATTTGATTTACACGGTACGATGGAAGTTCTGCCATAAAGGGCTGCAAAGGCTTTGGATTCACGCGGTAGCATTTGATACATTTAGCGAGACGATGACGAATAGTGCGTTTTGCGGATACTATCCAGAATTGCTGTAGAAGCAAATGTTGAGTAGTATTAATTCCCGGATGTAAATAACTGTGATGTATAAAATCAATTACTAGAAATGTAAAAGGATGGTTAGGCGGTAAGAGAGCAAGGTGCTTTTGTGTATATTCTAAGCCTGAACGAGAAATTCTGCCACCCACCCTGAGTACACCTAGTTTATCGACAAAAGGATTAAGTTTACGAAAATGTTTTGATAACGGCTTATTCAACTTTAGGTTAATGATTTCTCCTGAAAATGTAGTACCTTGTACATGTTTTACTAATTGCATCAAAGCATTGTGTCGCTCAAGATTATTGATAAACTTGTAATTATTAAAATTTAAATGTCTACATTTGTTAATGAAACGATAGATGTAAGCTAATATCCTAACAATTTTTTGCAAAGACGAGAAGCGGTTTAAAAGATTATCAAAAATGTTAGGATCAACTTTAGCGATATTTTTTGATGTTAGAACTATTGGTTTACGAGCTTCACTCTCAACAATGGCTTTATCTTCGTGTGATAAGCTAACTGAACATACTGACCAAGATTCTGGATTTTCATGCAACCAATACGGTCCCGCCCACCATAACGTATTGTGAAGCAATTCTCTGGGGAATTGACCTCTAGAACAGATGTCAGCAGGATTCTCGCTTGAGGGAACATGGTTCCAGCATTCGATGGGTGTAATGTCTTGTATGTGGCTAACACGATTAGCGACGAATGTTGACCACCGTGAAGAATGAGAGCGTAACCACGAAAGAACAATTGTCGAATCTGACCAGAAGTAGACAGCGTCAATTTTAATACGAGAGAGGTAAGTATCGCGTAGGAATTTATATAAGTCTGCACAGAGCTCGAGACGTGGTAACGAAATACGTTTTAGAGGTGCGACACGAGCTTTGGAGCAAACCTGGAATACGTGAATTTTACCAACGGAATTAGTAACACGCATATAGAACACTGTACCCAACGCATTTTCAGAGCTGTCACAAAAGCCGATTAGTTCACACGATTTTAAATTTGGACATATGAGTTTACGAGGTATTTTTAGTTGCGACAATAGTGGCATTTGATTTCGATATATGCTCCAAGTATTGACGATTTCATCCGGTGGAGTTTGATCCCAGCCAACACCTAGAATCCAAAGCTTTTGAATCAAACATTTAGCTTGAATTGTAATAGGAGATAAAAATCCTAACGGATCGAAAATTCGCGCGATTTCACTTAAGATAGAACGTTTAGTGCATACTCGATTTGAAGGTTTGATTTCAAAAAGAAATGCGTCTACGGTAGGATCCCATCTGAGTCCCAAAACCTTCAACGTTTGTGTTTTCGTATTGTCGAGCGATACAGAACCTGTTAGACAATCTTCACTGGGAAGATTGGATAAAAGCTGTGGATTATTACTAACCCACTTTCGAAGTTTGAAACCTCCGAGATCAAAAAGAGCAACGACTTGTGATTTTGCATCTTGTGCGAGTTCAAGAGAAGAAAAACCGGTAATGACGTCATCGATATAAACATCCGATAGTATGATTTCTTTTGCGAGTCGGTAATTATCTCCTTCGTCTTCAGCAAGTTGTCTTAGAGTACGACAAGCTAGATATGGAGACGAAGACAATCCGTAAGTCACTGTGTTAAGACGATATTCACGAAGGATTTCACTAGATGAGCTCCTCCAGAATATACGCTGATAATCACGATGATCGGGTGCAATTAAGATTTGGCGATACATCTGACGTGCGTCTGCCATAAACACGACGTTATGTTCTCGAAAGCGCAGAAGAATACTCATTATATTAGGTTGCAATTTGGGACCGATAAATTGTGTATCGTTAAGTGATCTAGAATTAAGATCTTTCGCTGAACCATCGAATACAACGCGCAATCGTGTTGTCTTAGATTCAGGGCGTAGAACACAATGATGTGGTATATAATATTTTCCCCTGCCCATTTCGTTTACTGGGTCTAACGACATATGACCGCTCTCTATGTAATCAGACATAAAATCTGCGTATTGTGAATGTAGATCCGGATTTCGTGATAGTCTTCGTTCGATAGCGTGGAATCTTCGCAATGTAACATCCCGAGAACCATTGAAGGTTGGTTCTGTTCCAGTTTTAAAAGGAATACGTACCATATATCGGCCAGATTCATCGCGAGTATGATCAGACTTAAACTTTTGCTCGCATAGTAATTCATCTGGAGTCAATATTGATGAACTTGGTACGGAATCAAGTTCCCAAAATCGTTGTACTAAAGCATTTAACTCGTTATCGATATCTGGTAATGTATGTAACAAAGTACTAGACGATATGCATATCTTGCCTAAAAGAAGCCAACCAAAGATTGATTTAAACGCGGTAGGTTGGTTGGAACCGCCTTTAATATGTTGGTTAAGAATAGATTCTGCGAATACGTCCGCAGCGAATAGTAAATAGATAGGTCCTGGAATATCAAAACCAGGATCCGCCAAGGATAACGATTTAATATGTGACCATCCCGATGTGTTCAACTGCATGATTGGTTGGTCGCCACATATTTTAGAAATAACGTGCATATTTAATTTGTACAACACTCGACCGTCAGTTCCGACAGAACACACGACGTCACCGATGATCGGTAATGCCGCATCTCCCAGCCCACTAACGTTCGCGATAGTCTTAACAGATTTTAAGTTTAATTTTTGTATCGCCGATTCAGTAATAAAACTACTTTGACTGCCGGTGTCAAATAAAGCACGGAAAGATTGCATGTTGCCTGAAGCATCCAGAATTTGAACGATAGCTGTTGCTAACAGCACGGTAATGTTTGGTTGAGATCTTGACACCAAAGTTGACCCGATATGCTTTGGCTCGTTATTAGAATTGTCACGATGGAGCAAAGTATGATGTTTATGTTTGCATTTGCGACACGAGAAAATCGAATGGCAATTCTTCAGTTGATGTGAAGATTTCAAGCAGTTAAAACACCAGTTCTTTTGTTTAGCTATAAGCTGGCGATCGTCAAGCGATTTGTTTAAAAATTCTTGACATGATGTAATTGCATGTGCCTGATTGCAATAAGGACACTTACCCGAAAATGAGTCAATTTTATTATCAACCACACTCTTTTTATCATATTTTTCAGATGCAACAACAAGCGCTTGTGAAGTAGCAACATGCTTGTATTGATTTGACACATGCCTATGCTTAGGTGGATATTTTATGACTTCATTCGATTCGGAAAAATGTGTGTCACGCAACATAGCTTCGCATTTAGATCGAAGAAAACTCTTAAGTTGATCATAAGACGGTAATTCGATATCTGAATATTTTTCCTCAAAACTACGGCGGATATCTTTGTCAAGTTTCGATAAAATGTGATAAACTAAAACAAAATCCCAATTCGCAACCGGTAAGTTGATCGTTTTTAGAATACTCAAATTCTCTTCGAAAAGATCAAGCGATTTCTGGAACTCGCGCGCGTTGGTGTATTTAAAGTCAATATTTAATATATCTCTCCAACAGCTAAACGCTAAGGTACGTTTACACTTGTAGCGAGCAACAAGTGAATTATACGCATCATGATAATGTTCGTGAGTCATAGGGTACGCTTTTACTACTAACAACGCATCGCCGCTAAGAGAAGATATCAAATAATGAAACTTTTCCGTATCTGTAAGTGAAGTAGAATTATGAATTAAAGCGTTAAAAATATCAAAATATTCTGGCCATTGTTTGATGTTCCCGCCGAAATTAGGCAGAACGATTTTCGGCAAACGAATATTTTGTGATGAAGTCCTATGCGATTGAGTAGATTCACTTTTAGTTAATTTCCGGTGAATCGATAATATTCGATAATACATATCATCAAAATGTTCTTGGATTTCATTTTCGTTGTCATCCGAGTTATCTATTAGGTCTAAAATAGTAACATGCGCGTTCTCGAAACTCGACGTAATTTCTTTAACATCCTGATGATATGATAAAAATAAGTCGCTGTGTGAAGGGTCCTCTATAGCTAAAGTACCGATTTCCAAAGCCTTTGCTAACCGTTTAATAGCAATTGTACGTTTTCTGCGTAAAGATGCTAAGTCTTGAATTGTATGAGATTGCTCAAAAGAGGTCGATTTAGCCTTTGTTAAACTTGGCATTTTACGCGTAGTATGTTTTCTAAGGATCGGCATCATGAACTATTTTAGGTTCGATAATTGAAAAAAAGAAATTCAAATTAATTTGACACGTGAAGAAAAAAGAATTCAATTTTATAAACGTAAACAAATGAATTTTCGAATTTATATTTCGATTTGCAACAAATGACAAAAATATGTAAGAAAATTTGAAAGGTCACAATATATGATAAAATATATATATTTATATATATAATACTATTTAGTCGATGAAATTATTATAAGCCGATGAAATTAATTAAGTACCGATGAAATATAGTGATTACTTAATTAGATCTTACAATAATTTCCGATGACACACAAATGATATATATGTGAAATATCTGTTCGATGGTAACTATTGTACGATTTAGATATATATGAATAGGTATTTAGGTATGATTACTCGCAATATTAAGTAAGAACTACGACGATGACCAGAAATACCACAAACATATACCACGATTGAGAATAATATCGGTGGAAATCCCGGGTTCGGCACCAAAAAAGATGAAGCATCCGCACCGAACCGAAATAGCGGTGGCTTAGCTACACTGGGTAATTTCGATACGGTAAAAAACGATGTTCAAAAACTAGATAGCACTGGAACAAATACAATGCTCTCACGTACCTTGGACTGCTCCAACACTTACGATGATATCTACCGACACGATTCAGGTCACCATACGAATTCAGATTCGGTTTTGCACAGCGATTCTTGTTGCGTGCCTCGCGATAAGAGCTCCAATATTCGACGAGTACATAAAGCATGACAGCTGTCAGCTGCGTTTGCCAGTCCCATCGAGTATTGATAATAAGGTTTTATATGAGTACGAAACAGAATCCGAGAGATGTCACAGTCTCGGTTTTTGAACAACGCGAGTTAATGTCTAAATAGTTTATTTTTGGTTTGCACAGTGTGCCAACAGATGTCGCTGTAGCAATTATAAACTAGCTTATAAGGTCAGTATTATTTTTTGTAGACATAACGCTTAATTATATATACACACCTTTTATCCCCTAACAACTATTCGTTATTATTTGGTGCTGAACACTAACCCCAAACTTAAACCCAAATATAAATCCAAATCTAAACCCAAACGTAAACCCAAACGTAAACCCAAACCTAAGCCCAAGCGTAAACCCAAATATAAACCCAAACCTATACCCAAACCTAAACCCAGATCAGAACCAAATCTTAATTTAAACCTTCATAAGGCACGCCAACTGATTCGCTAATTTATTGATATTGATATACCTACATATTGTAAATTGTCTTGATTATACTGATTTGCTTCGAATGAATTCTTTCATTGTGTTATCCTACATTTGTTGACCACGACTTGATATGAACACGCAACCTTCTGACTTTTCACACACTTCAAACCAATTGTAATGAATGTGGGTAAATAGATACATTGGACCATATAGAAGGACATAGGCTACCTTATAAAAATTGGATGAAAGGAATGATGGAATGAAATGGGGGGATAAAACTTCTTATGAAAAACCCATATTGTACCAAATTAAGGAGGTGAAACTTCATATTTATGCTTTTGGTAAGAAGTAAAAGGGGTTTCAAGTTTTTCAATAAACCTTCTCTAAATCTTTTACAATAAGGGTGATTTTAATATTATTTTAAGTTTTATTGCGACGGTTAATGTGTTAGATTAATATTGGCAAATAATTAAAATACCCACAAAACACACAGAATGATAAACTGATTTATGATTTTCTATTGGTTTATCGTGTTCCTAGATCTATTGGTGTATATGCAGTAATATAGCGGGGTGGTAGGGATCGCTTCCATCATACACATAGTGACAAACCCATCTATGATTTTCTTTTGGTTTGTCATGGTCCGAGATCAATCTGTGTATATCCTATAATACGCAGACGAAGTCGAGGGTACCAGCTAGTAATAAATAAACACTGGTACTTCTTATGGTGTATCTTGAAAAATTTTCTGATTTTAAGGCGTACCTGGAACCCGAAAAGTTTGCGAAACACTGGTTCAGACGTTGTAATGATTACTTTTTTTTTTTTTTTTTTTTTAGAACTGACTACACTGTTAGCCTTAGGGGCCCTAAAGCCGCTGCGGCTTTTACAGCTTCACCGGACTTGGGGGCGAGCGCAGAGGGCACTCAGCCGCGAAAGTTTTGTGGACGACTCGCACGAGGGTGCCAAAGTGGCCGGACCTCGGCTCGGGCGGTCGTCGCGTTCGCAATAGGTCGCGATCTATTCGAATCCCTACACCTACGATTCGAGCAAACTAAATATACACATAGGCACGTTCCCTTCCACCTGGGAGGAAGGAAGGAACCGTGCGTATGTGTATTCAGTAATCGGAATGTTTCTACACTAACTAGCGCTCACTAACTAGCGTAAAAAAAGAAAAAAAAAGGTCCCTCACAGAACCTATGTACCTGTGTGGTGTGCACGTGTGTATGTTCATACGTGTGTAGTGTTGTATGTAGGTAGCTAAGTGATGCACGTACAGTGTCACTTGTATCGCGCGGGCGGTTGCCTGACCCAAGGGTTTCACACCGAGGAACGGACCTAGGCTTGGGTTACCGCTAGAGAGGGTGGACGTGACGGGTGTGCTGGAGCGAAATTGACCGCCCGCCCTCTGCGGAGAGAACGGTGGTTACGCGGGCGTGGGCGCTGGCACGCTCTGTTTGGAAAGACGGATGTGTAATATTTATTCGAATTTTCGATGTGATCGTCGGGATCAATAAAAATATTGCGCGGCCGGCGTTTGCACCGGATGTCCGTGGGTGCCGGAACATAAGTGGCGGCTGTTTTTATTAACGGATTCGCGTGGTTCGACGCGGTGTCGAAATACGAACGGGAGAGCTGTTTAACGTAGGCATGTATCGAAGGAAGCTCCATATCTCTATGGAGATCTACGCTTCGAACATACCACGGGGCCCCGGTGAGACGATAGAGGAACCTATTCTGTATCGATTGTAACCGTTTGAAACTCGACTCGGACATATGTGCGAACACGGCGCAACTGTATGTCAAAATTGGTCGAATACACGTCTTGTAGAGCGTGAGCTTATGTCGCGTGGACATTTTACTCACCGAACACAACAGAGGATGCAACCGGCCCAGGACCCACGTGGCCCTGTTCCTAACCTTACGGATGTGGGGTCTAAAAGAGAGCCTACTATCTAGGGTTACCCCTAGATATTTGGTCTCTCTTACATACGGAATCGGATTATCGTAGAGCTTAACAGGTTTAAGCTTCCACGGTATCTGTGACGAATCCGCATCGAAGAGCATCGCGGCGCTCTTCGAGGGATTAACGGCTATACGCCACTCGTTAAACCACTTCCCGAGAGTGGTCACGGAGCGTTGGACTTTGTGTCTGAGGTGGGATCTATTCCTATCTGAGGCATATAAGACTGTATCGTCAGCGTATAGCCCTACCTCGACCTCCGGGAGTCGAGGTAGGTCACTGACGTACAGGTTAAATAGGCTAGGAGCCAGGATCGAACCTTGGGGAACGCCTGAGCGTATTGGACGGGGCGTGGACAATTCACCTTCCACTCTATAGCGGAAGGTGCGATCTGTTAAATAGTCGCGAATTATTTTAATTAGCCTATCGGGGACTTCAAAGCGGTACAACTTGTAAATCAATCCCTCGTGCCAGACCTTATCAAAGGCCTTGGCCACGTCGAAAAAGACCGCAAGTGTACGGCGGGGTTTATAAAGTTCAGCAAAATTAAATGCAACGTGCTCCGTGAGGCGGTGCACTTGATGAGTGCAAGAATATCTAGCACGGAAACCGAATTGCTCAGGCGGATAGAGGTTTTTCTCCTCTATTATTGGCTTGAGACGGTTCAGAAGGATCCGCTCGTAAATTTTCCCTAACGTATTTAGGAGACTGATCGGGCGATAGCTGTCGGGAAGCGACGCGCTCTTGCCGGGCTTACGGATACCTATGACTATTGCCTTTTTCCAGGCGGCTGGAAAATGGCAGTGGACTATGGCTACATTGAAGATGCAGACCAATAGAGCTATGAGGTGATCAGGAAGAAGCCTAAGTACTTCATTCCTGATCCCGTCGGGACCTGGTGCTTTTCTGAGCTTAAGGCTTTTTATAATGGAAAGAACCTCCTCAGACGTGACTGGGGACAGGGAGGCTGTCGCGGGGAGCTTATCCAGCTCCCGCACGCATCCATCGATACCCTCGACCCGGTCGGTATTTGCATCGACACTGTTCGGAGAGCACTGGCTCTCCAAACAAGTAGCGAGGCACTCCGCCTTGTCGCTGCTATCGAAGGCGAGCGGTATACCGGGACCCCTCTCGAGGGGGGGGGGCATAAGATAAGAAGCCTCTATTTTGAGGCTGCGAGCTAGTTTCCAGTAAGCCAGATGCGACGGCCTTAGCCCTTCGACGAGGGCGTCCCATCTGTGACTCCTGAGTTCTAATATGCGGGCTCTAACCGCTCTCTGAAGCGCGCGTAAGCGTGCGCGGTTTTCCTCGGTCGGATAGTGGTCGTGCGCACGAGTCGCCGCGTTCTTTTCCGTCAACAACGCCCGCACGTCGGCAGGGAGTACTTGATATGGAGATTAAGTAATAATTTTACTTCAGACGATTTAAACGCTTTGTAGCTAGACGGGGACATTGTTCAGATCTCTATAGTGACAACGGCACTAATATGGTTGGTGCCGCTAAAGATCTGAAGTACTTATTTTTTCAAGAAAAGTCAACCATAAATAAAGAAATTGCTGAGTGGCTAAGCTCCAATTTTACAAAATGGCACTTTATTCCCCCTTATTCACCATACTTTTGCGGTCTATGGGAAGCGGGAATAAAGAGTACTAAACACCACCTCAAGAGAGTACTTGGAAATTTAACTCTAACCTTTGAAGAGTTATACAAAGTTTTGACACAAATAGAAGCCTGCCTTAATTCGAAGCCGATATCTCGCATTAGTAACGATCCAGAAGACCAAGCTCCCCTGACTTCGGGGCATTTTTCAGTAGGTGAACCGCTTGTAGTAGTTCCTGAGTCTAACTATAAAACATGCAACATAAGTACACTCAAGCGGTGGCAATTAACATAAAGAATCCTACAGAATTTTTTGCGTAGGTGCTCAGATGAATATTTAAATCAGTTTATGTCTCGGTGCAAATGGCGTTATATAACCCTTGAACTGAATGTAGGCGATCTTGTGTTAGTAAAAGAAGATAATCTCCCGCCAGCTGAATGGCTGTATGGAATTATAGCCCAAAAGACCCCGGCGCAGACAATATCACGCGAGTGGTGAGCCTAAGATTCAAATGCCATAATAATATAATTAAGCGGCCTATTACCAAGTTATGTTTTTTGCCAGTATAAAATAATATTTTTAGTTTAATGTTTTGTTTATGCTTATCAATATCCTAATTAGTATGGAAAATGTAGTTTGTTACATTTGTCCATGGTGGGCAGGATTTTTGTGATAGAATCCGAGAGATGCACAGTCTCGGTTTTTGAACAACGCAAGTTAATGTCTAAATAGTTTATTTTTGGTTTGCACAGTGTGCCAACAGATGTCGCTGTAGCAATTATAAACTAGCTTATAAGGTCAGTATTATTTTTTGTAGACATAACGCTTAATTATATATACACACCTTTTATCCCCTAACAACTATTCGTTATTATTTGGTGCTGAACACTAACCCCAAACTTAAACCCAAATATAAACCCAAATATAAATCCAAATCTAAACCTAAACATAAACCCAAACCTAAACCCAAACCTAAGCCCAAACCTAAACCCAGATCAGAACCAAATCTTAATTTAAACCTTCATAAGGCACGCCAACTGATTTGCTAATTTATTGATATTGATATACCTACATATTGTAAATTGTCTTGATTATACTGATTTGCTACGAATGAATTCTTTCATTGTGTTATCCTACATTTGTTGACCACGACTTGATATGAACACGCAACCTTCTGACTTTTCACACATTTCAAACTAATTGTAATGAATGTGGGTAAATAGATACATTGGACCATATAGAAGGACATAGGCTACCTTATAAAAATTGGATGAAAGGAATGATGGAATGAAATGGGGGGATAAAACTTCTTATGGAAAACCCATATTGTACCAAATTAAGGAGGTGAAAATTCATATTTATGCTTTTGGTAAGAAGTAAAAGGGGTTTCAAGTTTTTCAATAAACCTTCTCTAAATCTTTTACAATAAGGGTGATTTTAATATTATTTTAAGTTTTATTGCGACGGTTAATGTGTTAGATTAATATTGGCAAATAATTAAAATACCCACAAAACACACAGAATGATAAACTCATTTATGATTTTCTATTGGTTTATCGTGTTCCTAGATCTATTGGTGTATATGCAGTAATATAGCGGGGTGGTAGGGATCGCTTCCATCATACACATAGTGACAAACCCATCTATGATTTTCTTTTGGTTTGTCATGGTCCGAGATCAATCTGTGTATATCCTATAATACGCAGACGAAGTCGAGGGTACCAGCTAGTAATAAATAAACACTGGTACTTCTTATGGTGTATCTTGAAAAATTTTCTGATTTTAAGGCGTACCTGGAACCCGAAAAGTTTGCGAAACACTGGTTCAGACGTTGTAATGATTACCAATTGATATGGAGATTAAGTAATAATTTTACTTCAGACGATAATAAACAGGAAAATAAATGAAATATTGTTAATATTGTCGTATATTCGAACAAAAACAATATTCCAAAGACATTTTATTTATTTATAAAACAAAAAATTGAAAGTAAAAATAGATAAATTCATATTACCAAAATAAAACACCATTTTTTATGAATATCAAATGTTTACAAAGGTGGCCAATAATCCTGAGGCGCAGACTCATGAGTGTTCAGGACTTCTGGTTCTGCGCTAGCAGTGGCCGTTGCTGAAGCAAATGCCAGCAGGGCCCACACTGTCATCATTGCGTACTTTACCTGAAATTTAAAATACTAAATAATTATGTAGTTCTTATTGTAAGTATCTTATTTTAATTTAAATGCGATGGTGGGTTATCGGTAGTGACGTAAACAAATAAAATTAAAATTTTCTTTTGGAAAATGATACCATTCCATCAGTATTTTCTTATGACGTTGTCACGTTCAACTATCGTCAGTAAACCGACTTTACAGACAACCGATATTTTTATATACGAAATATAATGCGGAAGGGGTCCATAACATCTCGTAGACAATATAAAACCGATCAATCTCTATGCAAAAATTACCTCACTTTTAAAGTAAAATGTTTTAACTTGGTATCCCCTATGCAGCACACAAACACAGCTGCCGCGCGTGTACAACAACGCCTTTACGCATACTAGGCTAGCGAAGCCGTTCCAGAACTATGTCATCGGTCTCAAGGCGACACGGTATCTAGAAGTGTATGTAATCAAAGTGCTGATTTTATACAAACGACGATTTTGGCCTGAGTAAACCATAAGAAATATATTGTAGCGACATCTATCGAGCCACATAAGACGCATCCTACTATCCTACATTGCACTATAGAAATTAACTCAATCGTTGAGTATATATACAAGAACCCGACTACAACCGTTGGGACCTAGGTCCGTTCCTCGGTGTGAAGCCCTTGGGTCAGGCAGCCGCTCGCGCGATACAAGTGACACTATACGTGCAACGCTTAGCTACCCACATACAACATTACACACGTATGAACACACACACGTGCACACCACACAGGTACATAGGTTCTGTAAGGGACCTTTTTTTTCTTGTTTTGCGCTAGTTAGACTAATGCGCTAGTTAGTGTGGAAAAACCATTCCGATTACTAAATACACATACGCATGGTCCACTCCTTACTCCCAGGAGGAGGGGAACGGGAACGGGAGTATATGTTAGTTAGTTCGAATTCTCTTAGGATTAGGGAATTAGTTAGATCGCGACTTTTCGCATTCGCGACGACCGCCCGAGCCGAGGTTCGGCCACTCTGGCACCCTCGTGCGGGTCGTCACAAACTTTCGCGGCTGAGTGCCCTAAGCGCTCGCCCTCAAGTCCGGTGAAGCTGTAAAAGCCGCAGCGGCTCTGTTTTTGGATAGGGCTCCTAAGGCTAACAGTGTAGTCAGTTCAAAAAAAAACAAAACAACCGTTGGGCAGCTGCCCGCCAGGCATAACACCCGTCTGTTCGGAGGATCCTCCCTTTGCAATAGTTCTTCTACAATATCAAACTAATTGTGCCCGCGACTTCGTTCGTGTGGATTACAGAATGCCGGTGATCGAACATACGTGCGAATGTTGCTACTCCCGCTCCCGGTTATTCGGTTATTGTGGATGAGCCTTAGAAAATGGATCTTAAAAAGACCAACAAATAAGTTAGCGAGAGAATAATTATTATGTATATCTTGTAAGAGTCACCCACAAGCATTCCTGTCTTTTAAATAACACGATTCGCGTGTTACCTCTAATTAGATTTCATTCTCTATTAATATTTGTTATTAACTATGCATTTCTTATTACGTACAAAGAACTTCACAGGGTCAAATAAATAATAAAATAATTATACAAGTAATTGCAGTAAATATTTATTGCCGCCATTACTTACACTAGATATAATATTTGAAAGTAATATATGTATATAATACTAGTTGTGAGCCGCGACTCGCTCTGCGCTGTCACCCTCGAACTCAGCTATCTCTCTCGCTCTTACTAAAATCTGTTCGCACAGTAACTCATCATAATCTAGTTTCTAGATGATCTAGTTTTGTTATATAGTGGGTCTAAGGGTTAATCTTTGTATATAATACTAGTTGTGAGCCGCGACTCGCTCTGCACTGTCACCCTCGAACTCAGCTATCTCTCTCGCTCTTACTAAAATCTGTTCGCACAGTAACTCATCATCATCTAGTTTCTAGATGATCTAGTTTTGTTATATAGTGGGTCTAAGTTGTAATCTTTGTATATAATACTAGTTGTGAGCCGCGACTCGCTCTGCGCTGTCACCCTCGAACTCAGCTATCTCTCTCGCTCTTACTAAAATCTGTTCGCACAGTAACTCATCATCATCTAGTTTCTAGATGATCTAGTTTTGTTATATAGTGGGTCTAAGTTGTAATCTTTGTATATAATACTAGTTGTGAGCCGCGACTCGCTCTGCGCTGTCACCCTCGAACTCAGCTATCTCTCTCGCTCTTACTAAAATCTGTTCGCACAGTAACTCATCATCATCTAGTTTCTAGATGATCTAGTTTTGTTATATAGTGGGTCTAAGTTGTAATCTTTGTATATAATACTAGTTGTGAGCCGCGACTCGCTCTGCGCTGTCACCCTCGAACTCAGCTATCTCTCTCGCTCTTACTAAAATCTGTTCGCACAGTAACTCATCATCATCTAGTTTCTAGATGATCTAGTTTTGTTATATAGTGGGTCTAAGTTGTAATCTTTGTATATAATACTAGTTGTGAGCCGCGACTCGCTCTGCGCTGTCACCCTCGAACTCAGCTATCTCTCTCGCTCTTACTAAAATCTGTTCGCACAGTAACTCATCATCATCTAGTTTCTAGATGATCTAGTTTTGTTATATAGTGGGTCTAAGGGTTAATCTTTGTATATAATACTAGTTGTGAGCCGCGACTCGCTCTGCACTGTCACCCTCGAACTCAGCTATCTCTCTCGCTCTTACTAAAATCTGTTCGCACAGTAACTCATCATCATCTAGTTTCTAGATGATCTAGTTTTGTTATATAGTGGGTCTAAGTTGTAATCTTTGTATATAATACTAGTTGTGAGCCGCGACTCGCTCTGCGCTGTCACCCTCGAACTCAGCTATCTCTCTCGCTCTTACTAAAATCTGTTCGCACAGTAACTCATCATCATCTAGTTTCTAGATGATCTAGTTTTGTTATATAGTGGGTCTAAGTTGTAATCTTTGTATATAATACTAGTTGTGAGCCGCGACTCGCTCTGCGCTGTCACCCTCGAACTCAGCTATCTCTCTCGCTCTTACTAAAATCTGTTCGCACAGTAACTCATCATCATCTAGTTTCTAGATGATCTAGTTTTGTTATATAGTGGGTCTAAGTTGTAATCTTTGTATATAATACTAGTTGTGAGCCGCGACTCGCTCTGCGCTGTCACCCTCGAACTCAGCTATCTCTCTCGCTCTTACTAAAATCTGTTCGCACAGTAACTCATCATCATCTAGTTTCTAGATGATCTAGTTTTGTTATATAGTGGGTCTAAGTTGTAATCTTTGTATATAATACTAGTTGTGAGCCGCGACTCGCTCTGCACTGTCACCCTCGAAATCAGCTATCTCTCTCGCTCTTACTAAAATCTGTTCGCACAGTAACTCATCATCATCTAGTTTCTAGATGATCTAGTTTTGTTATATAGTGGGTCTAAGTTGTAATCTTTGTATATTTTCATGTATATCCAGTCATTGTACTTTATGTCGTGTTTCTTTGGTAAATTATTGAGAATGTCTTATATGTAAACGACATCTTAATATTTGGTACTTTATTTTGTAGGTATATGAATTATAAATGGATTTCTCTTATAACGTATGTCTATGTGCTATTAGCAACGTGCTTAGGAAATGTATATGGTTTAAAATGACTTAGTTATTAAAGTTACGTGTCTCTTGAAGTTAGGGTAAGGGTTACCTAGCTTATACTGTGTTTTTATGACTATTTACTCGTTAGGCACTGAGATTCATGTAGTGATAGCAACTAAGTCTTCTAAACTGCCATGTTGTGTACAATAAATAATTTGTGTGTTTGTGTTTTTATTTGTACGATAAGTATTCCCTAACCGGAAGACTATTTCAAGTATTCTGAAGTAAATGGCCTATGTGAACTGTCTTATGTGAATAATTGTATGTAAATCCTGCATTACGAAACTCAAATGAGTTATTGATATTTTTTTTGTGGAATAATAATTATTATTATCATGTAATTATTATTATTAGTGATTAATTTAAAAGCCTGTGATTGGTTCTATATAATTATATGCATATAACGGCTTATGTAATAGATAAAAGCATATAAATCATTTAAAGTCCGTGCCAACTTGTTCGAGGGCACGGCTCGAAAATCCAGTTCAAATCCCGACATTGTACGGGATACTGGTAGCTGGTTAAGAAAAAAAAATACAGTCTACTACTTCAGCCGGTGGTGTTTTTTTAGACAACCCCAACACCCTTTGTACGCATATAATGAAGAATACTTCACATAATCCATATCTTCTTCGGTATTCCTCTAGACCTATATCCATCTACCTTCATATTTAACATCCTTTTACCTATATAACTTTCATCCCTCCTCATGATATGCCCAGACCATGCTAGTTTCAAGTTCTCTGTGACTGGTGCTATTTTAAAACTTTCTCTAATAAAATCATTCCTGATGTTATCCGTTCTAGTTACTCCACACATCCATCTTAACATTCGCATCTCTGCCACGTGTATTCTTCTTTCATCCAGTTCTTTCGTTGCCCAGTACTCAGATCCATACGTCAAGACAAGTCTTATAATGGTTTTTTACATTTTTCCTTTTAGCTTCAGTGGCACTCGAGGATCACATGTTATCTCTGAGACCTGTCGTCATTTCTAGCACCCAGCATTTACCCTATTCTCCACGTCCTAAATATAACACGAATAAATTTAACACGGATGAAACCGTGGGGCACAACTAGCGTTATATAAAGAAAAGTTTGTATTTGTGTAGGGGTAACTCACTATAATTATAATCTTATCTATACAATTAATAAAATTGAAGTGTCAGTTTGTAATGTCAAAATAAAAACTTTTTAATGCATATGTAAGTAAATATACGGTATCTATAGCAAGAAAAAGAATTTTTATTTTTTATTTTTGCCTGTCTGTTTTTCCGGATAATCTCGGAAACGGTTGGACCGATTTTGACAAAATTTTCACTGATAGATAGCTGATTTTATAAACAGTAACGTAGTCTACGTTAACCTTTTATTTTAGAAAATTATAAAAAATACATATACAAAGTCAGAGAGAGTAGATGTCTATCTTCTAAATAAAACACAATAGGCATTTTTGTCTTTAAAATAACCGGGAGTGGGGGAGCAAGTTTCGCGTGTGTCTCGTTTTGTGATCGACGTTATTCTGTAGTCCATGCAAGCGGAGCCACCGGCACAGCTAGTTTAGAATAAACTTAAAAAATAAAATGTATTTTTATGGAAAAATTATGTTCATGTGTATTGATTGCAGCGAATTGAATCAAAATCAAAAGGTGAGTTTATACATACATATATTACAAAAGGAAAAACAAATTATCATTAATATAATATCAAGTTTTTCTAATATTTTAAGTATTGTAAGACAAATGAATTGAAGTTGGTATTAAGTAAGAATGGAAAGGGCCGAATGAGCCTCACTTGTGTACTGTATACCATGTTGGATAACATATAAGGAAAACCATTAGCGAAGTGGTGAGATCCTCTCGATTCCGAATGCATCACGACCACAGTACACACGGTGAAAATTACTATATATCGTATTAAGGTATTAGGTACTACTGGATTCAGCACCACCAGTTACTATATAGTGGTATATAGTTGTAGGTAGGCATAATGATAACAACCATACAGAGATTCTTGGACTGTATTGCACGTCCATTGAGCGAAACGCAGTTGCTTTGGTGAGCCAGAATAAAATTTCTAGGTAAATATAAATTGGACTATTTATTCAAAAAGTTATGCAAGTAGTAAAAGACGAGAGTTCTATACTTTTATTTTTTTCAGTATACAAAAGTCGATTACTTACGAAAATAATTCGCCTTTAGTACAGGCCAATGTCACAAAAGGAGTAGAGTGTCCAATTTCTTTATTTACAGGTGCAATAATATTGGCTCTGAATTAAGTCTTTTTTGTAGGTCTTTTTAATTGCATAACTAATTATTTAAATATTTTTCAAAACATCAAAAAAGCATTACAATAATTTTATTTTAAAGGTAGCACGGTTCGTTGCGTATTTATTTTTAAGAATAATAATGTTTTTCATCGGATAATAATATAAATTACCTTTTTCTTTCGTTTTTTCTAAAAATGAAACGTATATGTAATGAAAAATTTAATATATATTAGTCATAATTCTACGAGATCTGCAAACATGAACTTTGTAAGTAGAAATATTATTTTTCATTAAATATTTTATTTTGTGAAATATTGTATAAACTTTAATATCTATATCATTATTATAAAGAGGAAAGATTTGATTTTTTGTTTGTAATGTATACATTTAAAATAAATCTGAACCGATTTTAAAAATTCTTTGGCCTTTAAAAAGCTTCAGAAGTATCAATGAGTAACACAAACTATATTATAATTTGAAAAAAAAAATTAATTCCTCATCAAAATGTCGATGGTTTACACAAAGTATAACAAATTGCCTAGAAGGGTTCGTTGGCAATGTTTGTCGTATAAAATTAACACGGATGAAATCGTGGAGTATAGCTACTATATAATAATATTAAAAATCTAACACGGGCATACGCTGGTAGATAATATAATTGAGTACGGAAACCTTCAAGGAAAATTTATGTTGTGATAATCATTTCATAAACATAAGAAATCAAGGCAAAGTTATTATTCTTCCCATAAAAATCAATACATTTTTTTTAAACACCCATATTTATAACAAAGTTTACTATGCTATGCATTTCTTATTGTAGAAATTATACCTCGATACTAATTTTAAAGTTTATTGAAATACTGTACATATATAGTTACAATTGTGACAAGACAAACAAGACTTTTTATATTCAAAGGTACGACGCAACAAGAGAAGTGGCGCCACACTTCGGACCAATTAAGAACTAAAAACTGTTCTGTTCAGAAACAAATTGTTCATTTGACTCAAATACAGATTTATTTGACCTATGAAATTATTTCATACATTCTATTATTATAAATATTAATTGGATATAATTTTCTATTTTTACATGTACATACATAACTACAGATTAAAATATATTATGAAAAGGAGTCCCTTTAGGCAAGGTTCCGAAGATACTGGCAGCGTTCCCCCTTTGAATAGCTAGACTAATTCTTTGTCCGAGGTAGCTGCCAGCTCTTCGGTCTCCTGTGATGTCGACTAACCTTTTTACTATTTCCTTAAAAAGCCTTGTAGCGCTAGGACCCCACGGGCCAAGGGTCTCGACGCCGAATGGGACAAAATCATATTCAGAGCCCAGACCCCTGTATTTGCATGCCTTAGGTTTTTCAGCCGCCTCACAAGCCACACCAGCTCTGTTGCTGGTTCCAAGTAGATGGGAAGGGGCCAGCGTGTCTGAACAGGTTGCATCCCATACTAGCACCCGGCCCATCTTCCATGGAACCAAACTCATACCGTCCGGTCTCTTGCCATCGTCTCTTGCAATACCAGTCGGCTCAAGTAAACTTGGAACGTTGACGGTGGCAAGGGGCCGGCGTATGATATCGTTAAGTGCGGCATGTCTCGAGAAGCGGCCTGCACTTTTTTGACATGACAGTCCGTGATGTCCTAGCTTGTCGACATCACTGCCACAGGGATATTTATGAGGAACGCAGACCGGAACCCCAAGCCGTAGACAGGTTGCGATTCGGAGCGTGTTAGGTTCAAGAAATGTTCCTATATTTGACGAAGGATACGCTTGAAGCCAGTAGCCAGCCTCATGCGCACCCACGGCCAAAAGTCTAGCACGCGCCGAACCCGTACTACAGCTCAAAAAATTGTCATAAATCAATTTGCAGTTTATGTCGTCCCAGCTCCTCTGTGAATTTGGAGAAACTGGAAAATTTTGACCTGGGCATGCAATTAAGAAAGCGTTTCTAGCTTCTTCCAAGCCAGCAATCTCAAAGTATGAAGGGGATACCCTTAAAATTTTACTTATGAGATTTGCTGAACTATGGACAGAAGATAGGAAGGCTGGTAAAGTGACACTGGAAATTTTGCGAATCCCTAAACCACCATAACGGATGGGTAAGGATGCTTGGGTCCAAGATTGCTCGTGCAGCTGCATATTAAGAATCGATTCTAAAGTAATTTTGATTAAATCGTCTACTTGTGTCAAAAGATCTGGGTGATTCCAAAAGGAGCAGCAACGGAGCACATATGTAAATTTAGGGACGAAAAGACAGAATTTTAAGATGCAAAGTGCATAATGTGGACTAATTTCAAGGAGACGGGCAGCAGAATTTTGGAATTTAGTAATTGAAATATTCAAAAATTCAGAAAAAGATTTATCAAAAATTGGAGAACCTAAAAAGTAAAGGGAATTACTGTTTACTATCTTAATATTTGGAGCCAAAATATTAAATTTTTGTTTTACGTCATTTAAATTTAAGTCGCAGTTATTTATAAAAAGTTCGCATTTGCTAAAATTAAGCTCCAAACCAATGGCTTCAAATTTATTTTTGATTAAAAAAAGATCCGAAAACACAGTATCCACATCACCTCCTAGGGTTCCGTCGTCCAAATACCAAACGTTGAATTTAGAATTTAAGGTTTTGATTATCGGATTTATAGCCAAACTAAAAATTGCAGGCCCAAGGGGATCACCCTGTTGACAACCTACTTCCGAGGACAGTTCATTAGAACGATATAACAATTTTGTTGGGTTAGCGTAACTGAGAAGAAGATAATTGTATATTTCAGGTATATGTTGTTTTATTTCCGTCAGCAGGGTATCCCTATTTACCGAATTGAATGCATTTTTGACATCAATTTTGAGCAACAAGTCAGGTTGTCCGTAAGTTAGGAAAGAGCGTAGGGCATGGACGGCTGCCTCACACCCTCCTTTTACACCGAAGCCTAACTGTACGGGTTCAAATTCCGAATTTAATTTTGGTAAAATATGTCGAACAGCAATTTTGGAGGCCAGACGTCGTAGTGTTGATCCAACAGCAATTGGTCTCACCCCTCCGTCCTTTTTGGTGAGGGCAATGAGGTTCGCGCCGAAAAGAATGGAAACAATTTCTGGATTGACATTACCGGAATACATAAAGTTGATTAATTTAGTGATCGAATTTACAAGTTGCTCGCCTGCATCACCCACAGAATGTGAAGTTAAGTCTTTCAAATGTTGGGGTGAGATTCCATCCAAACCTGCAGCCGAACCTGGTTTAAAAGATAAAATTGCATCTGTAACATCTTTGTTTTGAATTTGAAGGCATGTTTGCCTTGCTGTTGGTGGGTCGTAATTGTTCATTTTATGTTTTATATAATTTTATCTCAACACGTATGTTTATGAAATGATTCATAAACATTCACAGCATAAATTTTCCATGAAGGTTTCCGGTACCTATCTAATTGGTAACATACTACTTTACCTTTGCAGTAGAGCCTCGATAATCCGAACACCCACAATTTACACCCTGTTCGGTTTAATGAGGCGTTCGGATTATAGTATGTAGATATTTTTAAAAGATTTGTTTTTTAAATGAAACAGATTTTTATAATTCAAAGTGAATGCATTCTAATTATTAAGCATTATTACGCTTTTAAAAAAAAAACTAGTATAGTACTTTGACGAGTGGTGTTTAATGACAAAGAAAATGATTTATCAAATTCCAAGTATATATTCAATGCAGACATAAGTCGAGTATGTGAAATCCTTATAATTGCTTCCGATTCCTCTAATACTCCTTCGTTTTCGCTCTAAGTCTCATTTTGTATTTGTCTCATTATGTCTTCATCGGTTAAGTGCTCTTGACAATCATAATGTAAGATCATCGTCAGGGTCAAAGTCACCTAGATATTGGCCAGAAGTTTATAGGTACATAATATATATTTTTATACAAATACTAGCTGTACCCCACGGTATCACCCGTGTTTATTTTATACGACAAACATCGCCGGCGCACCCGTGTAGCCCATTATAATCACAGAATATCACTTCCCGCAAGTATATATTATTTGAATTTTTCATTATCTCTTAAACTATGTGTCCAAATTGCATACTCTAAAGAGAGAAAATTAACTTCATAAAACTGTCTTTATGATGAAGTAACATTGGTTCGTAAGGATTAATATACCATGCCTAACAATAACGCTCATAAACTATATATTAATATTTTACAATTTTTTCTCATAATATAACTTATTGTAGCTTATGCATACGAAATAGGCATATGCTATCGGGAACTTTTTTTAGATATACTAAGGGCCAATGTTTTTGTAAGACATTGTATTTCCGTATCATTAACGATTACGCCAACGCTCGCGGCTAAAACAGTTCGGGAGAGCTTCGGATAAAAAAAAATATTTCATCTGTTTATTACAAAAAAAATAGCTCAAAAAAATTACACGTATCCTTAACTCTAATCTTAACTAAAAAGATTTTATAGAAAAGGAGTTATACTACCTACTTAAATAACTAAATGGTTTTAATTAACCTTTAAAAAAAAAAAATATCGCTTGAGTATATTTTTGATTTGGCTTCTATTTTTGTTTTCAAGCTTCTCGACTATAGCTTTAGGTAATTTATTTAACGTACTGGGCAGAATGCATCTCCTAACCCTCTCACCGTACACGTTGTTACATTTAGGTATTTCAAATGTAGGAAGATATACCAGATTACGTAAGGTCACGGGTCTTACTATCCTATTTAAGTTCGACTCACAGTTACTGTATTGAGTTACAATTGCAAAATCCAATTTATCGAAAATGCTCAGAACTTTACAATAATTAAATAAATAATGATAGTTATCTTTGTATTTATACTTAATTTTTAACGGAACAATGGTTTTCAATAACCTTATTTGTAAATTATATATATCCTTCAAATAACTCATATATGTACGTCCATAGCTAGCTAGTCCATAATTGATCACTGAATCAGCCAATGACATATACAAGAGCCTCAATGTGTTATAAGGAACTTTATGTTTAAGTATGCACAATTTTGACAGCACAGCTCTAAGTTTACAACATACCTGGCCAACATGCGGACCCCAATTCAATTTATCATCTATTTTAAGCCCAAGATATGTATGCTCTTCCACTACGTCAAGGTACGAACATGTGCATGAGGTATTGTTTAAGTGCATGCAGTTGTGCTCATGAGCGACAATCTTAGGTAGGTAGTTAATTTTTTTATATGGTGAATGTATAAACATTAGCTTAGTTTTACTGTAGTTAATGGATAGACCTAAATCGTGAGCCCACTTACTCAACATATCAAAATCCTCCTGAATCATACCTTGTAGCGTATTGAAATCACTGTGAGCAGCGATTATACAAGGTGTCCAGAAAGGGTATCAGGTATTTGTTTTCGCGCCATATTCGAAACGGGGCGTCTAAAGGGTGTGGGGAGGGGTTCGTGGCGTCCGCCATTTTGTGGAGTTTTAGTCACGATGGAACAGTACTCGGGGACGCATCGCGCATTTTGCGTACGAGCGTATTATCGTAATGGTGATTCAATAGTGACTGCTCAACGTCTCTATCGTGCGGAATATCGTACACGCCACGCGCCAAGTGACGATAGCATCAGGATGTTCGAGAATACAGGTGCGACAGTTAAAATTCAAAACTCTGGTCGTCCTCGTTCAGTTCGCGATGAAGAAACAATTGAAGAATTTGAGGCGTCGGTTCGTCAAAATCCGTCTTTATCCATCCGAAAGCGAAGCCAAGCGTTGAACATCAAAAAATCGTCTTTACATTCGATTTTAAAGAAAGACTTACATCTAAAAGCCTATAAAATTCAATTGGTTCAAGAATTGAAGGATACGGACTATACTAATCGACTGAATTTGGCGAACGAAATGCTGCAGCGATTTAACAACTTTAACAACATACTGTTCAGTGACGAAGCAAATTTTCACCTGAATGGTCATGTTAATAAGCAGAATTGTCGGTACTGGGCAGTGGAGAATCCGAGACGAAAGCATGAACGACCCCTGCATAGCCCAAAGGTCGTTGTTTGGGCCGCTATGTCTGCTAAAGGCATAATTGGTCCTTATTTTCATGAAGATCAACGAGGCCGAGCAATTAATATGAATAGTGACCGTTATTGCGATATGTTGCGAAATTTTTTGGTCCCAGAGTTGCAGGAGTTTGCAGGTTTCAACTCAAGAACGTGGTTCCAGCAAGATGGGGCCACTTGCCATACCTCAAATTACTCAATGGAAGTTGTTAACGAATTATTCCCTAATAAAGTCATTTCGCGAAGGGGTAACATCAACTGGCCTCCCAGAAGCCCCGACCTTAGCCCGCTTGACTATTTTGCATGGGGATACCTTAAAAGTAAGGTTTATCAAAACAATCCGACGAATCTAACCCAGTTAAAGCAAAACATCAGGTCAGAAATGGTAGCAATATCGATAGCTATGTGTCAACGTGTTATCGCCAATCTTCGTTTCCGTTTAGAAGAGTGCCAGCAACATAACGGTCATCATTTGGATAACATCATTTTTTCCAAATAATTCTCCAATTCATATGCTAATAATAAACAATAAACTTTTTTATTGCATACAAATAATTTTTGTTTCATTGAACTTATAAATACCCGATACCCTTTCTGGACACCTTGTACATGTGTCATCAGCAAACTGATATACCGAACCATGTTAAAATATATTGCACATATCGTTTACATATAATAAGTATTCTGTCGGTCCCAGAACGGATCCTTGGGCCGTGCCTTGATATGTAGGTATCTGGCTACTATGTTCACCAGCTATGGTGACTGAATTAAATCTATTTGTGTGATAACTTTTAAAGAGTTCCAACATCGGTCCCTGTATACCATTCTGCTCCATTTTTTTATACAGTGTCTTAAGGTTCAATGTGTCAAATGCTTTGCTGAAATCAACCATAACAGCAAGAATATATTTTCTGTTATCTAAATGGTCATTTATTTCATCTGTAAATAAGGACAACAACTGTGACGTACTTTTATTTTTTTGAAAACCGAATTGTCTGTTATTCGCTATGTTATTACTTGACAGAAAATTATTTATTAAACTACCAAAATACTTTTCTAAAATTTTATCAATGCATGACAAAATTGTAATAGGTCTAAAGTTATTTGTATCATTATAACTACCCCTTTTATAAACTGGTCTAATTAGTCCTATCTTAATCCTATCTGGATATATTGATCTAGTGATACATAAATTTATTAAATGTGTGAGTACTGGGGTCATTTTTTCTGAGATATATTTTATATCTTTCACCCTAATTTTATCATATCCTGGACTTTTTTTGTCATCTATATTTTTTATAATTTTATGTAATACTTCTTCATTAGCTTTTTTAAGTCTTAGAGACAAGCTTGGTGAGTTTATGTATGTAAGTTCATTCAGTAACGGTTCACTACATGTGTTCATTACATTTTTAACATTTTTATCGAAATCACCAATAAAAATATTCGAAAGTATTTTAGCTGGTAATTTAAAAGATTTAAGTAGTACTTCATCAATAGTTTTAACAATTCTTCCAGTCAGTCTATTTATAATTTCCCACATTTTTTTCGGGTTCTTAAAACTATCACAAATTTCCTTTTTGATTGAATTATTTCTAGTTTTACAGGTCATCCTATTTGTCCTATTTCTATATTTTTTGTAAATTAACTCATTTTGTTTACTGCTTGTATCATTTAAGAAAATTTTTAATAGATTTTTCTTACCGATGCCGACTTACGTAAAAAACCGGCCAAGTGCGAGTGGGACTAAGCGCACCGAGGGTTCCGTAATTGTTCAGCACATTCACCAAAATAATTAGGTAGCATCGGCGAGCTCAGAATGTTTAAAAAGGGTAGGCAGAAAATTTTAAAACCTATTAACTTACCAAAAATAATACGTTTTAGTTTTGGGTCATCATCTTGTCGACTAAATAATGATGTATGTAGTTTAGTTACCGTAATTGTCACCTCAAATATCCATAGGCAATACATTGACTGATTTTATAAACATATCAATTTACAGATATTCGAATGGCCTTTTAGCATTGATCTCAAATTGGTAATTCAGGTAATATATAAGTCAATGTCTATCGGCGCGTTTGTTTCATGTTCTATATTTGCAAAATTAAATACAGTGTAAACTCTTTATAACGAAACTCAAGGGACTGAGCATTTTTTATCGTTATAGAGAGTTATCGTTATATGGAGTGACAAAAAAACAACCAATTAACAAGAATTTTTAATATTTATGTTTTAGATAATAAATGCTTATAAATTATTGTTTACACATATAGTCTGATAACTTTGTCTGACGTTTTTTGCTATGCCAGTACTTGTTTTGTATTATTTTATGTATTCTATTCATATCTTCTTCTATCAAACTTTTTCGTTAACACTAATCGCTTTCCGTTTACTGGCCATGTTAACAGTTTCAAAGTAGGTTTACGACTGATAATACGATAGGTACCCAGTATGCTTGGTCGAAGACCATCACTTCTGAGAAAACAATGCGTCATACTGCACGTGTTCAGAGCAATTAAGGATAACAAAAGCTAGACCGACGTCGGATGTTTCGGAGCTTCATAGTCTTTTGTTACCTGATAATAAACATTAATACCGATAATGAATATTTACTGTCTAAAAATATGAACACATTTCTTCGTAATAAAGAATGGCGTATCGCTATAAAGAGTGTTTCAATATGTGGGTTTTAACGCAAACCAACCAAGTTGGGCTCACTTCAACGTTATAGGGAGTTTATCGTTATAAAGGATAACGTTATAAAGAGTTTACACTGTAATAGCAACCTGGTCTTCACCTTTATTTTGTATTAATTTTAAATCCGGTGTAAAACGATCATTCACGATCACTTGTTTGTTTTTTTACTGAAAGATAATTTTGAAAACGAATCAATCTTCATTTTCTCTATCTAGTGTCTAAATTGTAGACACACGGCCAAGTTCGAAAAGACGACACCGGCTAGTGTGTGTATTTAAACGAACCTTTTAGAGCTACTTTCGGCCTCGACTTATGTCAAAAGCTATTAGACCAACAAATTTTGAACGTTTAACACCCACATGGAACACCTAGAATCCCAAATTTCACGAATAAGTTATTGACACGAATAGTTATTGAGTTATTAAGGTCTGAAAAGTAACTGACTGACTCACTCATCAAAAACCTAGACTACTTCTAAGTAATTCAGAAACTTAAAATATAGCATCAAGGTAGATCATCAACCATATTATACCAAGCATGCAAAAGAAAAAATCAAAAAACTTTAAAAAAATCACTACCACAGAACTACTTACTCCACTACTTTGAGAGTTTGACTTTCGGAAACTTATGTCCTCTTTTTCCGAACATGGTACTGCAAATTACATATACATATAATTAAAATAAAACTGAACTAACGTTCGGGCCATCCACCCGCTTATATAGGCAAAATGAAGGAATAATCTGGAATAAACTAGTTTAGTTTCACTTCAAACACGTGTGAATTGCACAATCAATTTTTGAAGTGAAAACCTCTTCTAGCGCGGTACGCATAATTTTAGATGAGATAAAATCTCTGTATTCGCGACACCGTTACGAGACGCAGCTATAGTGTGTGCATATATGCATGTACATATAGCAGACCGCAAACGCGTCTTTCATAAAAGAATATTAAATGTATTTTAAGTTTCTTATAATTAATAAAATACAATTCATAATCCAATAACTCTAATACCCATCTAAAAAATGTCTAACGTGCCAAAATAAGTTTTCACTTCTGTCCGCACTCCCGGAGTGCAACCCGTAATTTTTTTAATGATTTTTTTATTTATTTTTAAGGGAGACCTACAGATTATAATGCTTAAAAAATCATAAATAACAAACTCATAAACCCAAAAAGTTTCCTCATATATAACAACACAACGCAAACCGTATTAGATTATTAAGAAATAATAATTTATTTACCAAATATAAATGTATTAGGTTGGGAAAAAAGTGTTGTCGCATAACGTAGGTATAAACTTGTTATAAAATTTGTTTGGCGTTACTATTTGTATCTGGCTGTTTTTGGTAAAATTAAAAAGGTTACATTAAAAATTATGAAAAAAAGAAAAAATGTTGTTTCCCACTGTCAACAGAAAATACCCTATAGATGTTGATTTCCTTTGCGTGTTTTTTTAAAATATACGGCATAAACGGCCGTGTCTTTTGATTGCGATGATGTAGAAATTTGATTTTTTCACAGCACCAAGGGATTTTAGACATGATTAGGTATTTGATATAAATTTGAACTTGATATTTCGACGCGTTCCTCAGAAAAAGGTTTTTACAGGCAGACAGACACAGACTGACAACGAAAGGTTCCTTTTTTTATTTTTGAGGTACGGAATCCCGAAAAAACACTTCTTAGGTATTATGTTCTATGACTACCTAACCAGAGACAATGTAATAAATTATCACAAATTAACATAATCTGTATAATGAATATGAAAATGATATCGTTGCAAAGCGGCGAGTGCGAGTCTGATAATAATGAATGTGCCAATAACTCAACTCGATTAAATGCAATTGCGAGGCAATTAGCCCGAGTGCCCGCCCGCAGCCCCGCGAACCCACACCCCGGCACCCAACAGGGAGGGTCACGTTTTTATACATTTTTATTAAACTATTCTAGCGGTCGCACAATGATCAAAATTCGACCAGCGACTTTTTAATCATAGACTATTTTCTGTTTGACATTTGCAGTATGAACCTAAACAATGAGTATTATCTATATCACTTGCTGTCACTTTTCATTGAATGACAATGTCAATATTTTGGGGGGTCTAAGTTCAATAACACTAGACGGGTAAGGTATCGCAGTATTAATCTATACAATTAATTAAATTGGAGTGTCTGTTTGTAGTGTCAAAATAACAGCTTTTTAATAAATGCATATAAAAGTATATACGATACCCATAAAAAAAAATCAATTTTTAAAATTTTTGTCTGTCTGTCTGTTTTTTTCGGGTAATTTCCGAAACGGTTGAACCGATTTTGACGGGACTTTCATTGATAGATAGCTGATGTTATAGGAAGTAAATTAGACAACTTTTATTTTAGAAAAATAATTAGGGTTCTGTGCAAATAAAAAAAAAACACTGGTCATGGTGAATCAATTCAGGCGCTTAAATGGCTTATGCTGAGTAAACCATAAGAGACATAGCAAATTAATGTAGAACATAATTGTAGGCATTAAAAAGACCTACAAAAAAATCTGGGAGAGTATACATCTATCTTCTAAGGAACACCCAAAATACTCATTTTCGCCTTTACTGTTACAAGAGCCGGCCTCCTCTACCAACATCCCATATTAAATAAAATACTCTTTAATATTAATAATACGTCGAAGAATAATCCGTACTATTGACCCGCATCCTATTGGCTGAGCGCGATAGTAACAGGTGTGTCTATTTACGGCACAAACTTTATAAGTCGGAAACGACTAACTTGGAGTGATTCTAGCTTTAGACGTGAAAGGTTAACGCTGTCCCTCAAGTTATCGCGTAGTGAAGACATCAGTTAATAAATTGCCTACAATAAAGACGGTTCCTGTTTCTTATTTCTTGCCGGTTCTTCTTGATGGATGTCATGTTTCCGAAGCGGCAGTAGTGTTTTGACGTTCATAAATGCCTTCTTAAGGCTTAAGTTAAATAAAGTCTTTTTAGATTTTGATTATGATTTTGAAAACTTCTTTAGCCGCTTTGAGCGATTTTTGGTTGGGGAAAAACTTATGAGTTCGCGTGACCTTCGCGTCACCGATGACCTCGACATGTTCGTGACGTATAGCGCTTGCGTCAAACTACCGACGCGTAGTATAGTGGCACAAGTATATACTTATATATACACTAATACATTGTATATACTCGACTGTATCATATGCGTGTTTGACATTTTGTATGGGTAAAATCTTGTGATTTCGCGTCACCAATATGGTCTACAAACGCACACAATGCTTGTGCTATCATATATAATAGAAAGTGGCTTGAACGCTTCTTCCTTACGTGACTAGGCCTACAAGTCAATTGTTACAGGAAGCAGCTTTAAGGAATTTCGTTTTAAAATATCTATACAGGCCAATTACATACCATATCATCTATTATTTAGTATTTATTTATACCATCTAATTAAGTACGATTAAAATTTATTTATCAATTTTTTTTTATTTCTTTGTTAATTTATTTATTTATTTTACAACCTCGTCAGGATGATTTTCAAACCAACACAAATCCTGGGAAACCCTACACAGAGTATATCTGAAGTTCTTATCATTGGGGGGCGTAGGGAAACGCCCCTCGAATACATGTAAACAATGAGTTCGCAGTAGTTTATTTTTGAACGTGAAATGCATGGACCATGTCCAGGACACTTATTAACTTCGCATATTTTTTATTTTGCTTAATGCATATTGAATGTGACGATTTCCATGATCGTCCCAAAATCATAACATCGGATGGAGACCTAATCTTAGAACCAGCTTTCGATAAAAGCATATACTTATTACCCAATGGTCCTAAATCAACTGTTTACGTCAGTGGAACCAATGCTCACAAAACTGAGACACTAAAGGAAAATGAACAATTTCTACCTTCTACAAATACTAACTTTGCTGGGAACTTATATGGACCTGATGAAATATTACAAAGAATAATACGATTGGAAAACTTGAATTCAATATTACGTGAAGATATTATGCTTAATAATTCTCGACTGTGGAGGAAGGTAAATAATTTAAATAGAAAAGTATTTGCCTTGCAAATAGAACTACCAGATATAAATAAAGACGGATGTCAGTCTCAGCCTTGTGAACACGGAGGCACATGTTTAAGCTTACTTAACGATCACCAATGCCTTTGTCCTACTAATTGGGAAGGCAGACGTTGCGATACCGATGTGAACGAATGTCGATACTTTGCTGGCACTGATTTGGGCTGTCAAAATGGAGCTACGTGTATTAACCAACCAGGCTCGTATGAGTGTTTGTGCAAGCCAGGTTGGTATGGATTACATTGTACCAGGAAGACGATAGACTGTTCTGGAGGTGACTTTGAAATATGCGGCTACGGTACATGCGTTCAGTCTAACTCTGGCGATGGTATAAAATGTATTTGTAACCAAGGATGGACAAACAACGGTACTAGAGCTACTTGCCTGACCGATGTCAATGAATGTGAAACAAACAAAGTACCGCGGTGCTCGGTTAACCCTAGAGTTCAATGCATCAACCTTCCAGGCTCGTTTCGTTGCGGGCGCTGTCCGTCAGGGTATGAGGGCGATGGCTATAGCTGTAAAGACATCGATGAGTGCGTGACTATTCCAAATGGTGGATGCAGTCCGTTAGTGTCATGTCACAATATAATCGGATCTCGAATTTGCGGCCTCTGCCCTCCCGGATATCAAGGCGATGGAGTTACGTGCACCTGGAGAGGATCGTGCAATATAAATAACGGAGGATGTCATACTTCTGCTAACTGCATCGATGTACCGGGACTCGGCTGGTCAGAAACTCAATGTATTTGTCCCGATGGTATGGAAGGCGATGGAGTAGGAATCCAGGGTTGCTTTATCGCTACCGGTTTCAATTTTACTCAAGATTGCCAAAGCAATCCATGTGGTTCTCACGGTTACTGCCACGCGTTACGTACTGGTTACACTTGTATTTGTTTTAAAGGTTACGGCGGCGCTCACTGTAATATACCTAAAAATTACTGTAGTGTTAATCCATGCCTCAATGGAGGTGTTTGTAGGCTAGATGACAGTTCCGTAAAAGGTTACAGATGCGAATGCACCGTGCAGTATACGGGAATATTATGTCAAATTATGTCTAGAAGTTGTGGAGGTATATTAGAAAATGAAGAAGGCAGTATTATGTATCCTATATCTAATACAACGTACAATCATCAATCACGATGCGCCTGGGTAATTCATACAGTTTCTGACAAAGTAATTAATATAACCTTTAGTAAATTTGATTTAGAAGCAGAAAGCGAGTGTTTGTTTGATTACTTACAGATACATGATGGTCGAAGCTCTGCTAGTCAACTAATAGGTAGATTTTGTGGAAGCAATTTTCCTAAAGGCGGGAATATTATATCAAGTCATAATAACATATACTTGTGGTTCCAATCGGATGGCTTCGTCGCTAAGAAGGGTTTCGCCTTGCGTTGGACGAGTATACAACCGGTTTGCGGTGGTGAACTGAATGCTTCCACACACGGCCATATCAGTTCACCGGGTTCACCCGGGAAATATCCACCTAACCGCGACTGCTACTGGCACTTGAAGACATCTTATGGCAAACGAATACAATTGCATTTCTTTGCTTTAGACATAGAAATTCATCCGAACTGCAGTTTCGATTTTTTGGCAATTTATGACGGTGAACATACTACTGACCCTCTTCTTATAAAATATTGTAACACTATCCAACCCGCGCCCTTACAGTCAGCTGGTTCTGAGATCCTTATACATTTTCATTCGGATGCGCATGACTCTGGTGAAGGATTTCAAATAGCGTATGCTACCATGGAAGGTGTACCGGGCTGTGGTGGATTCTTCACTGCAGACAAAGGTGAGCTTTCCTCTCCATCTTATAACGGAAGTTATTTAAATGATATATTGTGCGAATATAAAATAAAAACAAGCGTAGATACTAGAATACAAATAGAATTTAAAATTTTCATATTGGAATATTCTTTCAGATGTTCTTTAGATTATCTTAAAATGTATGACGGTCCCTCGTCCGACTCCCGTCTTGTTGGTCAATTTTGTGGAACTTCGTTTCTTAAATCTTATGATTCATCCACAAACAATTTGTTTTTAATATTCAAAACTGACCGTATTAATTCTTACGAAGGGTTCAAAATTACGTATAAAACTTTATGTCACGTAAATATTTTTGGTGATGTCGGTAAAGTTAAATCTTCAGGCTATCCATTTATTCGACCTAAGAATAAACTATGCGAATACGTTATAAGTACAACACCTGGAAAAGTAATTCAACTAGTCTTTCAAGATTTCGATATGGTGGGTATTGGAACAAATGATTGCTCCTATAATTATGTTGAAATTCGTGACGGTCCAAATATCAACTCCACTTTGCTCGGTAAATACTGCGGAGGTTCCAAGCACATACCGCCAGAACAAACGTCGACACATAATTTTATGTATATAAAATTCAATTCTGATAAAAGTATGGCTGGTACCGGATTCTACGCAAATTATACGACTACTTCCAGCGAATGTGGTGGAATATATAGAGAAACTACAGGACTTATTAATCATCCTTCAGATGCTCAGGCCACATATGGAAATATGCTGTCTTGTAGTTGGATATTGATAGCCCCAGAAGGTTTTCACATTGTATTAACTTGGAATAGATTCAACATCGAAAATGTGCGAAATTGTAAAAACGATTATGTCAGACTTATTGAAATAGACAATGAAAATAACGAAACAATTCTTGGTACTTTTTGCGGTACTCACGCACCCCCCGCTTTAACTACTTCTACTAATCGGCTGAAAATACAGTTTGAGTCCGACATCTCTGTTCGTTTTCCTGGATTTTCAGTTTCATATACATTCTTAGATAACGAAAAATATTGTGGTGGAACGTACGTGAAAACTCATGGTGTTATATATTCTCCGAGATGGCCTAAACAATATGAAGGTTATGGAGATTGTACATGGATTATTACAGTACCAGTCGGAAAACAAATTAGACTAAATATTTCAGAGTTTGATTTAGAATATCCAAGGCATAAACAATGTAGTTTAGGAGATTACCTCGAAATAAGAAATGGTGCGTCACGCAACACGCCATTAATTGGCCAGTATTGTGGCAGATTTCAATCGAGACTTATCCGTTCGACTGCGAATGTGTTATTTCTTTATTTTCACTCAAATTACTATTCAACCGGTAATGGCTTTAAAATCGAATGGGACGGTACTATATCAGGATGTGGCGGTACTCTGACTAGCTCAACTGGTTCTATATCATCGCCGAATTATCCAAATAAGTATTATGAATACGCTGAATGTTTCTATAGAATAGTTGTAAGCCCCGGATCGCGGATACATATTTCTTTTGCCGAATTAGATATCGAAGGAATTCATTCATGCATCGACGACTATGTTGAAATATTTGACGGACGTAACTCAAACGCCGCTAGTCTAGGCAGACACTGTATCATGTCTTTAGTGTTAACTAACATAGAAACTACATCTAATTATGCCTTTATTAAATTTCGTTCTGATGTTTATCGCGGAAAACACGGTTTTCTTCTCAATTACAACTCAGTGTGCCGTACTAACTTCACAGGACGATATGGGGTCATAGAAAGCCCTGACTATCCCAATAGCTACCCCTTACACTTAAATTGTTTATGGAACATCACCGTACCCAAGGGCAATAAAATAAACGTCACTTTCTCACATTTTGATATTTATAGGTCTGTTCAATACACTCGTAAGGTGTGGAATAATTACAGAACAAACTCAGACTGTGAACACGATTTTTTGCAAATAAAAGATGCTGCCGATGATTATGTCAAACCAAAATTATGTGGGAATATAGTACCACCTGATTTTACAAGCAAAAGTAATTCTTTACAAATTAATTTTCTTACGGATGATATTCCTACAACAGGCTTTCGTCTTGAGTGGGTAATCCACGGCTGTGGCGGTCACATACAAAAAGAATATGGGAGTATAATATTAGATAAAGGTTCTATATCAACTAGTGAGTTAGAATGCGAATGGTTAATAGAAACGGCGACAGGTAAAAGTGTTCTATTATCTTTTAGTGACCTCTATTTGTCGGAAAATGTCAATTGTACTATTGACGCAATTGAGATATATAACGGTCCTGATATAAAATACCCTCTTCTGTCGAGGTTTTGTCACAGAAATAGTGCATCGGTTAAATCCAGTGATAATTATATATTAGTAAGATTAGTCAAACATTCACCTTTAAAAGAGGTATATTTTCAATTGTCATTTAATTCACAAATACCTTCATGTGGCGGCTCTATAGAGTCCAAAAGTGGTTTTATTTATTCTAATAATTACCCAAAAAATTATGATGATAACTTAAATTGCATTTGGACAATATCTGTCCCAACTAATCATCGAATAGAAATAAATTTCATAGATATCGATTTGTACAGTCCGTCTTACTACAATAATTTTCATTGTTCCGATCATATAAAGATATTTGATGATATGTCCTCAAATTACACACACCTTATCTGTGCCAATTCCAATATAACTCAAATAATAACAAAAAGTAATAAGGTGCAAGTACAATTTATAACAAATAGTTTTGGGTCTGCAAAAGGTTTTAAAGCCAAGTTTACCGCAATTTGTGGAGCTTTATTAACACCCCTAAATGACGGTATAATATCAAGTGACTTAAATATCCCTACTAAAAGTTGTATTTGGAGAATTATTGCTCCGAAATTAGAACAAAAAATATCGTTGACAATAACTTATATATCCTTGCCTAAGAGTAATGATATTGTAACAAACAAAAGTTGTTTTTTAGCTTATCTTCGAGTTTATGATGGTGATGACAACACAGCTCCTTTGATTGACGAATATTGTGGACGCAAAGTTCCTCCTATGATAGTCAGTCATGGGAGTGCTATTACTATCGAACTGGAGATAAATGGAGATAAAATTACTGGTCGCTTCTCTGCTCATTACTCGACATGGAACAATGCTTGTAGCGGTTCTTTAACTTCCGAGGAAGGTACAATTGCATCACCAAATTACCCGCGCGCATATCCAGGAGATATTGACTGTGAATGGATACTCAATACTTCTCCTGGTATTCGAGCCTATATCACGTTTGAACGATTCAATTTGGAATTGTCAGATAGGTGTAATGAGGATTATCTTGAAGTGCGTGAAGATTCAGGCGGTGGCAAGCTTTTAGGGGTCTATTGTGGAACAGAAATTCCTGTAAATACTACCACAGCATCACGGCTCTATATCAAATTTCATAGTAACAAAGATAATAATGGTGAAGGATTTGTTATCCATTACGGATTTTTGCACGGAAACGAAATAGTTGGAGATAACGGAATTCTCACTTCGCCTCTGTATCCATTCCCGTATCACGGTTCTGGAGAATATTTCTGGAGAATAATGACCACTGGAGGTCAAACGCTTACCCTGACAATTGATCAATTAGAAATTCAGTCATACGGCTCTATTTGTAACAATAAATTATCAGTATACGATGGGTATGACGATACGGCACCGCTTTTAGAAGAGCTTTGTGGCATTCTGAATCTTGAGACGAAAATTCTACAAACATCTTCCAGCGCAGTTTATCTAACATTGTCGACGGATGAATCAAATACAGGTTTATTATTTCATATTGTATGGGCAATTTCTGATAAAATTTCAACTGATTCAAATTCTGGGTATATAATAAATTGTGGTTCTAATAACATCGAGATTATCTCTTCTACACGTTCGCAAGTTTTTCACTCACCTAATTACCCAAATAACTATAGAAATAACTTAAATTGCCAATGGATATTCAAATCTACCATGGGAAATCATTTAAATTTGAAATTTTCTGACTTCCAAGTCGAAGAAACGGATGGCTGCTACGCTGACTCAGTGTCCTTATATTCGTCGAACACATTAGGTCAGTGGAAGCCAATTCAAGAAAAAATTTGCGTACTTGCACTATCAAAATCAGTTACGATTATTTCAAACTATTTGAGAGTTACATTTAAAACTGATACAGCAATTTCTAGAAAAGGGTTCCAAGCTAAAGTATTATGTATGTGTGGTGGCGTCATTACCAATATTTCAGGTACAATTGAACCCTTTTGGCAAAATTATTATGACAGTATATCAGAGTTTAATATAACTAGATGTGACTGGAGAGTACAAGTCCGTCCTGGTAGAGTAATTAAATTGCAGTTTGAGCATTTTAACATAACTGATACTAATGGTAAATGTTTAATTTCTGTAATTCTACACAACGGAGATTCTGTAAATGCACCTTTACTTGGTAGTGGAAAATATTGTGGAGCTACGCACGAAATTAAAACAAATATCATTACTTCAAGTAATGCTTTATTTGTTAGTTATATTAACGAGAATACAAACTATATATCAAATCCCAACTTCGAGAACTTTCGAATACGCTATGAAGAACAAAGTGTACAATGTGGAGTTACAGCTAATTTAGACCCTGATCATCGATGGGAAATTATTAATTCTCCGAACTATCCATCTGTTCCAATACCATATTCAGAGTGTATTTGGGTCTTTCGAGGACCACCAGGAGAAATATTGAGAATTGATTTTATAGACAGGTTTGATTTAGATGATGTAGATGGATGTGTTACAGAAGCAGTAGAAATAAGAGATGGCTCCTCTGAGATGGCCCCTCATCTAGGTCGTTTTTGTAGTGATAACCCTGGATCCATTAAATCAACCAATAATGTTATTTACATAAAGTATTTAACTCAGCTGATGGAACCAAGAAATGGCTTCAAAGCCAATATTTCTATCGATATTTGCGGAGGTACGATTGTCTCAAGGTTTGGTGAACTATTATCTCCGGGATACCCTCATCTACAAGCGTTACCATATGGTACAGTCTGTGAATGGAAAATTATAGTGCCTCCAAGAAATACTATACTACTGAAATCCCAAGATATAAACTTGCCAGACTCTGAAAAATTCTGTGAAACCAGAATAGTAATCCAAGAGTACATACCAGGTAATAACAAAAAATATTTTTTGAAAACTTTTTGCAACGATCGAATTAAAACCGGATCTTCGATTGAAACGTCAACAAATGAAGTAATGATTTTGTTTTACATCGCCAAACCAAGAGAGTGGACCCAAGTACCTAACCCTCGAGGATTTCGGTTAACCTTTAATTCTTCCAAACAAGTGTGTGGCGATTTTATTACTACCTCTGAAGGGTTTTTAATGACTCCTAGTTATCCTCTTGAAACTACAATTATGTATTGTGAATGGCGCATAAAAGTTCCAAATAAAAATAGAAGAGTACGAATTGAGATACTAGACATAAATGTCCTAAAACACATAATAAGTATCTTCAACGATATAAACTTTCAGTCTCCTATAAAAATAATACCAGATAACGACGATAATTCAACGAATTTAGTATTCGAATCATCCACCAATAAGTTAGCAATAAATGTATGGTTGAATCATTTAGTCACTCAGCATCGATTCAAAGCAAAGTTTAGCTCCGAAGATCCAATACTTTGCGGTGGTGAATTATTTGGTGTTAGTGGAGTACTTAAAGCACCAGATATGCAACGCTCATATACATGTGAATGGCACTATAACAACAATGATCCATTCATTCACAATACTCTTGAATATAATACTATATTTATTACTGTTAGTTTAAATTCATCTGTAAGTAGAACTAGGTGTCATCATCGTGACCCTAAATTAAATATTAAATCAGCGGCAAACAAAATAGGAATGGTTTTTAGTCAAGAGCTTTGTGGTAACATAGAAGTAGCTTACAGAATACCGTCTTCGATTGTAGACTTTAAAGCAACAAAGAACAAAAGCAGTTCACTTTTCTTTCATTTGGAATGGGTATCACAACCATGCGGTGGAATATTACATGCAGGAGACACTCCTCAAAATGTTATAACTTTGCCAACTTCCTACAATGGTACATTAGAATGCGCATGGATAGTGTTAGTTCCTGTGAATAATAGAGTTCAACTTTACATGGAAGGTTTATTCAAATTAGATTGTGATGATGAATATGTAAAAATATCTCAAGGATTAGATCCTAACTCTCCTATTTTAGGTGAATTCTGTAGAACGAAACTTTTGGACACTCCCATAATCACTAACTTCAAGTTTGTATTTATCCAATACCATACGAAAGTAAAAAACAATACGGATATACGAGTTTATGTAAAAACAGATAAAGACCAGTGTGGTGGATACCTATTTAGTTATGAAAATGTATTTGCATCACCAAACTATCCTAAAAACTACTATCCAAATCAAGAATGCTCCTGGGAAATTAATGCTGATTTAAGTTATAGAATATCTCTTAATTTTATTGAACGTTTCGTGATAGAAGATCGAATCAATTGCACAAAAGACGTTCTGATAATATATGATTGGAAGGATGATGAATATGCTGAAATAGCAAGGCTATGTGGACGTGATTTACCACATTCATATAACTCCACCTACAATAAGATGAAGGTTGTATTGCGAACAGACTTCGAGACTAACCTTGATGGATTTAAAGCTAAATGGATACCTATATGCGGTGGAAACTATATTGCAACTGAAAAAGAACAATTTTTATATAGTCCAGGTTTTCCTTCTGACTATTCTCCAAATCTCAGTTGTTTTTATGAAATATCGGCCGCTGGTAAAAAGGCCGTAATCAAGTTTTTCGAATTCGATTTAGAAGGAACTTATCCTGACTGTGAGTATGATAATTTGACCATATCTTCTGGTAGTCATACTAATTATAATACTCTAATATACTGTGGTAATAAATTACCCCCTACTTTTAACTCAGACGAAATTACTTTTGTATTCAAAACAGACAGTTTATATCAAAGCACAGGGTTTAAAATGTCTTATAAAATTTCTTTATGTGGTGGTTATATAAACACAAGTACCGACATTGTTTCAAATTATTTTGAAACTTATGATAATAATTTAAACTGTACTTGGAATATTGTAGCGCCATCTAATAAAATAGTTATCTTAAAGTTCTTTTATATAGATTTAGAAGTAACTAGTGACTGTTCCAATGATTACATATCTGTATTTGATGGTCAAGGAATAGACTCGAATAAGCGATTGGCTTTAATGTGTGGATATGTGAACTCAACCACTGTATTAAGAAGTCTAGGAAATACAATGTTATTACAATTTATTACTGACGCGGGTGTTCAACTCAAAGGCTTTAAGGCTATAGTCTTTTTCACTTACTCTACAGGCGTAGGATGTGGTGGAGTTATTGAACTGAGAGTTAATTCGTCTCACATTTTAAAATCGCCTTTGATAAATGACAATGTGGTGTACGAGAACTATTTAGATTGTTTATGGACGGTGACTTCGCCTGAAGATACCTTTATCAAAATCGAATTCACCTCATTCCATATTGCATCCTGCAGAGATGTAAATGAGACAGCTTTAGGATACAATCAATGTGATTGTGATTATATCGAAGTAACAGATGGTATTAATCCAAATAGTCTTGTGATCGGAAAATACTGCGGAGACATACAGCCGCCACAGTTGACATCATCTGGACCAATGATGGGTTTCAGACTATTGACAGATGGAGAAATCACAAGTTCAGGATTCGAAGCGCGATTGACTGTACAACGTTCTATATGTGGCCACTCTCGGTACATTTTAAGTCGTGAACTACAACATTTAAAATCACCAAATTATGACACGGGATCCATTCCTGCCGGTATACATTGCGCGTATCATTTAGTTAACAATTTTGATTCGGAGGTTCATCTTGCGATTAAAGTCGATCTTCAATCTCCAACTATAAAGAATGATGGTTCAAATATATGTACTAAGGATAAACTCGTGATAACTAACATTCCTAATAAAACAAATATAACCATTGGTAAAGACTTTATAGTGCGTTCTGAAATTGATGAGTTCTTCGCAACAGCTGATTTCTACGAATTCACATTCCCAAAACGATTTGATTTATGTGGTCGTAAAGATCTTATAGATTTATATATCTACGGTGATGTTTATATCAATTTAATAACCTCGTCAGATTCAGATGATATAACTCATAGGGGTGTTGAAATTGTAATGATATTCGCTGATAACTGTGCCAGTGATTACACAGCACCTTACGGCAGAATAAAATCCACGTATGAAAGCAAAGATGTAGATAGAAACTGTTACACTTTTATAACTGCGCCTGAAAATAACACTATATCACTCTATTTTCTTAGTGTTGATTCCTATCACTGGAATAAAGACTGTTATCTTGATATATATGACGGTAATGATACCAACTCCACTAAGCTTACTAGGTATCAGGCTGATTTCGCAGATTATTATCCTGTGTTCTCTACGGGAAGGTACATTCTATTACACAGTCATATGGCTGATAAAGATAATTTACTATCTGTTAGATTAGCTTTCGATCTAAATTATATGACAACGGATAAGGGTGTCGGCTGCGGTGGGAAATTAATAAACGAAATCGGTACAGTAACTAGCCCGCTTTATCCAAATACTTATCGCGAGATATCTATCTGTGAATGGGAATTAGAAACACCTTTCGGTACTCAACTGCTTTTACGTTTCTCAACGTTCGATATGGGAGTCAACTGTAACCAGAATTACATAAAATTAATCGATCAAGCGGGTAATATTAAGGCGTCATTTTGTTCCGAGAGTCCGGCTGACTTTACAAGCGTTAATAACTATGTCAAAATTGCTTACGTAACAAGTTTGAACAATGGCGGCACGGGTTGGGTCGCGGATTTCGTTGGTATTATAAGTAAAAGATAACACGTACGTGTTTAATTTCTCTTGCTTTTTGGAGTTTATTCTTTAAGGATCGATATTTTATAAAATGCCCGTTAGGGAAATTTTACGAAGAGTGAAACCAATACAAGCGTTAACTCAAAAGCGTTATATTAATTGTCAAAAGGACATTACTCCTTAAGGGACGATTTTTTTCTTAACAATTCACTTTTTTTTACTGCCATCTATCAAAAGTTCTCGTAACTAACTTAATATTTATTTTGTAATCTCTAATCGCATTTCATTGGCATTGAACCTTCAACTTCTTAGGTATACAACGGAACTCTTTAAAATCATTGAGGTTGGTTTTCTTTTTTGTTAAAAATTATCTTGTAGCGTCATTTTTTCGTTTCATTGCTATTCAAATAACTACCGTACTAAAGAAAATTCAATACTTTATTCAATTTAGGCCCTAAGAAGGTACTTATGAACGTCAAGACACTACAACAACAATACATCGAACAAATATCTCTGTCATCGAAGAGAACCGGTAAGAAACTAGATCGAGTTTATCAATATTATTACCCCTTTTTAATTTTAATAACTGTCTAAATATTTTAAGAGTTACTTTTAAGAGATGAAAAGAGAGGGTCCTATTTTGTATGCTGGTTTATAGTAATTAATGTTATTAGGGTTGTTGCGGACAGCGAGCCTCAGAAATAGATATATTATGTTTGTAATGTATAACTTATTTAGGAATAAGATATAATCACAGGAAAAGGTAATTTGTTGTAAGTATGTATTGATGTATAGGAATATGTAAAATATTCCAGTTATAAGGATTAACAATGAACATCTCGCATGATGATTCAATCTGTCGAGAAAGCCCGCACGCAACGGTGCTCGCTCATTGGCTGAGAGATAACCCGCAACGTCGCTCCACAACATGTGACTATGAGATACAGGGCGACGTTATAGATAGCGTGGAAACACTCAAACAGGAGAAATCGCAACAGCGATCTTTTACCCCCGGTCCCTATGGCCGCCCCGCTAAACCCGTTGCC
This sequence comes from Saturnia japonica, assembly GCA_033032175.1. Classification (NCBI taxonomy): domain Eukaryota; kingdom Metazoa; phylum Arthropoda; class Insecta; order Lepidoptera; family Saturniidae; genus Saturnia; species Saturnia japonica. Next base: position 419,047 of record CM065334.1, on the reverse strand, counting down.
CCCGCGGCAACAACATCAACATCCCTGTCCAACTCTTTTTCGGCCCTTCCAGTCGAAACAGACATGGACGCCCCAGTAAGCCCAACCCCCTCCTCGGAAATGGAATTCTCGCTCCACTTCCGAGAACCGGTCATAATTCCGACCGAAGCTGCCGCGGACAATGACGACTTCACGGTCGTCAAATCCCGCAAACGCGCGCCCCGTGACAGCCCCGTTGAGCAAAACGCGGCAAAGACTGCCAAACGGCAAATGGCTCCGCCGCCCCCGCACCCTCCTCAAATACCGACAAACCGGTCGTCGGTAAAAAGCAAAAACCCCCTCCGATTATTATCCACGACAAAACTGTCTGGACAAAGTAGACAAATGAGCTTAAATCGCTCAAAATAGGATACGACAAGGCGCGTAATATCGCGACCGGTATCTCCCTGACGATGAGCACGCCAAACTGCCATCGTAAATTGACTACCCTCCTCCGTAGTAGGAATATTCCCTACTACACTTACGCCCTCGAAGAGGAACGAGTTTTACGGGTTGTGCTTCGACGTATCCCCGTAGAAATCACACCCGAGGAAGTCTTCGCCTCTCTCGAAGAACAAAAATTCCTCACCCGAGAAGTACATCGGATGTACAATAAAGACAAACGAGCCCTCCCAATGCTCGTATTAATACTAGACAAAACGCCTGAGGGCAAAAAAATCTTCAACTTAGAAATTGTATGCGAGCTCTCCGGCATATCCGTAGAGCCCCCATATAAAAACTCGAAGCCCTCCCAATGCCACAACTGTCAGTTGTACGGGCACTCCGTTCGCAACTGCTTTCTGCGTCCAAGGTGCGTTAAGTGCCTCGAGGACCACCCAACCAGGAAGTGCACGCGTCAGCGTGACTCTACCACCCCCCCGAGCTGCGTACTATGCAGGGAGGAGGGACATCCCGCGAACTATCGCGGATGCCCCAAGGCCCCACGCACCACGCACCCTCGCCGCCCTTGGCAGGCTGCCCCTCAGAGGGCACCCCCCGCCACAGGGTTCCGGGCACAACCTCTGCTCAATCCAGAGGTGTTTCCGTCCCTCCCTGCCCCCCGCCGCACTCAGGCGACCGTAGGCCTCCCCGCACCCCAGGTGCAGCCCAAACCCGTGCGTTCGACTCAGAACGCATGGGCCTACAAACCACAGCCCCTCATGGCTATGGACATCCCTGCGCCCCGCGCTCCAGCGTCCCGCGCCACCACAATGGATGACCTCATGTTATCGCTCATTCGTGAGCATGAGATACGCGAGGTCCTCGCATACAAGGCCCATATGGAGCAGTACGGTTTCGTCGAAACCATAGCTGCCTTTCCCCGGCTCGTAGAGACGCTACAGCGCCTTGATCGTGAAGCCGCCAACCTCAGGCCTCTCAATGGCTAGGCTCAAGCCGAGAGGTTTAAACATCTCTTTTTTTAATGCGCGGAACTTATATCCGCAGCGTGATCTCGTCGCGACTTATCTTAAAGATCACCAAATAGACGTTCTCTTAGTACAGGAAACGCTCTTAAAGCGTGGTAAACGCAATCCGAGTATCGCAAACTACAACATTGTTAGAAATGACCGTGACGGCCGAGGGGGCGGCACTCTCATTTACTACAAGCGCTCATTGTATTGCATGCCGGTAGATCCTCTGATACTTACCAATATGGAAGTATCCGTGTGTAGACTAGGAATGACCGATCATCCGTCCCGATCGCCGCTTTGTACTCCCTGCCGACGTGCGATTGTTGATGACGGAGAAGAATGCTGCGACTCGTGCGCATGACTCTTATCCGACCGAAGCAAACCGCGCACGATTACGCGCACTCCAGAGAGCGGTTAAAGCCCGTATAACCAAGCTCAAAAGTCACAGATGGGACACCTTAGTCGAAGGGCTAAGGCCGTCACATCTGACTTACTGGAAAGTAGCCCACGCTCTTAAAATAGAACCCCACCCTCGTATACCCTCGAAAGGGGTCCCGGCACTAAACCCGCGTTCGATACCATCGACAAGGCGGAGTGCCTTGCCGCTTGTTTGGAGAGCCAGTGCTCCCCAAACAGCGTCAAAGGAAACACCGACCGAGTCAGAGATATCGAAGCCCGCGTGGGGGAGCTAAATAAGCTCCCGGCATCAGAATCCCTGTCCCCAGTCACTTCTGAGGGAATCTCTGCCATTCTCAAAAGCCTTAAGCTTAGAAAGTCACCAGGTCTCGACGGGATCAGGAACGAAGTACTCAAACTTCTTCCCGATCACCTCATAGCTCTATTGGTCTGCATCTTCAATGTAGCCATAGCCAACTGCCATTTTCCAGCCGTCTGGAAAACGGCTATTGTCATAGGTATTCACAAGCCCGGCAAGAGCACGTCGCTTCCCGACAGCTACCGCCCTATCAGTCTTCTAAATACCCTAGGTAAAATCTATGAGCGGATCCTTCTGAACCGTCTCAAATCCGTAATAGAGGAGAAAAACCTCTATCCGCCTGAGCAATTCGGTTTTCGTGCTAGACACTCTTGCACGCATCAAGTGCACCGCCTCACGGAGCACATTTTGTTTAACTTTTCCGAGCTATATAAACCCCGTCGTACACTGGCAGTCTTTTTCGACGTAGCCAAGGCCTTTGATAAGGTCTGGCACGAAGGTTTAGTCTATAAGCTGTACTCCCGCGAAGTCCCCGATAGATTAGTTAAAATCATCCGCGATTACTTCAAAGACCGCACCTTTCGCTACAGAGTGGAAGGTGAACTATCGACACCCCATCCCATACGCTCAGGCGTCCCCCAAGGTTCCATCCTGGCTCCTAGCCTCTTCAATCTGTACGTCAGTGACCTACCAAAACTTCATGAGAAAGTTGAGGTAGGCTTATACGCTGACGATACAGTCATATACTCCTCTCAAAGGCAAACGAGAAACCTCAAATGTAGAATCCAAAGAGCCGTGACCACTCTCGGGAAGTGGTTTAACGACTGGCGAATAGCCATAAACCCCACGAAGAGCGCAGCGGTGCTCTTCGACCAAACCGCCTCACAGATACCGAAAAAACACAAGGATCATCCCCTTGAACTCTTCGGTAATCCGATCCCCTGGGTAAAAGAGACAAAATATCTAGGTGTAACCCTAGATAGTAGACTCTCCTTTATACGCCACACCACTCTGGTTAGGAAAAGGGCCGCCTGGACCCTCGCCCGATTGCATCCTCTGTTATGTGCTGCAAGCAAAATGTCCACGAGACACAAGCTTACGCTCTACAAGATGTGTATCCGACCGATTGTGACATATAGCTGCGTTGTGTTCGCACATATGTCAAGATATAATTGGAAAAGCTTACAAGCCATCCAGAATAGGTTTCTTCACCGCCTTACTGGCGCCCCTAGGTATGTTCGTATGGAGGATCTCCATAGAGATATGGACCTTCCTTCGATACATGCCTATGTCAAACACCTTTCTCGCTCCTACTTCGACACTGCATCGAACCACGCGAATCCCCTAATAAAAGCGGCAGCTTCATATGTTCCCGACCCCAACGCCTGCCGGAGAAAACGCCGGCCGCGTAATATATTCACTGACCCGCCCGACCAAACCGAAGCAGCTAACGCGTTCTACGCCACCGTCTCTCCAAACAGAGCGTGCCACCGCCCACGCCCGCGTAACCACCGTTCTCTCCGCAGAGGACGGGCGGTTAACTTCGCTCCCGCACACCCGTCACGTCCACCCTCTCTAGCGGCAACCCAAGCCTAGGTCCGTTCCTCGGTGTGAAACCCTTGGGTCAGGCAGCCGCCCGCGCGATACAAAGTGACACTATACGTGCAACACTTAGTTACCCACACACAACATTACACACGTATGAACACACACACGTGCACACCACACAGGTACATAGGTTCTGTAAGGGACCTTTTTTTTTCTTTTTTTGCGCTAGTTAGACTAATGCGCTAGTTAGTGTAGAAAAACCATTCCGATTATTAAATACACATACGCATGGTCCACTCCTTCCTCCCAGGACGAGGGGAACGTGCATATGAGTATATATTAGTTAGTTCGAATTCTCTTAGGATTAGGGAATTAATTAGATCGCGACTCTTTCGCATTCGCGACGACCGTCCGAGCCGAGGTTCGGCCACTCTGGCACCCTCGTGCGGGTCGTCACAAACTTTCGCGGCTGAGTGCCCTAAGCGCTCGCCCCCAAGTCCGGTGAAGCTGTAAAAGCCGCAGCGGCTCTGTTTGACGATAGGGCCCCTAAGGCTAACAGTGTAGTCAGTTCAAAAAAAAAAAAACTCAAACAGGAACAAGTCCGGTGAAGCTGTAAAAGCCGCAGCGGCTCTGTTTTTGGATAGGGCCCCTAAGGATAACAGTGTAGTCAGTAAATAAAAAAAAATAAATAAAAAAAAAACAACAAATTTTAACGGTAGCACGAATACAACAGGGAAAACAAGTCTTCAAGCGACGAACAAACTTCATCAAGAACGTTACTAGGATAGTTTTAAGCATACTATGTCCCAATAAAGATATTATGCATAATAGACGTGATCTGTTAATTTATTTTCCTTTAATTCCCTCAAATAGCGAATTGTCAGTATAATTGTTTGAAAATCATAGGTAACTAGCACTGTGCCCGCAGCTCCACACGCGTTTGTTATTACGCAATAATGATTTTCGATTCGTAAATTTATTTTTGCTCGTAGTATTGACAATTACAAATCTATACACAGTGAAATTTCTTTGAAATTACAAACTTATCAAATCCAAGCTGTGAAATAATCAAATTTGTAAGTCAAAGCAATCAAAAGATACGGCCGTTTATGTCGCATATTTTAACCCTCGCAAAGGGAATAAATACCTATAGGATATTTCTTGTTAACCTGGAATCAGGAAATTTGGCAAGAAACAATGTCTTATAGGACAAAAATATAGAAAAAAAACGAAAACGGTAAATTCGATTACAAACTTATTTGCAGTTGGTAAACTGACCGTGGATTATATCGATGTATGGGCACAACAGTTTTCGAACGGCAAAGTTAAGTTTGTCCCTCAATATAGTTTATCTTCTTTCAGAACTGTTTTTATGTTTTATGTTACTTCTAACTTCTTCTCTTCTTTGAATTTTTATGTTAGAATTGTTTGGTGCTTCCTCCAGTAAACCTAGTTACCTAATTATTTTGGTGGAGGTGGCTGTACGATTACGGAAGCCTCGCGTCGTTTATTATTAATTTTATAAATTCCTTTTGAATTTATTTTACATACTTATATTAATAGTATAATTAGTTACAATAATCATAGCCAAGTTTGTAAATCCCATGAAATTTCATCGTGTATAGCCTATGAATTGAATGTACTTCCCGTGTAAAATTTTCATCACAATTGGTTGAGGAATTATTAGAAACATTTTTTTACAAATTTCTGAAATTATTGTTGACGATTCTTCTAGCCTATTATGTATTAAATCGCGTATGCACTTCGTCTACGAAATTTTGTCAGAAGCCGTTGATAATTAATACAAATTAAATTTTGAATAATGAGTGAAATTTAATAATTTTTTAACTATTCCTAAAAGTTTTATTGAAAATTCTTATAGTCCATCATTCATAGTCTCGCTTATACTTCTTGTGTACAAAATTTCATCAAAATCGATTAAGTATTAACGAAAATATTTTTTTGTGGAATTTTTTTTTACAATTTCTAGAAGTAATATTGAAAATGTTTGTACCCTATCGAATGACACAAGCATTCCGTGTGCAAAATTAAGAATCAGTCAAGCTATTTTCTATTAAAATCCGGATATATTACGAACATACACACAAAAATATTGTCATGTCATATTCGTGATCAGTATCGTTCATCTAATATATCTATCAAGAAAAATATTAAATGTACAGACAGAATTACAGAATTATTATTTAATCATATTGGTTTACTGTTAAAAAAGCCCATAAAATATAAACCTGAAATAAAACTGTTCATTATTTAATTATTCAATAGGAAAAATTGTAATCGCGTCTGAAAGTTACGTCATTGGAATAGCCAACCGGTCGATGTGACGTCATCGTGCAATATTTATAGACGGTGTTGAGTGTTATTCGTATTAGGTTATCTTGTGAAAAGTGGCACTAAAATATATACAATTAAAAATCCAAAAACATAAGTAACCTATGTATCTCTTGTATTAAAGACTAGGTAAATAAATCACAGTTCGTGATGATCTGTTTACCATTCTCGTAATGTTGAAACATAGTTCTGACAATATAACGGTTCCCTTGTTTATTAAAAATGTCCAGGGAGTTCTTATGGCAACTTGAATTCACTTCGCTTGTGCACAATAAACAAAGGACGTCTGAGAAAATGCCACGAAAATTACATAAAATATGATCAAATAATTTAAGAACAAGATAATTTATAACGAAAAACCGTGTGGTGTCGTGGAACACCAGATAGGAACGAAGTTCCTTATTTTAAAATATTAAGATCATGAAATGTTAGTGTGTGTGTGTGTATGTTGTAAAGAGTAAGCATGTATAGCCTCTATGCGTTTAACGTAGTAATAATGATGAAATGGTTCCACTTTTGACCACCAGATGGTGTAATTATCGAATGATATAATAATAATAGCAAACTACAATAATAATAATAGTCATCATAAACAAAGAAGTTACCCATGTCTGGTTATTCTTAAAAATCTCCTTTTTGACCGACTTCAAAAAAGGACGGATTTTACATACTCAATTCGAATGATATTGTAGCGACATCTCTCGCCACAACTGACGCATCCTTCACATAGCGACATCTCCGCCACGACTGACATCCTACATCGCGATATAGAAATTAACCGACCAATTGAGTATATATACAAGAACTCGACAATAACCGTTGGGATTAAATCAGCAGCTACTTATGTCGCGCTACCCACCACCATCCGGCACAAACGCCGGCCGCGCAATATTTTTATCGACCCGGACGATCGCATCGAAAACGCGAATAAATACTATTCATCCGTCTCTCCAAACAGAGCGTGCCAGCGCCCACGCTCGCGTAACCACCATTCTCTCCGCAGAGGACGGGCGGTAAATTTCGCTCCTGCACACCCCCCACGTCCACCCTCTCCAGCGGTAACCCAAGCCTAGGTCCGTTTCCTCGGCGTGAAGCCCTTGGGTCAGGCAACCGCCCGCGCGATACAAGTGACACTGTACGTGCATCACTTAGCCTACCCACATACAACACTACACACGTATGAACATACACACGTGCACACCGCATAGGTACATAGGTTCTTTGAGGGGCCTTTTCTTTTCTTTTTTTTACGCTAGTTAGTGTAGAAAACATTTCCGATTACTGAATACACATACGCATGGTTCCTTCCTTCCTCCCAGGAGGAAGGGAACGTGCCTATGTGTATAAATTAGTTAGCTCGAATCGTAGGTTGTAGGGATTCGATTAGATCGCGACTTATTTGCGAACGCGACGACCGCCCGAGCCAAGGTCCGGCCACTTTGGCACCCTCGTGCGAGTCGTCCATACAACTTTCGCGGCTGAGTGCCCTCTGCGCTCGCCCCTAAGTCCGGTGAAACCGTCAAAGCCGCAGCGGCTTTAGGGCCCCTAAGGCTAACAGTGTAGTCAGTTCTAAAAAAAAAAAAAAAAAATAACCGTTGGGCAGCTGCCCGCCAGGCATAACGCCCGTCTGGTCGGAGGATCCTCGTCATTTATTTTTTATGGATGTTTAGCCATAACTTCTTTGTTTATGAACCGATTTGAATGATTATTTTTGTTTGATAGGGAATACCTCAAGGGTGGATTAATTTTAATTTCATTAGTATTGGACCTTCAACATCAAAGATACACCAGGGTACTCTTCAAATTCATTGAAATTCGTTTTCTTTTTTTCTTAAAAATTGTCTTGTCTGAAGTCGGTTTGAAATAAAAAACACTAAATAAAAGTGCAAGATCCCGCCAAAAAGTCAAGCAATGTTAAAACTTATAACGCAATCGAACCCTGCAAAATTAGTTTTTTCTGTTACAAAAATTAAAATATACCTTATTTCAACATCTACAAAGCTTATAATGACTGTTCTGATAGGTAAATTTATGTTTGTATTAACTAGTTAGGACGCTGCAACCTTGTAGATACGTTTCCCCGTTGCAGTGTGTATAACGTGGCCGCCGCGTGAACGTCACTGAGTGTTTATACACGATTGGTGGCCCCGTAGTGAATATCTAAGAATTTTCAATTGGTGGCTATTTTTACATAAGTATTTAATAATATCATAATTAAAATAAAATTCAATAAAATTATTACAATAATAAAAAAATACTTAACAATATAATACTTATTAAAAAAAAATATCGTGAAAAATATATCTGTTATGAGTGACTTTTAAATATTTTTATCTATACAATAAATAAAATTGAAGTGTCTGTTTGCAATGTCAAAATAACAGCTTTTTACTTTTAGAACTCAATGTATTACCGATTTGCCGGATAATAAGTTCAAGAATTATGTTAAGCCGGTTTTATTGTCGAATGGGTATTACAGGGTGGCTCATTACGTGAATGATGGAGATGGCTGGATGTGTTTCCCTCTCAGTACATCTGCTGAAAATGACAATATCTTTATACAATTTAATATTGTAAAAAGATATTAAGATGTTGATAAACCCGATCGAGTTTCTTGCCGGTTCTTCTCGATGGCTGGGATGTTTGTCCGAACCGGTGGTTGTGTTTTGACATTTATAAGTGCCTTCTTATAACTTACATTGAATAAAAAATATTTTGATTTTGATTTATTCCTTAGGGGGGTGACAGGGCATGGCAAAGTTTGATAAGGTGGTGATAAAAGTTTTTTTGGAAAATAACATTTCTCTACTCTGTTTTATAAATAAACAACGTGAATAAAGTGTAGTGAAAAATCTGCACGAATCTTCTAGTCTAAGTGAGCGAAGCCGCGGTCGCAAAGCTAGCAAGCTATGCAATATATGAATTAAGGGTATATTTAAAAAATAAAAATGAGTTTATATAAATACTGATAAAACAATTTTGATACTTGAAATTATATATCTAATTATTTTAAAAATCTATTTATAGGTAGCCATTTTCAATGGACTAATAGAGTTGTAATCTCTCAATGTTATAATTGACTGGAACCGAACTTTTTTCTTCTAATATAGGGATAGTGGATAGAAAGACTTCTTTGGACTCTTTACTTCAAGCAGTTAGACGGGTGTAATACTTCCCCCCTACACAGAAGATCGCGGCCAAATAACCTTGTGTTGTGTTCCTGCGGTAAATAGGGTTTCCTGAGTTTCTTGGGGTAGGGCGGGGGCTTCAAGATCGGCAACACACTAGTTGATATAGCCACTTACCATCAGGTAGGCCATATTCTTGTTTACGAACTAAGTTGTTTAAAAAAACTGGAAATTAATTTTTCATGTTACCTATACTACAGGTACATAAATTAAGAACTAAATTTCTTAGAATCGTAGTAACCATATTCTTTTTTTAAAGATAGTAATAATCCAAATAAGGTTTGTAGGATAAAAATAAGAAATTTAATCCAAGAAATCTGAAAATTTTGGCCAAACTGAAATAGCTGTTTTTTATTGTTTTTTTTTTAAGAACTCGAGACTATAACTTACGATTCGAACGATGGATATGAGTAACTCTTACTTTTTTATGTTTATTATGATCTTGGAAAAGTTTTCAAGGAAATTTTTTGAATAGATGTGGTCGAGTTATTGACTATTAAAAAAGATAGAAAAACGACTGCCAGGCCAGTTAGTTAATTGTAATATAATGGAATATCAATAACAGTTACCCTTATAACAAATTATTAATACAAACATTTTTCTATTCAAATTTTCATATTATTAAGAAATATCCCTATTTACTTAAAATAACAACTGTCAAAGTTAGCTAAACTGAAAACTAATTGGTCCTTAACTACGTGCGTTTCTTTATTGTACATAGGTTTAATGCATAAATAAGTAAAAAATTTAAATAATCTTATTAAATATAGCTTTGTGTGATATAATACAGGAACTATGTATAGTGTTGTAGCGGGACAGAAGCAAAATGGACCTAAAAGCAAAACCACGGTTTGTAACTCGGTGAGACTCTTCTTTAATTATTTATCCATTTGCATCATGTTACATTTATTCTTATAAGGCAAATTATCCGAATACATGGACCTTGAATAGTGTATGGTAAATTATTACATTGGTTTTTCAAAGCAATATTTATAATACATTTTTATTTATTTATCTTACTAATTATTTATTTATACATAAAATTTGTTTGTGTCATTGGCATACGTTTATTTATTTTGGTCATTTATCACTATATTCTCTATATTCATAATGTTAAATATGTATTACTTAACTTATTACTATTCATATTATATATTGTTCGAGAATATTCCTGACGGCAAACGCCTAACATGCTGGACTCTATTTCAAACTATTGGCGTGTCATTATCTCTCGAATATAGAAAACTGCGTTTCGCAGCTGGATAATAACAATGTTTGAAATATATATATATATATTGAAACTTACCTCTAAATTCTGTGCGGTGTTCTTAGCCGCAACCCCATGTACCTAGACTATGTGAATGTATAGTTATGTATGTGGAGTAAATTGTGTGTAAGTGAATGTGACCGCCTCAATCGCATCGAATCACGAACCTTCCCTGGTACTTGCATAACAAGCCCAACTCAGCAAACTCTCACATGTACATATATTTATTGTGTATAATATTTCATAAAAATCGGTTAAGATTTTTTTAAAGATTTTTTTGACTATTTTTAAAAGTAATATCGATTTTTTTATAGTCTACCATTTAAGTAATGACATAGCTTCCTGCGTACAAAAATATATAATAAAAAGTCAAGCCGTTTTGAGTTAAATCTCGACATAAATTAAATTTAAAAAAAGTTGGCTGACACGGAACGCCCGACAGTTGTGAAACATCTCAGTGAATATTCAATATATTAAAAAAATCAATACGGTATGATCCCGAAACACGACAAACCAAAAGAAAGTCACTATGAAGACGTTTACTTAATTACTATGTATATGGTGGTCGCGATCCCTAACAACTGATTTTAATCATTTTCTTCATTAATCATCATCTTTTATATCTAATTACTATATTAATCACATCTAGTATATCTATTAAAAAAAACAACTCGGCTCCACGCCGCCAACGTTGGAACCAAAGCGTTGCCACGCCATAACTGTCTATTGATCTGGCCCGCTGCACTGGATGTTACACATCTATACCCCCTCAACAATATTATAAAGAGCAAATATTTGATTTTTTGTTTGAAACTCAAAAATTACTTAACCGATTTTTAATATTCTTTCACTAATATAAAGCTATAGTATCAGCGAGAAACATAGGTTTTATTATAATTAGAAAAATTAATTAATTTATCATATAAACGTCGATACTTTCATACAAAGTATTAAAAAAATTGCCTAAAAATATGCTCTTAACGAGGGTGAAACCATGGGGCATAGTTAATAATTAAATAAATAAACATGGGCCCACGGCAATTTAATTCCAAACTAAAGAAAGCTTGTATTATAGTAACTAAACAGCTGAATTAAGACTCAGACACACAACTGACATATTATGCTTATCACACAAAATCAGCCATGTGCGGGGATCGAGCCTGGGACCTTTCTGCTCAATAGTAGGACTTAGCACCATTGAGCCAAATATATATTGTATATGAAAACAAAAGTAAAAAGTATCAAAACCGTTCCTGCGGCATACACAGTGCTTATATTCAGAACTTAATTTATATTGCGGATGTGCTTTGTGAATTTATGGCACCGGTACTTTTATTCGGTAGTTTTTAAAGTGTTGCCAGTTTTCATATCACTTTTTTTTAAATAAAATCGGGAATTCAGCAGCTGTCTAAAGAACATAAAATACCATCACGCCTGTATCCCCAAAGGGTTAGGCAGACGTGTACTTGTAGAATAACTATTGAGAAGGGAGAATCCTTCGGCCAGACGGGTGCCATGTCTGGCGGGCAGCTGCCCCGACGGTTGTAGTCGGGTTCTTGTATATATACTCAACGATTGAGTTAATTTCTATAGCGCAATGTAGGATTGTAGGATGCGTCTTATGTGGCTCGATAGATGTCGCTATGTAGATGTTGCCACATACTAATGTACACCCACAGTACGCCGGGTATATTTTTAGGTCCCATGTAATAGGGGGCGAGCCTATTGCCATTAATCGGTCACGAAACCAAACTCCGAGCTGCTACTGAGAATTTCATAGAAAAACCCAATAACACTTTGCTCAACCTGGGAATCGAACCCACGACCTCGACAATAGCACTCGCGCTTACGACCACTAGGCTAATGAGGCACATTACTATTACAGAGACATATTGACTTCGGGGTGGTGAGGTATACTAGATCGGACGGCGACCACCGTACAATAAATGTAGCACTCGCCGTTATGCCAAACTTAAGCCTATTTTTGAAGTGACAACTTCTTAAGGGAGGGTAAACCGCTTCGTAACATAACGCGTTACGGCGGCACTCTGTCCGGCTTTCCTTCTCTACTCAGTGTCCTAATGTACATATTCAACAATTGTAACTAAGGCTAAAATATATTATATAATCTAAGATTTTATTAATAAATAACCTTTCCTCACATTATCATATTAATATATACATAAAGTTTAAGTAATAACTTAAGTTTTTCTCAAGTTAAACAATTTCAATATTAAATAGTTCAACTTAGATTAAGTTATCACTTCTGTCGAGTGTCTCGAGACGCACACTTTTTTTTTTTATCGTAGTTGAACTATTTAACAGTGGAAGAGGGTATGTTACTGGGTGCGACCACTATGAAAATAGTGATAAACCTAGTGTATATCAACCAAGGAGTTCGTAGGCCGGAATGACAGCGATAATGATATAGCGGTATGGTCAAAATCTCACCTGATGTTACGTAACCCAAGCTGGTGGAAGCCTAGTGGAAGACTGGTAGATGGTTGATAGATAGGTGCTTGGCGATAGTTCATCTTGAGGGTGGTAGCTAGCCAGGTGCTGCTATGCTACGGTTTTATCACGTTTTACTTCACTGAAAGTTGAGGCTCATCGCAGGGATTCGAACCCACGTCGATAAACAACGTGGGATGAGAAGGAATACTATACATTTATACGGAATACGAAGCTCCACACTACACTTACCATAAGGCGATGTAACCGAAAATGGTAACACGATAAAATCAAAAGTGAGACGTAATATCAATATTTTAAAGGTAAATTTTTTTTTTGGTGTTAACAATAAATCATTATTTTCTATAGTATTAGACTTATGAAACCAAATAAAATTTGTTTTTTTTTTAGAACTCTAAAAACTCTGTCGGTCATTTTTTTGATCATAATTTCATGTCTGATCTTATACAATGTAAAATGTATCGAGATTTTTGCTAAATGTCAAATGTTTCTTATCGACCTGTATGACGTCACAGCGGTGATAACATATCTATAGACTATTATGGCCGACAGCGTTTTCGCCAATTTACAAAAAGTAAATTTTTATTCAGTTTTCCGATTTTCTATATCCTAAAGAAATGTGGTAATTAATTATTTCTTCTAATCGAACACCAATTAATAATTTAAGACCTACTTCAAAAAGAGTCGACTAGTATATTGCGTTTTATGGGAACTGAGTGGAATAAATATTAGCAAAAAAGAATTTTGTTTATGAATGTGTATGCACGTAAGAAATTATAATTCTTTTTAGTAACAAAAATTCTATGATTATGCTGATTATGTAAATAATAATATAAATTAACTTTACCTACGTATATTTTATTGACAATTTAAAAGTGGATTTGATTTATTTAGTTAAATTAATTAGTTAAGAATTAAGTTTAACTTTATCATAATAATGTTTAATTATAAAACGTTACGTTATTTTTACACAATAAAATGAAAGCCACTAAAATGACTACACATTATATATATATATATATATATATATATATATATATATATATATATATATATATATATATATATTCGAATTAACTGACTTCATAATGTCACACTTCCGTTACAAGATGCGCTCGTACCTGTTTATTTTACTCTAGCTACTAAACGCGACAAAAAAGTTTAACTTATAATAAAGGTTTGGCTAACATATTTTTTTTATTCGTTCCTATTTTTAAAACGTTATTCGCCTTCGTTCCCTAAGGATTTTAATGTCAAAACGTCCTGTAGTTTTGATGAAAAATGACAGAGACGTATGTATATCGATCTGTGAGGTCGGAGAAAGACAGAAATAGCTTTGCGTTGGCGCTATGAATTATTAGCGGTGTCGCAACACGTTCTGCCTGCAAGTTTAACTCGATTCTTGGGGGATTCAGCACAATGGCGCATTGTCAACTGTCAAAAATTAATAACTTCACTTTTTAATGTTGCCAGGATTAAAAATAAAATTTACTGTTTTTGTAATTTTTATTGAATGAATTGAATTGAATTTTGACGGGGTCTTGATCTGATATGTATTTTTATGTTAATTCACCCCATACCTATATAATATACACAATTAATAAAATTGAAGTGTCTGTTTGTAATATCTAAATAATAGCTTTCTATTAAATGTATATGAAAGTGTATGCCGTATCTATAATAAGAAAACATTTTATTTTAATTATTGTCTGTTTGTTCTGAGTAATCTCCGAAACGGTTGGACCGATTTTGACGGGACTTTCACTGAGAGATAGCTGATGTTATAAGAAGTAACTATGATTATTATACTTTTTCTTTAGTAAAGGTTCCGCATAAAATATAACAAAAAAAAAACTGGTAATGGTTAATCAGTTCGGGTGCTTAAATGGCTTACGCCGAGTAAAGCATAGCATCTAAGTATCACCCACAATAAGCATTTTTTCCGGGAGCGGAGGTAACACGATTCGCGCGTATGCCAGATCGATGGCATTCTATATTTATTTTGAGGTTATGTAATCATTTTGGTGTCATTTTAAATGATTTAGTTTGGTTATTGTACACAAGTAAAGTGGATTATAAGTAATAACTAGAAAAATGTATTTTGTGTTACCACGAAGACTCTCTCGACTGTTATATTTACCAAAATAGTAAAAAGAGTTTTTTGAAGATTAGAAATATAGTACGAAGTTAGGCTTAAAGGGCTTCTATCCCGTCGCCTTATTTAATAAAAAAATAGAACAATAGATAATCACAAAGTCACGAAACTCTTCTTCTTCTTCTTGTTTTGGCGCCGCTTATAGCTCGTGCCAGTTGCAATATTTTTAAGATTTCGTAAAATTTTCCATTGTACAATGTGGGGTATTCTAACAAAATGGTGGTTTCTTTGTCAGAACTATTTCAGGGAGTTTTTGTGACATCTTAAAGTGCATGTTTTCCAGTTTATTTTTATAATCTATTCCACTTATGCACAAAAACCAAACTATATTACCCAAAATGCCATCAATATTACATAATATAGGGTCAAAAAACGTAAGTTAATTAATCTTATACATCTATATAATTAATAAAATTGAAGTGTCTGTTTGTAATGTCAAAATAACATTTTTTTTACTAAATGAATATGAAAGTATATACGATACAATATATACCAAAACACCAATTTTTAAAAATCTTATCTGTCTGTCTGTCTGTTTGTTCGAGTTACTCTCCGAAACGGTTAGACCGATTTTGACGGGGTTTCCGCTGGAATATATACGGAGTATCTTAGGCTACTTTTATTTTAGAAAAAGAATTAGGGTTCCGCACAAATTCAACAAAAGTGAACATGGTGAAACAATTCAAGCGCTTATATGGTTTACGCTGAGTAAACCATATGAAATATATCAAATTAAAGAACTTACTACAAAATTTTAGACATTAAAAAGACCTAAAAAAAGTCATCGAGTACATCTATACAACTATCTTCTAAGAATGACCCACAATAAGCATTTTTGTTATTAAAAAAAGGAAAATGTTTAATTTCCCAGAATTTTTGGTTAAAAACGTGAATTTATTTTGGTTCATTGTGGTTAAATCCATGGTTTTAATGTGGTATTTAATTATCAAAAAATACATAACAATAATAAAAATATCGTTTATTTATTGTCAATTAGAACTACTAGTGTCTCACTTAAAACAAAAAGATTGTGTGGTTTTATGAAACCACGGTAAAAGTGAAACTTAATAAATAACAACATTGCTCTAGCGAGCGCCTTCCACTTTATCCTTACTCCGCGGCCGACCGTCACACGACATGCAACACACAGACCAAAAAGTTTGAGACGATCTAATAAAAGTTTCACTTTAAAAACCGGGAGTGGTATTAGCAGGATTCGCGCGTGTGCTCGATCAATGCCATTCTCCAGTCCAGAATCCAGAGCTATCTAAAAAAAAAACCACAATATGTCACTTCTGACATAATGGCATGACACTCTAAAACTAAATATGCCGGAGATTTAAATACATTGGTAGTTCTAAAGAAGTTACACGGCTTAGCGAGTTTTCTTTATCATGACGGGTTAGTCGCGATAAGCGTTTTAAACCATCCATTATTCAGTTAAATTCATTTAAATCGACAACTTAATCGCTTGGACGGTTTCCAGGGTAGTAAGCCGGGATAAACCAGAAACGGATAACAACAGATTGTACACTCTTTGCCCGTAATCACTGTACACTTTAAGGTAGAGTACATTTTCCTTTTTAAAATTCGAGACACAATTTACTTATTTGAAGACAAGCGTTGCAATCTTTAAGTGATGCGTGCACGGAAGACTGTGAGATTTGGCATGGTTAAAGTTTATATGTAGAAGAAGTGCAGAAAGCTAAAATTTATCTATTATATCTGTTATTAATATATTAAATAAAAAAAATAATAATATTGCAAATCCTAAACTGACCAGTGCAATTGAACTTAGACCCCCCAAAATATTGACATTGTCACTCAACGAAAAGTGACAGCAAGTGACGTAGATAATACTCATTGTTTACGTTTATGAATACTGCAAATGTCAAACAGAAAATAGTCTATGATCAAGAAGTCGCAGTTCGAATTTCGATCTTAGTGCGATCGCTAGTAAAAATAAATACACAAAGATTGAAGCATTGAAGGACATACTATGTTCTATTCCAGCTACTCATCAGCCCCTTTTTAAACCTTTTTTTGTTATAGTAGCACAGCAAATTGACGTTAAAATCCCTTTGGTAAGCATTGTACAATCCTAACACAACAGCGACCACCGAGAGATCGTAATCCATCGACGGTGACCGTTACCATGCTGGACTGCATTAATTTAACAGGATATGTATGGGCTGATCC